>JAMXBD010001284.1:0-414451 GCA_024138025.1 Combretum micranthum
TTCATTTTATATGGTTCAAAGGTGATTTTCAAAGATTATTTCTCAAAACGAAACTCTTTTTGGATTTAGGCCAAGGCCTAGTTTAAAAACATGTTTTCCAACTCAAAAATGAAGTTTTTATTCAAGAGCTGGAAGGCTCTTAAAATAGGATATGTAAGGGATGAATTTTCATAAGTTTAGATGGATTTTATCAAAAGATATGTCCAAAAATAAATTTTGTAAATTCGGATCTCAACCAATACCAATTTTGAAAACCCATTTTTCAACACCAAAATGAAGGATTTGTTAAAAAAATGAAAGGCTTATAGAATAGGTATCAATAAGAGATGTTTTTGATAAGTAAATGGTAGATCTACTAATAGAGATTCTCAAAATAGGAAGAGATTACAAAATATAAAATTTGAGTTTTATTTTAACTTTGTGAAATTCGGATGGTTTCAAGACCATGCCATTAAAACCCTTTTATCAACTCCAAAACTTGTGTTTTATATGAAAAATGAAGAGTATAGGTCATAGATATCATCAAGTAATGATTTTTATAAGCTAAGATGGGATTGCTAAGAAAAATATGTAGAACAAGGAGTAGAAATAAAGTAGGAAAATTTGAGTTCTTTGTCATTTTAAAAAATTCGATAATGGAGTAATGGTATGAAAACCCCTATTTTTCAAACTCAAAATAGAAGTTTTATTAAAAAAATGAAGTCATTAGTGGCTAGGTATGGTTGAGCCTTAATTTTTTAAGTATCAAATGATTTTTACTTAAAGGAATCACCACAAAAACAATTTTTATAACATTCGGATTTTGGGATGAACCATATTTAAAAACATGTTTACAAAGTGAAAAATGGGAAATTTTATTGAAAAATAAAGGCCTTAGGGAATATACATAATGAAGGCTTAGTTTTAACAAGAATAAATAAATTTTATCAAGAAATTTTTCTAAAAACAAGTGGGGATTGTCAAGAATACAAGACTAGCTTTCTAAGTTGATTTTTCATAAAGTCTTATAAAGAAAAAGTATCCAAAGAAAATTATTTTTTTAAATATCATCAAGAACATGTATATATATCATCATGACATATCATTTATGATAGAAACTTGTTATTGCATGTATACTTGCTTTGGATAATAGAAACTTCATAAACTTTCACAAAATCAATTTTCTAAATCGGTTTTTGCTACTGTTCTGATCTAATCAGACCTTTTCGAAACTTAAAGGTTTTCAAAACTTGAAGATAATATTAAAATTAGATAGATCTTTCGAAGTAGATAGATCTTTTGAAGTAGATAGAAATCGATATATAATTTGCTAAATTCCGAGTTAAAACGATCAAGTTATGGCCGTTTTAAGTTGGAATTCTCGTGTAGTACAAGAATTACGAATTTTCTAGTTTCGTTAAATAATTTGGATTAGTTAAGTGATGAAATACTTATTAAGGTATTTCTTCCTTTTTAGGTGACCCAGAAATCGACGATTCCCTACCACCGGATTACTTTTATTAAGAGACCGGTGATCTAATGGCCGAGTGAGTTTTTCTCTTATTTTGTTACCTTATTTGTGCTTGTAGCTAGTTGCATTAGAATTATAGGAACAAGAAAAAACCGATATGAATGGGGATGGGATAGATGATGAGACTTTGATGTATGTATGCCAAAGAATACTAAAGCATATCGAAACCATGATTTGATTGGATAGCTGTACTGTTTGTATTATTTCTGTTTATGTGTATGATATTGGTTGGTTACTGTAAAGAATGTATGAATAATTTGACCTAAGCAAAAACAAATTGGTCATGCATTGCATCGGATATATTGCATTTGGTAGCGTGCTACTCCTACGCAGGTCGATTGGTATGGTCCAAGGACTCGTTTGGATAATGAGACTCGGTATCAGAGCTTATTCATAGGGAACCAAGGCGCACTGGGGATGCATTCCATGTGTAAGCCTAGCCAAGTCGAGTGCTATGAGCCTAGGGGGCTTCGGGGACTAGCAGCGGTCGTGTAGACTTTCAATACCATCCCTAACCGTTGATACTGAGGGCGTAAATCCGTTCTATGTATGAAGGAACAAATACAATTGAGTAAAAATAGATGAATTATCTAATTCAATAAAGAATCCTTTTAATAAATTTAATGAAAGTGACAAAAAATTAACAATGCTGATTTCATCTCAAAGATTATCCTTTGAAAAGCATGGTTTAGGATATGAGCATGGATCTAGTTCTAATACATCCAAGAAAACTGTGCTTGTAAAAGCTAAACTAAATACAAATAATGAATCAATTGTTAAAAAGCAAGATTTAAATTCAAATAACATGAAAAGGAATTATATAGGAAAAACCAGAGAGTATTCCAGAAGGTATTCCAGAAGTTATCCTTCTCATGAATATCATCAAAATAATACCAGAAGGTATTCCAGAAGTTATCCAATTCAGAATAACATGAAAGAGGTAAACAACAGGTATTGGAATAACATCTTATATACATGTTCTTTTGTAATAAACTTGGTCATATTGAGAAATATTGCTATTATAAAAGAAACAAGCTCAGTAATCAACAAGTTACTCAAAAAGATCAAAGAGCTTATCTTACAAAGGACCTAAACTTGTTTAGGTTCCTAAAAAGGTCTAATCCTTTTGAATTTTGTAGGAACATGAATCTAAAATCAAAGGAACATAGTATCTAGACAGTGGATGTTCCAAACATATGATAGGAAATGCTTCATTGTTCAATAGCATAACATGGGAAGAAAAAGGATATGTAAAATTTGGAGATGATAATAGAGGTAAAATTGTTGCAATTGGAAGTATTGGTATGCCTCCTTGCATCATAGAAAATGTTTATCTTGTTAAAGGCTTAAAACATAATCTTTTAAGCATTAGTCAACTATGTGATAAAGGTTATAAAATGGTTTTTGAAAAAGATAAATGTTTTGCTTTTAATGAAAATGGTATAAAATTATTTGAAGGTTTTAGAAAGAAAAACATATATCTGATAAAACCTAATGAAGTTGAAGATGCTTGTTGCTTGTTATCTATGAATGATAATATTTTTTCTTGGCATAAACATTTAGGTCATGGAAATTTTAATCAATTAGAAAAATTATCTAAAAAGAATATAATGAGAGGATTGCCTAAAATCAATACTAAACAAGACGTGAAATGTGATACTTGCTTGAAAAATAAAATAGTTTATATATCTCATAAAAGCAAAAATGAAATATCAAGTAGAAGACCTCTTGAATTGTTACATCTTGATTTGTTTGGACCAACAAGAGTTTTAAGCATAGGTAGAAGCAATTATAGACTCGTTATTGTTTATGATTATTCAGGATATACTTGCGTTTTATTCTTGCAACATAAGAGAGATACTTTTAATTCTTTTCAAAAATTTGCAAAACAAATTCAAAATGAAAAAGGAATATCCATAATTAGTCTTAGAACTGATCATGGAACAGAGTTTCAAAATACAAAATTTATAAGTTTTTGTGAAGAACAAGGTATATCTCATAATTTCTTAGCTCCATATACACCTCAACAAAATGGATTTGTAGAACGCAAGAATAAAACAATACAAAAAATGACAAGATCTATGTTAAATGAAAGTCGTATTGTCACGCCCCATAGGGTATCCTAAACGTAACAGCCCGCCACATACTATAAAAGACTCTCGAATTTCTATTCGAGCCTTTCGGGAGTCTTGTATAGATGTAAGGCGTCCCTTTACGACAATAGAATACTCAATCAATGGAGTTAAGAAGTTTAATGTGGCATTCATTAGCCATAGATAATAAACCAAAACACATATATATACTTTACAAAATCTCAGGAGCATTCCCCCGCAAAATAATATCAAGTCCATTACAGTCATCCAAAGTCCTTTAGTTTCCAACGGAAGTCTAAACAAAAGCGAAGTAAACTTCTATGGGAAACTCCTATCCGGTACCTGAGCTGTGGCTTACCTCGGCCTAAGCTATATAAACTCGTGCTGCAACAAATAAAAGCTATGGAGGCGTAAGCTAACTAACTTAGTGAGTAAGAACTTCCATATCACAATTAAGTACAATTCATTCAAACAAGTGATTATTCACGCAAATGTATGCATCAGACAAATGGGTTCAACAAACATATGACCAGCCGGAAATCATATGTGGATAGACTTATGCCCTCCATCCCGGGTTAGCAGATTAACGAATCCTGTGGTACGACGCCGTTTAAGCTTACGGTCAACTAATTAATAATTCGTTTTATGGATCACGATTAACCAACAATTTCGTTTTATGGATCACGATTAACCAACATGTTCGTTTTATGGATCACGAAAAACCAACCAATGCTAATGCTCCATCCCCGTCGTGATATGAATGAGTCCAATTACAATTGAAGCCAATATATATTAATTCAATTCTTTTAGGTGACCAACAAGTATTCGCAGAACAATCCATATAAAATGCCAGCTAATCAATCAATAGCTTAATACTCGGTTTCGATATTTCTTAAGCCATTTCACACATCAACAGCAAACAAAGTCATAATTCCCATATACCCCATCATACATATTCATTCATATATTTGCCTATACCACTAGTGCCACTAATCAGTACAATCACAAGCATTAATTGAGAATGGAAGTAGTACTCACTCGGCCATTGGACGCCGGTCTTTTTAGTAGTAATAGTCGGGAGGTAGGGTGTCGTCTTGCTCGGGATCACCTACCACATAAGAATAATCCTAATGAGATTCTCATCATTTAGCTAATCCAAGTTATACATCTAAACTAGATGAATTCGGAATTCTCGCTATTTGTGGAAGCCCCGACTTAAAAAGGCCATAACTTGGTCATTTTAACTCGGAATTTTGCAAATTTTATATTGATCTCTATCTACTTTTAAAGATATATCTATTTCTAGTATTATTTTTAAGTTTTGAAAATAGTAAAGTCACGAAACAGTAGGATCAGATCTGTTCTATCACTTTCCCGATTCCGAAAAGTTGTTTCGCTTTTGATAAAAATGTTCCTAGTTGATGATTCATGGATGAATGGTATATGAATGAATTCTTAACATGAATGTCATGTAATGAACTCAATATATGCATGGTCTTGATGATTTTTGATGATGAACTCTTTTGAACTCCTAATTGTTATAAAATTCCATAAAGGTTATTTCTAAAAAGCTATTCTTCCCAACTTTACATTTCCTAGGGTTTCTTTGATTTTATTCTTGAAATTCACTTGTTATCTAAATAAAAATGAGTTCTCAAAGTCTATATTAATAATGGCCTTCTTTCATGCATAAAAATCAACATTTTTCATTTGGTAAACATGTTTTTAAACAAGCTTCTTGTAAAAATCCGAATTTTTGAAATTTAATTTTTCTTGCATTTTCCTTATGATGAAACTTGTTTAATGCATTAAAATTTGAAGCTCCAATGTATCTATTATCTAAAGACTTCATTTAACTCATTAAACATCCAGTTTAGACTTAGATACTAGGTGTTCATGTAGGCATGGACCTAAATTACGAATTTGACTATTAATCCACATATCAATATTTTTCATTCTAACTCCACTACTTGTTTTACATTCTTATCATGCCTAAACTCATCTAAGCTTATGAAAATCATTCCTTAAGGGCATCTATTACATATACCTTCCAATTTTTATGAAAAATATGAGTTTTAAAGTGGTTTTGGTGGTCTTTAAGGTAGGGTTCTAATTCCATCCGAATTTCCAACAAATCACTTCTAACAAAACCTTTTCTTTTTCAATCTTCTTGCCTTCTATACATGGAGATCCACTACCTAACATACCTATACATAAACAAGACTACATTTTTATGATCATTCATGCATGAAATTTAAAATAACCACATGAACATAGAAGTAGATGAAGATATAGATGTCTAAACATTAGATCTACTAGATATGATGCATGAATCATAAATCTCATGGCATGAACATCAATATATATACAAGATCTCTACTTTACATGCATGAACAAGAGAATATCTTAACAAAAACTCATTTAAACACTAGATCCATATCTTGTGATGGCTTGATATTCTTGTTCTAGTGTTTTCATGTCCCTAGCATATGCTCATTGGGATTAAAGGTGAAAACACACAAGAAATAGCTTTGCCATTACAAGATCTAGGAAGAACAAAGCTTAAAATCAACCTACCAATAGAGATCAAAGGTGGATATGAAGAGGATTTGAGTTGAAAATGTGAGAGGAAGAGGGAGGGGGCTTACGGCACTAGTAGGAGGGGAAAGAGAGAGTTTTTCTCTTGAAAGAAAATTTGCACAAGTGAAAATGAAGAGAGAGAATGAACATTAGCTTTATATATTAAACGGATTAGGTTTTAGTTGAATTAATTGAGTAAAAATAAATCAATTGGAGAGGGAAAGGAGGGGGGGGGGGGGGGGGGGCGCGGCCTTAGGCTTGTGTGTGTGTGTTGAAATTTTGATATTTGTAATTTAAGTAATTAAAATGTAATAAATGTAATAATTATTTAAGAGACAAAATTCATTGGGAAAGAAAATTGAAATGAGTAGTTGTAAGGATGTAAGAATAGGGTATGGGTAGTATGTAGTGTAGGTTGTACTTGTGAATAGTAGACAAGACATCTACTTTACCGGTTATAACGAAAACACGGGAAAAGCTATAACTGTAATTTTTATAGTCCGAAAAATTATAAAATTGATAATTTTGGAATCCTTATAAAAATACGGTTCTAATGAATATTCCGGAACATTTTTCTGAGTTCGTGGTCCGGGGTACGCTTTTCCGTAATTGAGCTCGGGAAGGCCCGGAATTGAAAAATTCCCAAATTTAAAACTTTCGAAGGTCTAAAATATACTTTAGAAGGATAATTCATATTCTTTTACTTAATAATACTTCTTTTATTATGAAACCGAATGAAAGCCGGATTTAGGGTTCCTAAGCTCCTCTCACTAGACTTAAACTGAACCGGATTAGGGTTTTGCTTTTCAACTCCCGGGGTTTTCTTAACTACTGAGATTTCTGGGGTTTACACGTATTGTTGAGTATTTTTTAGCAGAAGCAGTGTCTACAGCTTGCCACATCATTAATCGAGTTTACATACGACCCATGACATCTAAAATGGCATATGAACTCTTTAGAGGTAAGAAGCCTAACGTTTCTTATTTTCATATTTTTTGTTCTAAATGTTTTGTGAAGAAGAATGCTCTTAATCTTGATAAGTTTGATGAAAGGATTGATGAAGCTATATTTTTAAGGATATTCTTTAAATAGTCATGCTTATTGTGTTTTTAATAAAACATCTAAAACTATTGAGAATCAATAAATGTTAAGTTTATTGAAGATATAAAGGTTAATGAATTTGATGATGAAAAAGAATCCAAATCTAAAGAAGAATCTTGTTCAGAACTAAAGTTTGAAGCACCAACTGTTGAAACCCATGAATCTAGAAATACAGAACTTGTTCCATAAGATAATATAGAGAGTGCTCCGGAAACTAGAGAATCTGAACCAGAAACTTCTAAGGCTTGGAGATGTAAATCTAATTATCCTCCTGAACAAATAATAGGTAATGTTCAATCCAGTGTTAAAACAAGAGCTAGTTTACAAGATTTTGAAAACCATTTTGTATTATTATCTAAATTTGAACCTAACAATGTTGATGAAGCTTTAATTGATAATAGTTGGATTGATACCATGCAAGATTAGCTAAATCAATTTCAAAGGAATGATGTATGGAATCTTGTGCCTAGACCTAAAGGAAAATCAATAATTGGAAATAAATGGGTATTTAAAAACAAATTGGATGAAGATGGTAAGATTGTTAGAAACAAAGCAAGATTAGTAGCTAAAGGATATTCACAAGAAGAAGGTATAGACTTTGATGAAACATCATCTGTAGCTAGATTAGAAGCAATTTGTTTAATGCTTGCATATACATGTTTTAAAGATTTTACAGTTTTTCAAATGGATGTAAAAGTGCGTTTTTAAATGGTTTTATAAAAAAAGAAGTATTTGTTGAACAACCCCCAGGTTTTGAAGATCCTTTTAAACCTGATTATGTTTACAAATTAAATAAAGCTTTATATGGTATGAAAGATTAAGTCTGTTTTTTCTTTCAAAAGGATTTCAAAGAGGAATTGTTGACAAAACTTTGTTTTTAAAGACATGCGATCAAGATATTTTAATTGTGCAAATATATGTGGACGATATTATATTTAGCTCTACCAATGAAATATATTGTCAAGATTTTGCAAAGGCAATGCATGCTGAATTTGAAATGTCAATGATGGGTAAATTAACATTCTTTCTTGGACTTCAAATTAAGCAAATTAAAGAAGGAATTTTCATACATCAAGAAAAATACACTAAATAAATTCTTAAGAAATTCGGTTATGAAGGATGTAAAGGAGCTGCAACACCTATGAGTACTTCAACAAGGTTAGATTTTGATTCAAATGGGAAAAAGATAAGTAAAATGTTATATAGAAGTCTCAATGGTTCTTCGTTATATTTAACTGCATCCAGACCTGATATTTTATTCAGTATATGTTTGTGTACAAGATTTAATGTGCACCAACAAAAACACATTTGACACTGTTAAGAGAATTTTCAAGTACTTGATAAATACTTCTAAATTAGGTATCTGGTACCCTCAAAATCAAAATTTTGATTTAATAGGATACTCTGATATAGATTATGCTGGTTGCAAAATTGATAGAAAAAACACGTTTGGTACTTGTCAATTCTTAGGTGATAAATTAGTTTCTTGGTCTTCTAAGAAACAAAATTCTGTTGCCTTATTTGCAGCTGAAGCAGAATATGTTTCTGTTGGTAACTATTGTGTTCAAATGCTTTGGATTAAACAACAATTACAAGATTATGTTTATTTTACAAAAATATACCTATTAAGTGTGATAATACAAGTGCAATTAATCTGATAAAAAATCCAGCGCATCATTCAAGATCTAAGCATATTGAAATTCGACATCACTTTATTCGAGATCATATAATTAATGGTAATATTGCTGTTGAATTTGTGCCTTCTGATATGCAATTAGCAGATATTTTTACAAAATCATTGGACAAAGTTAATTTTGAATTTATTTGAAATGAAATTGGTATTTGTAATCCTTTTATTTAAAGATTTTTTTAATAATAAATAAATAAAAGAGATAAAAATTTTATAATTTCTTCGGGTGGATACGAAAAACCATGCAAATCTTTTGGTGCTTAAAAGTTCTATCTTTTCATCTACCTTTCTTTTTATCTTTTATAATTGTCGTTTTATTCTAAATCAAAGCGTGTTTTAGAAACCCTCAAACTCTCTGTCTCAAAAATCTCTCAAATCTTTTCCTCTCAAAATGGCTCCTCACAAATCACAAAGGATTTCCAACAAGAAGTTTAAAACTATTACATCCACCAATCCTATCTCTATCCAAGATGACATCTGATTCTAAAAAAACCCTATCTCAATCTTCATCTCCTGCCAGGGTTTGAGAAATTGCTCTAAAAATGTTCAAGAATCTGGTCAAAGCTCTAAAATATCCATAGGAACATCAAATCGAGAAGAATCTCAAGAAGAACGAACTCCTAGTTCTGATCCATAACCTATTTCAAAACTTTTCGAAAAGATAAAGAAGAAGAAATCTTCTAAAGAATCTTCCAAGAAAAAGAAAGACATCACATCTTCTCTACCTGAAGGTTTACAGTCCAAAAAGAAAAGAAAATTGAAAGAATCAGTCTCCAATCTTCCAATAAGAAAGGTAAAGATTCATGATTGCTCTTTTATAGATTTTGGGTACTTTAAGAAATATGGATTTTATTGGAATGAATGGTTAGATAATATTGGTGGACGAAAAATCCGCAATCTGACTGGTGATGTAATAGAAAAATGGTTGAAGAATTTTATAGAAATATGAGATATGTTGATAGTAATAGTCTAGGATCAAGAGTTCAAGAAGTTAACTTGACCATATCTCGTGATGATTTAATCAAGTGTTTTGGTATAAGAGATTGGCATGATGATAATACATTTGTGTCATTACGGAGAAATGATTTGTTTTTTATTTTGAATGGAAATGTAGGAGAATTTCCTGATGATGATGTATTTGTGCATGAGTTTGAACTGATTGTAAGAATGCTTCATAAAGTCGTGAGAGAGTGTATACTTCCAAGGAAAGGAAGTACTACAACTGTCACAAAAGAAGATGTATTGGTGATTTTAGCTATGCTGAAAAAGATTAAAATAGATTTGGCTAAGCGGATTTTGAAAAGAATGTGGAAAGATCAAGAGTTTAGAATGTATGGGAGTGTTTTAATGGAAATTTTCAAGTTTAAAAAGATTCCATTCCTAAGGAAAATTAAATTTCCTATAAGTTTAAAGAGAATTGGAGAAAAAGCATGCATCATATGCAAATCAGACCTTATAAGAAGTCTTGGCATGCTGCGGATGGTGCAATTTATTTGCACAAAAGACATAAGAGGAATATTGATTAAGATAAAGTCAAGGCTAGGATTGAGGGGGAGCTAGAACCTTCTCCAGAAGTTTCTTCAGAAGTGGAAAAAGAACAAAAAACACACACAAATCTAGGAAGGAACCATTGCATAAGAAAAAGAAGAAGAATTTTGTTCCTATGACAAGTGACCAGTTTCGGATTAATGAGGATGCGCAAGTTGAAACTACTTCTGATAGTGATGAAAGTGATTCACCCCATTTACATGAAGGATCGGGTGAAACATCCTCTGTCAAAGAAAATTCTCTTGCAAAGCTTGTAGAGAAGACACTTGAATCTTTCAAGCTTGATCTACAAAAGTTTATCTCTTCTGAGATTAAAAATCAACTCTCTACCAAGCAATAATCTCATCCTCCTCGGCCATCGAGAATATCTTATGAATCTGCTCATTCTTTCTTTCGCTCTTCTCAACCTGAGTCAGAGCCAATTCTAGAAGTTGTCACAACTGACACTTCTATAGCTACTGGTGTTTCTCTTCCTGACATCGTTATGAACCAACTCTAGCAAATCTTAGTCTGGTTCCCTACATACCTCTTGATGTCCTTCAGAACCCCCAAAACTATTTAGCACAATCTCCTTCACATGTGATATATCTTATGTTGTTCAAACTTTGTTGACATTCAATTCATCTACTACATCAACTTCGTCTTCCAGCTATCGCAGGTGTTAAAAGATGCAAGCTCGAAAATCCACCATTCCGTTTAAAAAGCAAAAGATATTCTGTTTAATCTGTGAAAGACTTTAATGGTTCTATTTTGTTTGAAAGAACTATGTTTAGAACTATGTTTCTATAATGATTTTTGGCATATAATGATTTTAGAACTATGTTTCTCTACTTGAATGTTTTGCTAATAACAAAAAGGGGGAGGCATGATAAATAACGCATGGAATGACTGTGAAATGTTTATATGTGTGTAAGTGTGACATATAAAGTGTATGGTGTATAATGATTATTTTTTTAAGGGATGTTTTGTTGTCATCAAAAAGGAGAGAATGTTGATTTTCTATTAACTAAAGTTTTGATGATAACAAAATACTCAAGAAACTAGTTATTTTATTTAATTTGCAAAATTATCTATATGTATGAGTTTTAAACAGAAACTTTCACAAAACTTTGATGAACTTTGATTAGCTCAAGATAAGCAATTAGATGAGTTACATGTTTTGTTTCTTATCATAAATAAGGTGTACATAAGTTCTGATATAAGCAATGATGTCCTCAAAGGATTTTTCAAAAGACAAAAGATATATAGAATGGTTTTCAGAAGGTTACTTTAAGGATAAAGAATTTTTTTCAGAAAACTAGAAGGTTTTACAGAACCTTTACTAGAACTTTTGAACAACAAGTATGTTTCAACATAAGTTACTGTTTATCTTCTCAAATAAGATCTACAACATATCATATGGATTCATATAAGTATATTGAAGACCTAGCCCGAGATAATAAGTATATTTGGGTCATATACTTATTTTTCCATTAAAGTCGGATTATATCCAAGGGGATTTAAATGATTTTTCAAATTCTCTCTCTTCAAACGGAAATAATTCTTCAAAGACAAAATCAAATTGTTTGGACAATTTATTTATGAGATTATGTTCAAGACAAAGTAATTATCTGTATTGACATATATCAAGACAAAAATGAGATTATCTCATATCTATTCCATGGATCTTGCCGAAAAGATTAGAAGAAGATAAATATTATCTTGAAAAATGGATAAAAAGAAGATCGCAATGAAGACCGAAATATCAGCAACGGATCATTTTTTTCAAAAGTCTATCAAACTAATGTTATGGAAGGAATTCAAGTGGGATACATCCAGATTTTGATAAATCACGAGAATTAAGCAGAGTTTATCTACTTTTTACCATCATAAGTTCTTCAAATTCAAATCAGAAAGATAAGCAGAAGTTTGTCAAAAAGATATCTTCTATCTGTTTAAGTAATCGGCTGGTTTTCAAATTTCAAAATAAGGATAAAGAACAACAGATTCTAAGCCGAGATATTTGAGATAAGATATCCATCCTCCAGACAGCATTTGAACATTAGAAGGAGAAGAATATATTGGCCAAAAAACAGAACCTCACAAAACTTTGCTATTGTCTCCTTCTAGTCTTTGAAACTGCTCTCTCTTTCTCTCTCTCTCTCCTCTGGAAGAAATACGATGCCATTGCTAAAAAAGAAACACTCCTATTCATATATATTTTTACGAGCTAAATTTGTGCAATTTTTTTTCTTCCATTGCAATCTTACGAATGCATTCTTTTATTTGTAAAGGAAGGAACGTGTTATTGTCTTCTTGAGTGATAGTTCAATTACAAGTTTAGAATCTGTAGATCGGTTGTAGCTAGAATATAGCTGTGAGAATCAAGCACAGAAGATTGCACAAGCTTGTAATTTGAAGTTATTGGATATAGTGGAACAAACTTGTAGGATAACGGCGACCCTGGCTTGAAGCTGGAAGAGTGGACTAACGCAAAAAGCAGAACTACTATAAATTGCTACTTGATTTTCTTTTTCCTATCTTTTACATTCCTGTAATTTATTTTCATAATTGTTTAATTGTTATATTGTTCTCATATTTAAAACTGAAGAGGAATAATTTTTAAAGGGCGAAAATTTAATTAATAATCAATTTCACACTCCCCCAAACCACCCCCCCCTCTTCTTATTATTTAAGTGGGACTAACACTAGTTGTATACCTATGGTATTGATAAGTGTTAAAAGATCCATATTTTCTATACTCAATTGATATAATTTTGCATTAATTTTATGTGAAATTCTTAAGAGAAAGATACTTAAGTGTTGAATATTTTTTTTTCAGGTTTCAAATACTCATTTGAAAGATTTATGGATGATTTGAGAAAAAACAAAGAAGGATTTAATGAAGGCTACAAAGTGATGATTTTCAAGTGTGTACAACGTTCATGCATGGCCATTCAGATGCCTGTGTAGAAGGAAAAAAGGTGACCAACAAGCATCTTGATTCATGCCCCAACAGCTGCAAGGGTGTACAAGGTAGTGCAAAAGCAAACAACTCAATCCGAGAAGAAAAAGAAGATTTGGAGTTTGCACAACCCCGTGCACGGCCGTGCAGAAGGCTGTGTAGAACTTAAAGATGTCAAAAATCCAATTTTCTCAAGCACGGCCGTGCAGACCCTTGTGCACACATGACTTTTCCCTATACTATAAATAGCCGCCTTATTGATTTATTTGGGGATCTTGAGCCGTACATTGGGAACCCTAGGAGAGAAAAGATGCACTTGGAAGAGAAAGATTGCTTGAACATCATAGATTATCACAAGATCATTCAAGGGTTGTATTTCTACATCATGTTTCTATTCTACTTCTCTAGATATTGTGTTTTTCTTGTAAACTCCATGGAGGAGTAGATTCCTAACCCTAAATCTTGTGAAACCCTAAACCCAATATGAATTGAATTGTCTTGATTAATGAGAAGTTTATACCTTTGCATCTATTCATGTATTATAATTGTTTTGTGATTGATTTATGGCAAAGTTAATTACATGTATGATTCTTATTAGATGAAAGAGGTTTTATCTAGTAAGTTGGATCTTCATGAATAGGAAAATCACATGTTTCATCTAGAGATAGAGAAACTTTGATTTGCTGCAATAAAGATTTGATCTTTGTTTATGAACTAGGATCTTTAATGCAATCTTGCATTGATATTAGTTAGGAAGAGGTTTCTATTAATTCATGCAAGATTAGGAATTGATTAACTCGAGGGAGTAATTAGTTTAAAAGGAAGTTCATGCAGTGCAAAGTATGAATGAGCAATTAATCAATATATCTTTATATGAAAAGTTAGGGTTTAGGGTGGAACAAGATGAGGGGTATGTTGCATATCTTGTGATTAATTATAATTCTTGAAAGTTTTCATAAGGATCTTAGGGTTAATTAGATCAGTTAATTAGTAGTTGATGATAATACATATCAATTTAAGAATTAGACTAAATAGTGGAGAAAGGGTAACACTAGTAATTGTTTCTTAGATTCCTGAGGACGATACCTGATTTTAATCATATACTATTTCGAAAAGGTATACTTGCCTTTGCTCGATCGTAGGATTAATTCTAGGTTTATAAATTTTAAAGTTTGATACGATCGGTTTGAGCGCATCAAGTTTTTGGCGCCGTTGCCGGGGAATCTTGCAATATTAGGACAGCCTGAATAACTACTAATTTAGTCATTTATCTTCTTTTGCAATTTAATTATCTTTCTTCTTGGATATTTCATAAACTTTAATCTGCTTTCATCTTTTACAGTTTATGCCAAGAAGTTCCTCATCGGAATATATTGACCTTGATCCTGAGATTGAACGAACACTTCGTAGAAGATTGAGAGCTAGGAGAAACAACCTAGAAAGACCAAGCACCATGGATGGAGATAGGAATGAGGATGCTCTGAATCAGGTTCATGGTGACGGGAACAATCCAATTCAAGTTGCTGCAAATAATCTTCATCGACCTATGTGTGAGTTGTTTATGCCCACAATCGATGGAGTTGCACCACCTATTGCAATGCCTACAATTTAGGCAAACAATTTTGAGTTGAAACCTACCTTAATCCAGATGGTGCAAGTAAACCAATTTGGTGGGGGAACTACAGAAAATCCACATGCTCACTTAAAAAGTTTCCTGCAAATTTGTAGTACTATCAAAAGCAATGGAGTTTCCGAGGATGCTATACGCCTTAGATTATTCCCTTTTTCTCTTAGGGATAAGGCAAGTAGTTGGTTGAATTCCTTACCTCCTCATTCGTTGACCATTGGGCTCAAGTAGCACAGAAATTTCTGGAGCAATTCTTTCCACCTAACAAGACAATCCATTTGAGGAATGAGATATTTTCTTTCCGCCAATTTGAGGGAGAATCACTGTATGAAGTCTGGGAACGATTCAAGGAACTCCTTCGGCATTGTCCTCACCATGGGATTTCCCTGCATGATTTAATTCGGATATTTTATATGTCTCTTGGTGATCAATTGAAAACAATGATTGACACCGTGGCTGGTGGAGGTTTGATGAAAAAGAGTGCTCCTGAAGCTTATGATTTAATTGATGATATGGCACGTAATACATTCTATTGGCACAGTGAGAGGACCAAACCAAGACATGTTGCTGCCATGCATGAGTCAGATGAGATTGCTAAACTTCAAGCACAAGTGGCATCACTTACAGCTCAAATGGGTAGAATGCAACCTATGTCAAGTGCAGGATCAAGCTATATACCGAATGTAGAAATTTTGTCTCAGAATGGGGCTCCTATGAGTTCAATAGGGGATTATGATGTTTCTAGTGTTGCTTCTAGCATCGAGGATGTCAACTTTATGAATAAGTTTGATAGAACTTCGGGAAATTATAATCCCTATAGTAATACCTATAACCCTGGCTGGAGGAATCACCCTAATTTTTCATGGAGCAATCAAAATGCTCAAAGATCAAACAATCCACCAGGATTTCAGAGGCAACAACCGCAACAATTACCAGCACCTCAACAACCCCCTGCTTTACCACCACCTGAAAAGAAGCCGAATGTTGAAGACGTGCTGGCACAATTTATTCAAAATTACGATGCTCGTCATAGAAATCAAGAGGCTTCCATTCATAATCTTGAGAAGCAAATTGGCCAATTGGCTAAGTTGATGTCTGAGAGACCTCAAGGTTCACTCCCCAGCAATACTGAACCCAATCCTAGGGAGCATGTAAAGGCTATTAATTTGAAAAGCGGGAAGGAGTTACATGCCACCTTACCAAAGTAGCAAGATGGCGAAGCGAGTCAAAATCCTATTGGCGAAGATGTAGAACCCGAGAGACCAAAGAAGGAACAAAAATCATCACCACCAGCTGTGAAAGATTACAAGCCACGGATTCCATATCTAGCTCACCTCAATCAGACAAAGGATAAGGAACAATTTGGTAAATTCTTGGACTTATTTAAGCAGTTACACATTAACATTCCTTTTGTTGAGGCGCTTTCACAGATGCCGAAGTATACAAAGTTCTTGAAAGAACTTTTATCTAACAAGCGAAAATTGGAGGATGTTTCTACAGTGGAAGTTGGGGCAAATTGCTCATCTATCATTCAAAATAGACTTCCTCCAAAGCTGAAAGACCCTGGTAGTTTTACAATCCCCTGTGTGGTTGGCGATATCAATGTTGAAAAAGCTTTAGCAGATCTGGGAGCAAGTATTAACTTGATGCCCTACTCATTTTTCAAGAAGCTAGGACTTGCTGAACCTAAACCCACTAGGATGAGCTTACAGCTTGCTGATCGGTCTGTTAAATTCCCTCAAGGGATAATTGAAGACTTTTTAGTGAAAGTGGGAAAGTTCATCTATCCAGTTGATTTTGTGGTTCTTGACATGGATGAAGATGGAGACGTACCTCTCATTTTGGGAAGACCTGTCCTTACCACTGCCAGAGTATTGATTGATGTAAAGGGAGGTAAACTCACCTTAAGGGTCGGTGATGAAGATTTGGTGGTTAAGATTGCTCCAGCCTTGAAGTATCCGATGAGTACCGATGATTCATGCTATTCGGTTGATATTGTTGACTCCTCCGTCAATGAACACTATGCAGAATTGTTATGCAAAGATGAATTAGAGCTGAGCTTGACAAGAGGAGAGGAGGAAAGTGTGAGTAAACCAGAAGTCGAAGCTTGCACAGAACAACTTGATGCTGCAGAAGAGATTACACCTCTTGGGGGTTTGAAAACTTAAAAGGGCAATGAAGCAAGGCTTAGGAGCTCTATTGAAAAACCGCCTTTTTGGAATTAAAAGCTACCAGACTACCTGGAGTATGCCTTCCTTGCAGCAGATTCCAAGCTTCCGTTATCATTGCTTCGGATCTATCACAAGAACAAAAAGATCGATTACTTACAGTTTTGAGAGCTCATAAGCAAGCAATCGCATGGCAAATTTCAGACATAAAAGGTATCAACCCCTCTTTTTGTACTCACAAAATTCTTTTGGAAGACGGATTGAAACCGGTAGTGCAGCCATAAAGAAGGCTAAACCCCAATATGACATAGGTGGTTAAAAAGGAAGTCATTAAGCTTCTTGATGCTGGACTTATATACCCTATTTCTGATAGCAAGTGGGTTAGCCCGACACAAGTTGTACCAAAGAAGGGAGGGATGACTGTGGTCCCAATGATAAGAACGAACTTATTCCAATGCGTACTGTAACAGGATGGCGAGTTTGCATAGATTATCGGAGACTGAATGATGCAACTCGGAAGGACCATTTCCCTCTTCCCTTTGTAGATCAGATGTTGGAGAGATTAGCCGGACACATGTACTACTGCTACCTAGATGGGATGTCCGGTACTTCCAGATACCGATTGCTCCAGAGGACCAGGAGAAGACTACCTTCACTTGCCCTTATGGCACATATGCCTACAGACGAATGCCATTTGGGTTATGCAATGCACCAGCTACGTTTCAGCGGTGTATGTTAGCTATTTTTGACGATTTGGTAGAAAAATGGATCATGGATGACTTCTCAGTTTTCGGGGACTCATTCTGGATTGTTTGGAGAACTTGGAAAAGGTGCTAATTCGTTGTGAGGAGACAAATCTAGTATTAAACTGGGAAAAATGCCACTTCATGTGTAAGGAGGGCATTGTGCTTGGCCATAAAGTTTCCCACAAAGGCATTGAAGTCGATCAAGCGAAAGTGGAGGTGATTTCTAAACTTCCTCCACCAAATTCAGTTAAGGCCATCAGAAGCTTTCTAGGCCATGCTGGCTTCTATAGACGCTTCATTCTTGACTTCTCCAAAATAGCCCGGCCTCTAACTAAGCTATTGGAGAAAGATGCCTTTTCACTTTACATCCGAATGCCACCATGCCTTCGATGTCCTCAAGGAGAAGTTGACCAATGCACCCATCATGATAGCCGGATTGGAGTTTGCCTTTCGAACTCATGTGCGATGCCAGTGATTATGCTGTTGGAGCTGTTCTTGGTCAAAGACGTGATAAACACTTTCAACCTATATACTATGCTAGCAAGACTCTTACAAGTGCTCAAGCTAATTATACCACTACTGAGAAAGAGATGCTGGCTGTGGTGTTCGCATTTGACAAATTTAGGCCGTATCTCATTCTTTCAAGGTGATTGTATATACGGATCATTCGGCCTTGAGATTTCTGCTAACTAAAACAGATGCAAAACCTAGATTAATCCGCTGGATACTACTCCTACAAGAATTCGATGTGGAAATTCGTGATAAGAAAGGGGCGAAAAATCTAGCTGCTGATCACCTCTCAAGACTTGAGAACCCCTATTTAGAGGAGCTCAAGGAGGAAGATATCAATGACTCCTTTCCGAAGAGAAGCTATATGCTATATATCAGCTCATGAATGTGGAAACACCTTGGTTTGCAGATTTTGCAAATTATTTGGTGGCTAGAGTTCTTCCGATGGTCTTAATTCTCATGCAAAAAGGAAGTTCTTTTCAGAACTTAAATACTACTATTGGGAGGATCCTTTCTTGTTCCGGGTTTGTGGTGATCAAATGGTTAGGAGGTGTGTCTCCCATGAAGAGGGCTAGAAAATTTTGAGTGAGTGTCACTCGGACCTGCTGGGGGTCACTATTCTGCTAAGGACTGCACATAAGGTTTTAGAGGCCGGTTTCTATTGGCCTACAATATTTAAGATGCCCAACGTCTTTGTGCCATTTGTGATAGCTGCCAACGTGTTGGAAATATCTCAGAAGAAACGAGATGCCCAAAATTTTGTTCTTGAATGTGAAGTTTTTGACTTATGGGGCATCGACTTTTGGGACCATTCCCCACTTCTTATGGGAATAAATACATTTAGTAGCAGTGGACTACGTGTCCAAGTGGGTTGAAGCCCAAGCACTGTCTACAAACGATGCACGAGTTGTTGTAAAATTCCTTAAGAAGCTATTTTCTCGGTTTGAGCCCCTAGAGCTATCATAAGCGATAGGGGAACACATTTCTGCAATACCCAAATGGAGAAGGTGTTGAGGAGATATGGAGTCACACATCGAATTGCTACACCTTACCACCCCAGACAAGCGGTCAAGTAGAAGTCTCCAACCGTGAGCTAAAGCGAATTCTCAAAAGACGGTGCAGCATAATAGAAGAGATTGGTCCGAGAAGCTTGACGACGCTTTGTGGGCATATCGAATAGCCTACAAAACACCTTTAGGGACCACTCCCTATAGGTTAGTTTATGGGAAATCATGCCACCTTCCAGTGGAGATTGAACACAAAGCACATTGGGCAATCAAATTGGTCAACTTTGATTTAGGAGATGCTGGAGTAAAAAGAAAGCTACAACTGAATGAACTTGATGAGTGGAGAAGGCAAGCTTATGAAAATATGAGGATTTACAAAGAGAAAGTCAAGAAATATCATGATTCACACATCCACCAGTCAAGGGAGTTCAAGGAAGGGGACCAAGTTCTGCTGTTTAATTCCCGATTAAAACTTTTTCCAGGAAAATTGAGGTCACGATGGTCCGGTCCTTTTGTGGTTAAGAAGGTATTTCCACATGGCGGTAGAGCTTGAACACCGGATCATGACAATTTTAAAGTCAATGCCCATCGCTTGAAACTCTATTTGAGTGACGGAACTGAACGTGAGAATCGAGAGGACTTTCGACTCAAATTACCAGACAATTAGCTGACGAAAGTGAAGGACGTCGAGCCAACGACGTTAAACAAGTGCGCTTCTTGGGAGGCAACCCATGTCTAACTTTGGTAAGTTTAGTTTCCAGTTTTTCTTTCGTTTCACTATCCTAAGTTGTTCTATTGGTGTCAAAATTGCAGATTTTTGAAGGTTCCTCGACTTAATTGAAGGAAGTAAGAATTGAATTCTTAGTATGGGAACACAAAACTTCAAGTAAGATTCTCTAAGTTTTAATCTCAAGCGATCCTGGTAAGTTCTTTTTAATCCTATTCACTCATAACGAGGTGCACAAAACTCGTAAGACTTGTCAATACTTGCACAAAGTTGAGCCTAGGCACTACTTGAGATAGGGCACAACTCAAGAGAGTTACTGGACACTTTTTGACATCATGCACGGCCCCGAGCATGGCCATGCAGAAGCCAATCCACACTTGAAAATCAAGATATCAAAGTTTGGTACATGTTTTTCTAACTTGCACGGCCCCGAGCACGACCGTGCAGCTGCTCGTGCACATTCAAGACTCCCCATGGAGGTCTCGGTGCACATTTCTCCAACCTGCACGGCCCCGAGCATGGCCGTGCAGGCCCCCATGCACACACACCTGCACAAGCAACATGGTCTCGGTGCACATTTCTCCATCTTGCATGGCCCCGAGCATGGCCGTGCAGTCTCACCTTGCATTCACTCCTACACACACACATACATTGCTCTCGGTGCACATTTCTCCAACCTGCACGGCCCCGAGCATGGCCATGCAGGCCCCATGCACACACACCTACACAGGTAACATGTATCGGGTCATGTTTTCCTCACTTGCATGGCCCCGAGCATGGCCATGCATCTAAAAAAAAAAATTGTTTTAAAAGCTATCTCCTCCCTCTCATTCTTTCATTACCATCACTTTTCCAAATAATCCTCCTCCCTCTCATTCTTTCATTACCATCACTTTTCCAAATAATCCAACTCCCCTCATCTCTCTCTACGATACGGTAACAACACACAACTACATTCACAACTAAGATCATAAACCTGTCTCGTTTCACTTGTGCATCCACACTAAAGTAAGTATACCCATTTCCCTCACTTTCTTTCACGCGATTGCAATTTGGGAACCCCATTTTTTTTTCTATCATGGTGAGTGGGTGTAAGTGAGCTATGGTTGCATGTGTTGGTTTTTCGAATGTTGTTGTAGTCATGTGCTGTAGATACTATAAATGAATTCTTGCTTGTAATTGTTATGGTTTCCATGAGCATTTGGGAAAATCTAGTCTGATCGGTCTTGATGTTAGGGTTCATGCGATTTTTGGGATGCGAAAAACTTCTAGGGCTTTTGCCTTTTCCTGCAATTAACCATGTTACTATCATTGTTCGCAGATAGTTTGCCCCATTCATGTTTATATTACTCAATTCATCCATAATTTGACATTCTAGGGTTTCATCTATATGTTATTGGGGTTTTTACGAATCTAAGATTAAATGGATAGATTCTTGGTGATTTCATGATGAAGGTGGTTCCCTTAATACGCTTGTCCCCATAGCTCTATCTGCCCTACCCTCTGCACGCCTTGCACATGCCTGAGCTACTCTGTTTTATTTTTTTTTTAAGCTTGATTTTCACTCATTCTTGCTTAGTTTTTCATACTAAGTCGTTGCATCATTGCTCTAGAAGCTAAGCATATCTATGAACTATGGTCTACTTATACTGAGTTATGTTTAACATTTGCTCGTTATTGTTTTTACAATGTCCCTGAGATAAGCTTGTCATTTATGTAGAAATGGTGAGAACCAAATGCGTAGCGCACAAGTCCACAAGGCCACGATCTAAGCGACAGGCTTCCACTTCCCAAACCAAGAAGAAGAAGCGAACTCAACAAGAAGAAGAAGACATGGGGTCAACTCACTTTGTCAAATACTCTGAGCAAGAGTGGAGCAAGCAACGGAGAGAAAAGCTCGAAGCGAAAGCCTTCATGAACAATGAATACTTGGATTGGAAATTACTTCGAGAATACGGCCTTGAGCAAGAAATCCGGGAACTGTTGAGTGAAGGACCCTGGGCTTCATTCTTTGAGATCAACGAACCAGCTTATAGGGAAGTTACTCTGGAATTCCTATCCACTCTCCAGTTAGACAAAAATGACATGTATGTTCAAGTCTATGGCAAACAAAAATATGTCTATACTCCTAAGTTTGGCATATATTTGGGTTTATATGACTTTGAAGAGTGTAATGAGGCCAGCTTCACACAACTGCCTGAAACTTGGCCATCTGATCTCACCTCTCAACAGTATTGGAAGGACCTGTGTGGAATAGTTATTTGTTATTAACCATCTTGTTCCAAAGCAACATCAATGACTGATCTCAAGTTGAAGGTGGTTCACCACTTGTTGGCCCATACCATTGGAGGTCGCAAGAGCAGTCATGGTGTGGTAAACAACTTTGAACTGTTTCAGTTGTACAGCATTGCTACTAAAACGAAGATTAATGTGGGTCTCGAAGTGGCCAAGTTTCTATTTAGGCAAGCAACAAACCCAAGGACCAAGGGACTTTACTATGGTAGTTATGTTACCAAGTTCCTCAAGGGTTTTTGGATCTTTGAAGAACCATGACCAACTAACTTTGGAGTGCCTACCAAGAAAATTTCAGATGGTCCATTTCCTGGTTAGGGCTTAGTTAAGCTCGCCGATCTCCCCACTCCTTCTAAAGGCGTCCCCGCCCCTTCTAAAGGAGTTTTCACTCCTTTATCTGCATCCAGCTCCCAGGCCCCACATCTTGACAGTGATATTCAGTGGTTGAAACGAGACTTTTATGAAGAACGAAAGCTGAATAGAAAAGAGAGAAAGAAGAACAAACGGTTGAGAGCTTCAGTTTAGGCATTTTTGGAGAAAATTGTTGGTTGTTTTACTCCCCCCTACTGATCTCCCCACTTATGAGACTTCACCTGAACCGGATTCTCCTAAGCCTGAACCAGTCAGGCGAAAGGGAAAAGCACCTGTTGAAGTCGTCTCTAAATCTGAATCTGATTCACTGGCAGACGAGGATGTCGATGAGGAAGCTGAACAAGAGGTGAAGGATGAGGGTGACGATGACGAGACTGATAGTGATGATGGAGATGATGTAGCCGATGGTGTTGTTGAGGAGTCCCCTAGTGGCTCTAATGATGAGGACACTGATGGAGATCAATGATCCTATTTTCTGTTTTTCTTTTGCATTTATCTGTGACTTGTATTAATGAGTGCCCTACTTGTGGGATAACTCATATTTTGACAGATTCCTTTCGAAATTCCTACTTAGACTTCAAGATAGCTAACTTCGTTTTAGCTTTGCTTTTTGTTTTTGTTTTTGGTTTTGTCTTCAGGCATGATCTATTTTGGATTCACAAGATTAATGCCGATGCTGCATTTTCATATGGATTTTCTCTTTTCTCCTACCGATTGCGACAATCTCATGATCAAACCTCTACATGAACCAGGGAAGTTCTCATGTTCTTCTCTTTCTTTATTTGTTCCTTATTGACAAGACATTGAGGACAATGTCTCACATTAGTGTGGGATAAGGGTAATTATGAAAGAAAATGGTCTTGAGTAACATATTTTTTTATGCACTGGATCATATTAATTGTGTTGCAAGTTGAAATTCATTTTAATCTTGATTAAAAATCCCCACATTTCATGTTGCAATTGTGCTTCAAAGCCAATTATGAACTGATAGATCTTGAAATATATTCGAAAAAAAAAAGCATTCAAGCTAAGTTGAATTAAGATGAAAGTGGCTATGTAGTATCTTACTCACCTATTTGTGATCAAATAGTTAATTGAAATTGTAAGATAAATCTAGGTGGGTGTAAGCTTACTTGCTAATTAGTAATGGAATTAGAGTCTAAAAGTGAATCGAAGTCCTTAGTTGAAAGTTCAATAGTTATGGTTTTGAACTTATTGATTTGTATATTTTCTTTTCAAAAATTTTGAGAACACTTCTAATCTTTAGTGAAAGAGCATATGAAATTCATCACACTTGGTGATCCTTCTTAGAATTAATTTCTATTGATCTTTGTACTAAATTGAATATTAAAAGCTTAGTTGATATGGGCGGGCTTTGATCCTCAGAAGAGCGAAGTCTGACCCCGCTATAACTACACAAGCTTCTTATATTTTACTCCAATGACTCGAATATTTGAGTTATGAGTATCCAACCTTGAATGGTAGGGTGAAGAGAGTTCTTTAGGATCCCTTTAAAACCTGGTTACTTGGGTGATGAGCCCGGGATGTGCCGACTCAATGAACTCACTATAACGAAAAGGAAGGAATGGCGTAAGTTCGATTTCTGAACTTGAAAAAAAATTGAGCTGAAAAGATGCGGGCAAAAACCCATCCAGAGGAAAAGAAAAAGAAAGATATGGGCTAAGACTCGTCTATCTGAAGGCTCTATAAATTATAAGAGATTTAAACTAAAAGGAGGAAATCCAGGGAAGGACTGATGCAACTATTTTCACTCTAGATTATTGTGCTTAGAGAATCGTTGAAAGTTTAATATTCATTTAATGAGTGGTGAAGTGTAACTAGGTCTCTTTCACTATTTTTTGACTTCATGTTTATTTTGTGACTTTGGAAACTATACTAATAGTAGGGGTAAAGTTTAACTTACCTGGATTAATCTTAGAATTTTGATTTATTATGCTAATTACATTTATATAATGGGTCTGAGCTATAGACAAAGTGAGTCGCTATAATCTAAAGAAATTAAAATGTTGAAAAAAAAATTATTTGAGTATATTTGATGACAGATCTTCATTGTTCCTAGTGTTTGCTTGAGACAAGCAAACGATTAGTGTAGGAAGTTTGATAAGTGTTAAAAGACCCATATTTTCTATACTCAATTGATATAATTTTGCATTAATTTTATGTGAAATTCTTAAGAGAAAGATACTTAAGTGTTGTATTTGTTTTTCAGGGTTCAAATACTCATTTGAAAGATTTATGGATGATTGAGCAAAAACAAGGAAGGATTTAACAAAGGCTACAAAGTGATGATTTTCAAGTATGCACAACGTTCATGCATGGCCATTCAAATGCTTGTGCAGAAGGAAAAAAGGTGACCAGCAAGCATCTTGATTCATGCCCCAGCAGTTGCATAAGGAGTGCACAAGGTAGTACAAAAGCAAACAACTCAATCCAAGAAGAAAAAGAAGATTTAGAGTTCTGCACAACCCCGTGCACGGCCGTGTAGAAGGCCGTACAGAACTTAAAGATGTCAAAAATCCAATTTTCTCATTGTGCACGGCCCCGAGCACGGCCGTGCAGACCCCCCGTGCACACATGACTTTTCCCTATACTATAAATAGCCGCCTTATTGATTTATTTGGGGATCTTGAGCCGTACATTGGGAACCCTAGGAGAGAAAAGACGCACTTGGAAGAGAAATATTGCTTGAACATCATAGATTACCACAAGATCATTCAAGGGTTGTATTTCTACATCAT
Organism: Combretum micranthum; assembly: GCA_024138025.1. NCBI lineage: Eukaryota > Viridiplantae > Streptophyta > Magnoliopsida > Myrtales > Combretaceae > Combretum > Combretum micranthum. The sequence continues at coordinate 25,675 of JAMXBD010001284.1, forward strand.
GTTTCTATTCTACTTCTCTAGATATTGTGTTTTTCTTGTAAACTCAATGGAGGAGCAGATTCCTAACCCTAATTCTTGTGAAACCCTAAACCCAATATGAATTGAATTGTCTTGATTAATGAGAAGTTTATACCTTTGCATCTATTCATGTATTATAATTATTTTGTGATTGATTTATGCGCAAAGTTAATTACATGTATGATTCTTATTAGATGAAAGATGTTTTATCTAGTAAGTTGGATCTTCATGAATAGGAAAATCACATGTTTCATCTAGAGATAGAGAAACTTTGCTTTGCTACAATAAAGATTTGATCTTTGTTTATGAACTAGGATCTTTAATGCAATCTTGCATTGATATTAGTTAGGAAAAGGTTTCTATTAATTCATGCAAGATTAGGAATTGATTAACTCGAGGGAGTAATTAGTTTAAAAGGAAGTTCATGTAGTGCAAAGTATGAATGAGTAATTAATCAATATATCTTTATATGAAAAGTTAAGGTTTAGGGTGGAACAAGATGAGGGGTATGTTGCATATCTTGTGATTAATTATAATTCTTGAAAGTTTTCATAAGGATCTTAGGGTTAATTAGATCAGTTAATTAGTAGTTGATGATAATACATATCAATTTAAGAATTAGACTAAATAGTGGAGAAAAGGTAACACTAGTAATCGTTTCTTAGATTCCTGAGGACGATACCTAATTTTAATCATATACTATTTCGAAAAGGTATACTTGCGTTTGCTCGATCGTAAGATTAATTCTAGGTTTATAAATTTATAGTTTGATACGATCGGTTTGAGCGCATTAGGTATCTTCATACTTGGGTGGATAACTTCTACGTTGTGTGGGTTACTTTCTGTCTTGAGGGTACCATCTAACTGTTACTCAGAAAAGGTCTACTTATTACCTTATATTCAATACTTTTGTAAAAGCAATATTAACTTTAGTGTTTGAGCTTTCACCGTTTTATAGAATAAACGCTAGTTAGAAGTAATCTTTGGCTAGCTATTAATTCATTCAACTTTTGATTGCTTTTACCAAATTTATTAATTATATTTTAATTTACTATAATATATCATCTATCTTTACTTTCAATTATTTATTTTTCTAAACGATATTATCCTTATAATTGAAACTTCTTTATCAATATGTAAAATTTCATTATCATAAATCAAAATATCATTCTCAGCAACTAGAAGAGACTTTGTTTCATTTTGAGCATTTTCATAGATTTAACCTTATTTTCAAGTTAATAGTGCGTTTGATTTTTTTTTTAATTTTTATTATGTTTAGAATTAGAGTATAAGTCGGACTTTGCCAAAGCATAGGTAAGTTCTTCTCTTCAACCTCTTTAGAATCATTCCTAGATTTTTTTTTTTTTACTTTTTTTTCTACATTTTTAATATTTTATTTTCATTTATTGTTTTTGTTCCTTCTTTTCTACTAGATACTCATATTTCAATTGTCCAAGTTTCTTACATGTATAGCAAACCATATCTTTATGTCCTTTTGGTTCTCCTCTCTTCTTACAACTTTTATATGCATTATTGACAAGTAGTTTTTGATACTGAAAATCTTTTCACACTTTTCCTTTAGAAATATGCTAAGGCTTCCACTAAGAATATTGGCATCAATTTCTTTATCGAAATCTTCCATCTTAATTTCAATTTTTTGTGCCTTGCTTTAAAAGCAGTACTATCTTCCTCCATATTATTATTATTATTGAAATGATCCAGACACCAATAATAAGAAATCAAAATCAAATAAAGTTAATGAAATCCAATTGGGTTCACGTACGAATTTAACTGCTAAACTCTTCAAAATTTACAATTTAGCCTCAAACCAAAAAATCTAAATTTAAAAAAAAATTCAAAAAAAATTCAAATGATAAAATAAAGTGAAATATAATTTAATAATATTTGTTTAAATGAAAAGTTTTATAAGAAAAATCAAAACAATGATGTTAGGAGCTTTGATATTGCAAAATTTTGGTTTTACCCTAAATCGGAAACTTAGGCGAATTAAAAATTCAAAATTGTAAATAAATTAGACTTCTTTGATATATTTGAATCCTTGTTAGCTAAAGAGGTTAATTAAACACCCTAACCTATTAAAAATAACTAAGGTTCTTATACACATGAGATTTAGACACGCAAGATCGTACTATGTGACAAAAACCTTAAGAGGAGACCATTTTTTCTTTGTTTAAATCCTAATTTTATCGTTTCCTCTTCCCATATAATACTTCTTTTCTTTTCTGCCTCATCCTGTTTTAGAAAGCCCTCTTAAGACCTAAGGTAAGATTCTCTAAAACCCTAACCCCTTCTTAGTGTTAAATAAGTGGAATTAACAAAAGTATAGCACTAATTAATTCATGTGATGTCTTTTAGATGAGTGAATAGAGAGGATGTGTCACGCCCCAGCGGATACCCTAAACGTGACAGCCGCCGTACGCAATATTAAAACTTAAGAATGACTACCTCAGTCACTCGAAAGCTTCCATATCGGTACAAGGCGTACATTCACAACAAAGGGAGACCGGTGGAGTAATGCATTTTAAGACATTGGCAGCGGAACATGCAAAATGACACTTAATATATATTTCATTGAAATAAAAGTCTTACAGCTTCTAAGGGGCATTCCCCGAAAATTCATAATAACATGGTTCTAAATATAACATAACTAAAGCTAGAAGATTTTAGAAGAAATCTACTCTATAACTTCAAAATAGATTGCCTCCAAAAGCTTCTCAAAATATAAGGATTCTACCGGGAAATCAAGGTGGTCTCGGGTGCAAAAGATAATCCTGCAATATCAAAAGTCTATAGGAGTATAAGCATGACTAGCTTAGTGAGATATTCCTTATGCAATAGTACTCATAACAATAATCAAACAAGTTTATTAATCAAGCATATGAATGCAACAACCATATGATCAAATATTACATATGACTATCGGTTTCGTATGTTTGATGGATTACCCCTCCATCGGTAGTTAGGGAATGCTTTGAACTGGTCCCGAACAACCTCCTTTAAGTTTGCGCGCGTTTTGGGGTTCCAACGATACTACTAGTCCCCGGGCCTTCCATGCCCAAAGCGATCGATCCAGCTCGGCACCTTGAGGCCGTATTCCCGTACGCCCTAACCTCAAGATGTAGCTAGGCAGCTCACCTTTCCGGTCCCACACTGAGGAGTAGTAGCAAAGCTTCGAATGATTCTAAGTGATATGCATGAGCAATTTATTATATGGGATTTCAATATGGCATTAATCATTTAAAGCGATCAAACAATATTTGCACACATAACAATGCATACATGGAAACATTTATATCAATCACAAATCGGGTTCCGATATACTTATCGTTCATTGGTCTCACACAATGAATCACATACATAATTCCATAATACCCACATGCATATCAATTTTATCTTTTCCTACATCTAGTGCTCTATTCTACAAGCAATGGGTGAATACATAAGCGTAAAGGAAACTCACTCGTTCATAGCGATCTAGGAGTCAAAGTAATCCTCGGGGAAGACAAGATCATGATCCTCGACACCTAAACAAAAGAAATACCCAACATGAGTATTTCATCCAAGATCTATTCACGTTCTATACTTTTATCTTAAAGAATTCGTAAAAATCGTATGGAATGGAAATTCCAATTTAAAATGGCCATAACTTGCTCATTTTAACTCGGAATTCCGCATATTATATACCAACTTAATTCTGTCACGCCCCAAGGGTACCCTAGTAGTAGTAAACAAGTTACACTTGAATACTATCACTAGATTACCTTCAGAGGATGACAGGTTTTCAAAACAACAGGATCTTTTAAGTTGCTTGATAAGAAATAACAAATATATGAAAGAAATAACTTAGTGAATAACCATTACAAAACTATTACAAACCATATAGTTCCTTTGTAGTAGACAACTGAATAATCTAATCTAATAGTACATAACCATCAACTAAAATGTATCTGTAGATTCTAGCTTCAAAGCTCTTACGGAGCCACATTCCTGGATGTAACTAACCAGGGTCGTAAAGTGAACCTGAAAAGACTGTAGTAGTATGAGCGAAACCACAGCTCAGTGAATAACAGACATACCATACATCACACAAGTTATTAGCAATCATATGCAATGCAAGCACTCAACCATATGCACAAGTACAAGTTTGGATAATCTAGAATCAAACGAAAAAGATTTACGCCCTCTTTTTAATGGGTTGAAGAACCAAATCTTAATGACCCACCTGCCCAGGAGAGACTAAGTACACAGGAGTATCAGCAATTTCTCATTTTAAGTTATCACTTTATATAGTTGATTAAATCATCTCCTGCAACTTCCTTAGAAACTTCCTAAGTATTAATCATTTCAAACCGATTCTACGGGAGACGTTCTTCGGTGCCTTTTAGTTCCTCATAGGACGCCAGACCAAAGAGAACCTCGAAAGAACTATCACATTAGAACAACCAAGCGAAAACAGAGATCCGAAATATTAATACGTAGCAGGCTGTCACAACCATACACTCTACCATACAATTTCCTACTTTTTATTTTTTCCATAAATATTCGATCATATCATACCTTGCAACTTATTACTTTTAATTAACAAAAATACAAAACAAATCAAAACACCCTCTCTCTCCTCCTCTCTTCACACTAGCCATACCCACCCCCCACACCCACACACAACACACACATTTATTTTTTTCTTTTTCATTTTATTTAATTCATATAATTTACCCTCCTAAAAACTCTATAAATATACATCTCCCTCCATTTCTTTCAACACCCATTTATCATAACAAAATTCTCCCAAAATCACTTCACAAATCCTCTCTCCAAAAATCTCTTTTCATTTTCCTTACTACCCATATTTCTTCTACACACATACTACAAAACCTCTCTTTAGCTACTGCTTCTATATTTCTACCTTAGGTAACTCCTTCCCTATGTTTTCTTACCATGTCATGAAACTCAACATGACCATGGTGTATGCCTCTTAAACATTTAAATATTATAAAAGCAACAATATATTCATGTTTTGTTCTTGTTCATGAATAAATTACATTTTTTTATTATTATTATTATATTTCATGCTATTATTATTGTTCTAACCTAACTCCTATATTATATTATTTATGTTTATGTATCTATATATATTTCTTAAAGCATATAAGCTCACTAACATAATTATTCTTTATTTATTACATGCTTTAATATTAAGACTAGTCTTTCTAGTCTTAGACTTATCCTCATTAAGTCAAAATGATTTTCTTATTTTTTTTTTTTTTTTTTTGACTTACCAATGACTAAGTCCGGAAGTCTTGAAATCAAGCTAAGATTTTCAATACTTGATATATATTTCTTGCTCATTATTATTATCATTGTTGTTGTTGTTGTTGTTGTTGTTGTTGTTGTTGTGTTACTAGCTACATACTTATTGTTTATGCATGATCATATTGATTGCTGTCTTAATAAGAATCAAAAGTTCTTTCTTAAAATAAAAGAAACAAGCTCAACTTACTTTAAAAGTTTAGTTTTACCACTTAGGAAAAAGTTTTATTAAGATTTAGAATTTTATTTCTACCAAATACTTTACAAAGGATTTTGACAATAATCACCATAAATTCTAGCATTGTTAATATACAAAGCTTTTACAAAAATAACTAAGGAACTTTTTGTTTCTTTTCAAACTACCACTAAAAACTTAAGGTTAATAATATTTTTCATGATATTTACTTAAAACTTGATTAGAAAACATTTCCGACATTTTAGTAAACAAGAGACAACATAAGTTTTCCAAATTAAGTTAAAAAATCGACTCACCTAGTAAGTATACTTAAAGGAATAAATTTGAGAATAAATTAGAAAGATTAAAGTTTTTAAATCAGAAATTTTCTTTTAGAATTTTAGGAAAGTAAATTATATCACATATTTAATAACTCAAAAATCCTTAGTTTTATTTCCAAACAGCTTAACATAATTTTGTTAACTTCACTTTTTCAATTACCAAGACAAGATTGTTTTATGAAAAGTCATTGGTTAAGATAGTACCATTAGAATCATGTGTATAATATGAGTTGCATATGTACTAAAAGGATTTTTCAACTATATATATATATATATATATTTATTTATATGATTTCTATGGGATTTTTGGTTGATATAAATTTAGAAAAAATCATGTTTTAAAGGTTGGGATTTTTGTATTGATTCTATATTGTATCTTTTGGAGACCCAAATGATCTTTGATGAAAAAAAAAATACCTTAGAAATGGATAGATCTTTTCGAATAGGTAGAAAATGATATATAATATGCTAAATTCCGAGTTAAAATGAGCAAGTTATTGCCATTTTAAGTTGGAATTTCATTCTACATGATTTTTGATGAACTTAGTGAAATAGAATTACAAGTTTAAGTAGAACTTTTAGGAAATATTCATTTTGGGTATTTTTCTTGTTTAGTGATGCGGAGTCCGAGCTTCCCTACCTGGAGGATTACTTTGACTGCGAGTTTCTACTATCATGGCTAAGTGAGTTTAAATTCTTACATTTATATATATATGTTTTTGCTTGTAGTTTAGCGGCATTAGAATTAAGAAAAGATAAAAATGTGATAGCGCATGTGCTTTACTTATATGATTGAAGTTATGTTAAGTATATCGAAGCAGGAATTGTTAACTAATCATTGTATAATTTAGTATAAGAATGATTGTCTACGAATTCTATAATTACTTTTAAAATATCTAATATTATGTCATGAATACTTAAATAAAATTATTCATGCATGACACGTAGTGAGTCACATTGCATTCATTACTATCCCCTTGGTGGGACAAGGGCATAGTAGTGAGGCCCGTAGAACTCGAAATTCTACTCTATGGCAATTGATCACCCATTATAAAATAGTGGGTGGACACTCGAAATAACTACAATTTAGCGGCTAGTACTGACTCCTATAAAAACTACAAAAATTTCATTTGTGAATTATAGCCTTGTTGCCCAAAACACCTAACCTCAAATAGAGGGATAAATCCATTCAATATATGATTCCCGGAAAATCGTATGTATTGTTTGCTCACGTGTTTGATTGCATCTCGTATGCTTGTTTGAATAACTCATTTGAATATTGATTGTCTAAGTACTTTATTTGTGGAATTAATTCTCATTAAGGAAGAAGCTTAACTCCTTATAAATATTTATTGCAGCACCCTTATTTATGGTTGACGCCCTGGGGATATTTCTCTCTAGTACGATCTTTTGGACTAAGAAGTTTTTGGAAGAAGTCAATGACTAATAGATTAGAATTAGACTTCTAAGTAAATCTTCAATGTATTTATTTTGAATAGACCTTGATAGACTTTATCTTTGATAAGGGAATGCCCTTTTAATATTTTGTAAGGCCTTTATATACTCTATATTTAAGATGTTATGTTATGATTTCCATTCCTAATTGTTGTATGAATGTCTTCTTAAACAACTTGTTTCAATGTTGGTCCTCTATGATTGTGAAAGTACGCCTTACACCCAGTATTGAAGCTTTTGGGATGACTAAGGTTATCATAATTAAGCTTTAATATTGAGTGTGACGGACTGTCACGTTTAGGGCATCCTTTGAGGCATGACAGATAGGGCCATGCAAAAAAACCAATCGAACCGTGAACCGCACCGAACCGAATTGAATCGAACCAAAATTTCAATTCTCTTTTTAAACAGTTCGGTTCGCGGTTCGGTAAATGGCAAATGGTTTGTGGTTCTATTCGGGCCCTAAATCAAACTGTATGTTTAGATTTGAACCAAAATGTTTTACATTTTTTAAAAAAAATTAAACATATTATTTTTACTCTTAATTATTTCATTAAAAAATTAATTGTTTTTAAAATTGTGACTTAAATATTTATCATTCATGAGAATAAAATTAGATTTGTCATATTATGTTTTAATTGTTATGTTGTCTACAAATAAGATAAATTTTAAATTTTAGCATCGAGTATTCTAACTTATGAAAAAAAAATTTCCATTATCTTACCAATTCTATTTTTTTGTTACTTATTGGTTTATATAATTCAAAATATGTAGAAGCATATAAAAATTAAATTTTGTGTCTTATATTGGGATAAAGTCTAGTATACTATTATAGTTCAAAATAATTAAAAAAATAAGACTAGTCACGATTATAATTTTATAATGAATGAAATCCTTCATTGCTATAAGTTTTACATGTTTATTTGGTAAATGGTTAGTTTTAAATATTGTTGTTTATATTTGCATTAGTGATAAGAATTGAAGTTTTTTTGTAGAATATATTTTTCATTTTATGAATAAAAATGGTTTAAACCTCAAACCGAGCCGTATCGAACCGTATTTTCGGTTCGAAAAAATTACGAACTGAACCATATGTTTATGTTTCAATTTAAAAGAAAAATTGAACTGTAAAATATGAAGCAGTTTGGATTGTAGTGCAAACCGAACCGAATCGTATTGTGCACACCTCTAATGACAGATTACATGCACAGATGCTCTTTATATTTCTCATTGTTTGTTCTCATAAAAATGTCTTTGCTCAATTGTCTTCTCTTAACCATAATTTTTATATTTAAAACTTCAAAATATAATCTTCGTCTTCACTATTTAAATGATGTATTTTTTATTATATCTTTGATAGTAACTAGAAATATTATTTTTCCTTCTTTGTTATATTCTTCTTCCTCAAACTAATTCTTCAAGCGACCTTCTATGGTCCTATCAACGTGACTATCCGGTCAACTATTTAACCATTAAAATAAATATAATAAATAATAACAGAACTAGGCCCGTCAAAATTAGTAATGGGACCATAGAATTTCCCATTCTTTAAATAAAGATTCATTTCTAAATAACATATTAAACAAGATCGTTGATATGACTAATATGATTTAGATATATAACCCAAATATATCAAACTCATTATTAGATCTGCATATCTTTAAATTTCTTTTATTCTTTCTTTACATATCTAGTACTAATTATTTGTTTTACTTGCATATCTTTAATCGATGAGCTGTTGCACACTTATAGCTTATTTTTATAATATTCAATTGCTAAAATATCAAATTTATGTAAAGACCTGACATGCCTAGTCTCCAGCCATGTATGATACCTTAGGTATTACACACACAGGCTTCCTTAAAAGATTTATTTATGTCAAACATTTGCTAGCCAATTTTAATTGCTAAAATAGTTTAATTAGATTTTGGAGACAACTGGGTTTATAATGATAAAATAAACTTTATAAAAATATTTCTAAGTTATACTCATATGAGTAGATTAACTTTCTCATAAAAAAAACTATAAGCTGCTCTCCCGAGTAACCCAACTTTAAACAAATCAATACTACTAGGTGTCTCATATACCTTTCTTAATGGTAAAACAAAAATCTTAAAGCTTATTACAAAACATAGGCTTCTCAACTAAGCCCATAAAGATAATAAACTTTAAAAGATAAATCCAATCTTAAGCAAAATGAAAACAAAATAAAATCATGAGATCCTAACTCATCTCACTCTCTAATAAATCATCCTTGAGTATCTCATACTCTCAAACCCAACATCATCATCAGTCGATTAACACCTGGAAAAAGACACAATGAGCCAAAGCCCAGTACAACAGCAGCACAAGCACACACGAGATAACACACAAGCTTAACTAAATGCAATGCAACAACAATAGTTTATTATTTTTAAATTAAAGTGAAACAAATAACACTAGAACACTTACACTCATAACAATCTCTGGGAATTTTAGGTCCTGAGTAACATACTCTTAAGGTAAATATAAGCAACCTAGATACTTATATATTCTATATCTAACTAAAAAAGAAAATAGTCCCATTTGAGTTCATAGTTGTTACACACACTATCCATCACAATCCATAATATAGTAAGGCTCAATCGATCTCATAAACGTGAGCCCTACTATATGACTTCTTACCGACCAATATAGACATTAAACATATCGTTTGCCCCATCAGCTACCCACTAAGCCACTTATAAATTATTACTACATCATGGCATATCATTGCATCATGATCAAATGGCCTAAGCATCTAAATACCATGCCTAACTCCGAATAAGATTGTTGCTCCTGGACCAGATTAAACGACACAAGCCCGAGCAACACTCACTTGAGTGTCTTAAGTTTTTAGTTCATTTAAAATGCATATCCTAGCATATAATACGCAAGTTACTGCATACCTTATTGATTCAAAATCCAATAAAAAACTCATAAGTCATCTTAGAGGATAGATCAGAGGGTTCAAAGGCAAACATATGAGTAAGAAATTAAACTATATAAGCAATTAAATTAATTATGCATTTATATCAAACTCATTTTAAAAATCTATTTGATTAGATACTAAGTAGTAACATCACCATAGTGCAAAAATCGTCATGCCAAGATACAGACAATTCTTCATTGTCTATCAAATTATTTCTTTTCTCTTTGTTTATAATCATTTAGTATAAAAATATCATCATATTATTCATTTTAAAATATTCTCAACAAACAAACATTTGAAACACCATATTCCTCATATTATTCAAAGCCTAACCTAAGACATTTTTTCTAAACCAATTAATAATTATTAAGCCTATTTTAACTTAATCCTAGCTAATTTGATTAGAATGAATCATTTAATTCAATTACTAAGTCAAGTTAATTAGACTTAATCAATTTAACTCATTTAGCTCATTAAAGTTTATTTAGTCAAGTTGAACCCAGATTTATTAACTAAGTTCATTTTATATTCAAGATTCATTTTATACTTAAAACTACGTTAAATCTAATTTGTTATTAAATCTATTAATTCATTTAGCTCATTCTTAATTATATAAATTAACCAACATGGCATACTACCTATCATTTATTAATCACATTTTATCTTATTTTTATTTTAAAATTTTTATGAAGAACATGGACATACACAAGCTGTGTTTCACCCCTGTACATGCATTTGAAGAATCATGACCCAATACAACATGCCATGTTCCCGTCGTGTTTCACTTGGTTTGAAAACTATTTGGAAGCATGACCAGATATAACGAGCCATGTTCCTACCGTGTTTCACGTAATATTTTAACATCCATGAATTAGAGAGAAACATTGTAGAATACAATGAGTCGTGTTTAGGTCGTGTTTCATTAATATGCCAAATGTTGTAAAATTGAAGAGAAGCACAGCGAGATACATTTAGCTATGTTCTTCTTAACATATAAAACATGCAAGAATAAAAAAAAAAACACGGGGAGATAGGGGAGACTGTATTCTAGCCATGTTGTTCTAGAAATGTATTTGTAAAACAAAAAAGAGAGAAGCATGGTTGAATAGGATTGGCCGTGTTTCTTCTCTAGTGAGTTAAAATAAAGAACATAACTTAATATGGTTTCTCGTATTCCCCTTATGCTCATATACAAAAATAGAGCATGTGTACTTTGACTACTTATATCATATTTCAATATACAATATCTTAAAATCAATATACAAATTATAAACTTAATTTACAATATCTATATAAATATTTTTACTTCATACTTCCTCTTCAATCCTAGTTCTAACATGCATGATTTCACTTATGTTTTAACATAATAATTCATATATTATAGGTTTTATCTCTTGATTCTTACATATAACTAGCATCAATTCATCAAATACATACATAAACAACCATCAAAACAAGAAAACAACATAACTTACATATTTTAGCCATTTCTATCAACTAAGTCTTCCCCTTTACTTCTCCTTTCTAGATGATGTAACATTTTCTAACTTTGATTTCTATTCTAGTCTTCTGAATTTAAGATTTAGAGTTGATTTCAGGAAAAAGAAGAGAAGAAGAAAGGAAGAAAAAGGAAACGAAAGAGAAAGAAAAAGGAAAGGAAAATAAGAAAATAAGGTAAAGGAAAAAAGAAAAGATAAAGATAAAGATTTAGAGATATTTCTAGGATAGGGTATTAGGTTTAAAAGTCTCTAAAATATAATTAGAAATTAATTTGAGAATCTATTTAATAAAAATTAATAGTTTGGATCAAAAATCAATTCTAGGAGTTTAATTTATAAAAATCTGACATTTAATTTGAGTTTGGGCTTAAAATTGATATTTTAAGTAAGAAGTCAAATTAAAAAATTATAAGGATTCAAGAAAATGAAATTTAATTAAAATTCAAAGGTTTAGAAGTTTATTAACATTCAAATTGAATATTTATTAAGAGTTTAGGATTTTAACTTGAAGAAAGTGGGTACTAATAAGATTTTGGAAGAGATTATGAAATTCAATTCATCATAAAAAAAAAAATAGATTAGACAACAAAACAATTTTGAAGGAATATGCGAAATCTCAAATTCAATTTAATCTACTTACTAATTTGATTATCTTAATTATTAAATTTTATCCAGTAATTTACTTTACTTAATTTAGTTAAATTATCTACATTAAATTTCTAAATTAAATTCTAATCTTAATTCAAAATTAGCTTCCTATTTTATTATTCAATTAACCATTTTTAATTTAACTAGGTAGGATTATGGATGTTCCAATTTAGTACCATAACTTTGGAAAAAAGTTCAATTTAATACTTGAACTTTGAAATGATAAATTTTATATCCAATCAAAATTTTTATGCTATTTTTATTGTCTCTAGAAACATTTTGCTCTCTTTGTTAATGTGGAAAAGGTAGTCTATTATTGAATTTTTTTATTACCTCTCATAACCCCATTTAGCACTAATAGACTATTTCCTCTATATTAACAAATGAAACAACACAATGTTAGTTGAGGTAATAAAAACAACCAAAAAAATTTATATTGGTTTTAAATCGACTACTGTCATGTGTAGTTCAAGTATCAAATTTAATATTTCACTATTCTATTTTATCAATTTCTAATTAATGCTTCTCCTTTGATATCTTACTTTGCATTTTAGAACTTCTTTCTTCTAGTCTTGGTCCAATCTTGCTTTTGATCATTTTGTTAGTTTATCTTTTGAAACTGTTTCCAATTATTTAACTCTTTAACTTATGTTGCCTTTTTTATGGGGTTATTACAATTGTCTTCTCCTACACAACCAAATACACACTACCTTCCATATCAACCATGCACAAGTGTTCGTATAAATTTAAGTAAGACTCTCATGTAATCTACTCTTCCTCTCACTTTTTTCCATTGATAAAGAAAAAATTACATACAATCAACACACAATTTTGCACAAACACAATAGTAGGATGTCTCTGCACAATATATAACCCTAACAGTGGCAATTTTTCATTTAATTACCCATCAGTGTATTAATGACCACCAATTACATGGTTATTAGAATGCTTAGTTGCTATTGGTACAAGAGGCACATCATACTCAAGGTTTCCAACTCTTAAAACACAATCATTTAAGTTGATGTGTGTTGTGCAAATGACTAAAATACTCCATAAGTATTGCATGCAATTCATTATACTTTCCTAAAGGCATCAATAATGTGATAGTAGTACGAATGTTGAAGCTAACTTGAAGCTCAATAAGATATAACACAAAACAGATAGCCACAAATGCACTATATTAATTACAAATAGAGAAACAAGGTGTATTGTAGTTAACTACACTCTATAGAATTCTTCAAAATGGTTCAATGGTAGCTTCTCTTGAATTAGTTAGTATAACATGTCAACATCTTCCAACCAACTTCCAATGCTTGCAAATACAAATCATTCCTTTTCCCATACTATTTGTGAAGTCAAAACTCATTTTATCTATATCTATTAACATGCTACCTAAATAAAATGACATTTAGATCTACCCATTCATCCTTTCTTAGCTCAACACACCACTTATCATCTTGCAAATTAACCTTCCTTGTACTTTTGCATATTCTCTACCAATTCTGCTCCACACAAACATATTGATAATGATTTTTTAATAATCAATCTCTTGAAGGTTAATGCCATATATGTATATAAATTTTGCTAAAATATATAATTAGGTACCTGAAGTTTAAAAATGATCAATTTAGTACCTAAACTTTGATATTGACAAATTTAGTACTTGAAAAATTTCATTGACACTAATAGCATCTTCATCAAGTTCTTTCAAGTAATAAATTGGTTGATTTTAAATTTTTTAGTTACCAATTGATCAATTTCAATGTTCAAGTACTAAATTGATTATATTTAAACTTTAGGTACCCAATTATATATTTTGACAAAGTTCAGGTATAATTTATGACATTATCCTTTTCTTATATAAATAACATAGTGTCACCCCACTTCCAAAATCCTTATCAATGCACTGAATAATTGAATATATCAATAAAGCAATAATCACCATCAAAAACCTTATGTCCTTTGATGGTAATGATAGGGCTATAATCCAAAGCACATGACTCCAACAATTGATCAAAATGAAACAACTTTAATGGAAATATGTGAATTGGTAAATACCTATAGTCATAAAGTACTCCAGACATCCATAACACCAGTACCTCTATGAACACTGCAATTACATCTATTGTCATTCTTGGCCAACAATGGGACTTTTGACATATCCATTAATGCAACATACTCCTTGATACATTAAGAAGCCCAAAAAACAAGATTCTCTCACAAATAATTCCCATAAAAGAATTAAGGGTACATACCCTTTTACCACAATGTAAATATCTACCAAGCAAATAACACTTGTCGAGTACAATACTTTGACAATAATCACTCATAATGCAGGCAACAAATGTAACCATAATAAAACTATCCAACATCCCCACGAAGCCTACCATTGTAAAACTAGGAATATACGTAAAGAACATCTACACAACAACATATCTATTAGACATGCTGCAGTAACCATTTGCCATGCAAAGAATGAACAACCTCTAGTTTAATAGTCATATTGCCAGCCTTTCCCATGACTTGACATCACATCCCTCTCAATAGGTAAACTCAACATAAGGAGCAACTACAAATCAAACTATTCTCTTTTTGTTTCTATTATCAATGGTGCCAATGGTTCCTCCATAACTATAAGAACCTCCTTTACCTCATGCTCTACTTGACCCTCTTTAAAATCTTAAGCTATTATGTTCTAACACTAATTATCTTGGTTCATGCCATTAGTGACTTTTTATCTAATCTGCGATATCAAAATTAGATACATTTAATAAATGAATAAATGTTTCCAGCCTCAGTACCATTTGAATAGCTTCATCTAAGGTCTCAAACCTAAGAGAATAATCATTTCCAACAATTTCACTACCCGAGTTTTTAGAAGTCAAGTAATGGTGCACAAATAAAAAGCTTATACAACTTGCATTGCCTCAAGAGAATCCTATACTCGGCATATTCTCATATATGCTTGTCTTGATGTTAGCAATTAACCATGCTACTTACCTGATGATGTGGAGCGGAGGTGCAAAAATTCTTTTCATCATTCACTTCTCCCATGTAATAGTGTCTTTATTTTTAACATCACCTTACCATGGAGCTCTTTCACCATCACTCTTATAGTTCTCCACCAAAACACCACTAACTCTTCTACGACATTACCATATGTGATTAGATGCTACCCTTGTGCAACTTACCTTTACATGACTCTAGTGACACTAATAAACACCCTGTAGGTCTTATAGGTGCAATATAACCATAGCATCTCCCTAAACTTTGCAACCCCATCAATGGATCACAATACCACACATAGAATGGTGGGGAGGGAATATAAAAGTAATTACAACAATTAGTAGCTCCTATTATTAGTGGCAATTGTACCACGTAGAGTATCCAAAAATCTAACTACAACTTATCTGTCTCTCCCTCTGGCCTCAAGATTTGGAATAATGAGGTATCACATTCCTAAACCAAGCTTTAACGAAATGGTTGGTCACTATGAATGCATAGAAAATTCTTAACATAAAAGTCACAATTTCATGAAGAAGACGTCATAATCACTCAAATCATAACATATTTCATTAAATATATATGTATATTTTGTCCGTGTTGAGTAAATAAGGGATTCAACCCTTAACCCAGGGGCATACGTATCATATGTTTCTAACCATAGCACTAGTGTCTCTAAAGCCATGTTTCAGTCACGATTATTTTACTACGGCTCATTCATGCTAAAATGAATTAAAGTTGTAGGATTTCTCTAGTATAGATCTGTCGAAGAATTTCTTGAAGCCCTAAATATTTATTAGTCTTGTGGATCACTTAATTTTATTATGGATAGATGAAGTAAGAAGCTCTTAAAAACTTCAAGTCTTCAATTATGTTATATAATAAAATAAGGTTTTGAGGGAAACATGACCACTAGAAGAGGAAACATGAAGCACATAAAGAACCAACTTTCATATTAATGATACAAATGCAGATTTAGTGTATTGCAATTTATTAACAAGTGTATCTACGTATATATAAACAATTCCAAATGTAGTGAGTAAATGAGCATGAAGTTCAAGATCTAACAAATGCCTCACAAAAGTTTGAAAAAACTATCCTAGACTTTGCTCAAGAAGTTTTAAAGCAAAGGTAAAATGTAGTAAGCCATCAATTTTTAGGCCTTTGACCCACTCTAATACAAGATATTAATTTTTTAGGTTAATTGCACAATCCAAGGAATTTAGCCTAATAAGGATGTTTTAAGGAGGCCTAACTTCGTAAGATTAAGGGACCATTGAACTTATTTACCTACTCATGGCCTTACTTGAATTTCTTACATGCAAAAATAAGCCTAGAAGAAGGATTTTGGTAGTGATCATATAACAAACAAAATCAATAATAGGTTAAAACTTACACCTAAATCTTGCTATGACCGTACAAAAGGCAAGTACACCTATCGATGATAGTGGTATAGATTTAGAGCACAAGTATCAATCCCATAAGGACTAATGAATAATACTTGCTATGCTTCTATTATTTAACCTAAAAAAGGGGAGTGATTAAGAAAAATATTAATAATATCACTAGAATTAGAACATGCAAGTCAAGCAAAACATAATGCAAATTGTAAAGGCCGTTGATCTTGAATCCCCACTAGGTGATATGTGATTATGCAAAAGATAATAATATTATTATTGATTTTCTTAAATGGTGAAGATTTTTAATGTTGTCTAATATCTCTCTTGACATTATTGGACTCTTATCCTTTGTTGATTAATTAGAATCTCTTACCAATTAAAACCCCTTAGATAGCTCTATTGTTGTAGAATCCTCCTATTGGGTTTCATCCTAATCCCAAAGAATCACATCATCTTATCTTTAGGATTGCATTCAACTCCTTTAATTGTGTAGATTTAATCATATAAATAATTTTTCAATTAATTTGCATGGATATCATATTAAGAATCAATATTTCAGACTATTAACTCAAGATTGTAAGAAAGAATAACACAATTGAATTCAAGAAATTAAGCAATATTAAAATCAATGAAAAACAAATCACATATTCAACTAAGGTTCACCAAAATCTAAACAAAAAAATTACTCCTTCATAGGAGAAGTATTCATCATTAAAAAAAGATAGGCAATCAAACACAACCCACAATTACAATTTGGAAAATCAAGCACAAATTGACTTGCTAAGATAACCTACACTAATTCGTATCACTGCTTCTATTCCTGCTTCCCTTGGGTCTTACCCCTTATATATGTGTTCTTCAAGCTTTAAAAGAGAAAATTTCCTATACCTAAAAGGGGAAAGTTGAGATCTTGAAGAATAAAAAGTTGTATGCCCTTAGTGAGTAAGTCATGGTTTTGATTTAGGAAATAGCCTTTTCGAGAATGGAAAGTTGTTGGGTTTCTTAAGTATAAGGAATGGAGTCTTTGAAACTTCCAATTTTAAGTTTAGATGTCTTTTTCTTTGAGTCCAAGAAGCTAACTTTCATTTTTTAAGTCATTTCCCAAAGAACACTCATTGTTAGATTAATAGGACTTCATGTCTCTAGTCCACGTCCACTAGGATTGGTCATGTCCTTAAGTCATGTAACTTTATATGGTCACTTCCTTAAAATGACACGACCTAAACAGGTCATGTCTCAGTCATGTCCCTTGTGAAGCTAAATTTCTAAATCAACACGACTGGTGACAGGTCATGTCATGATTGTGTCACGCCAAAACTTGAATTTTCATCCCCGGGCGTGCATTTTCTTGACATGGCTTGGAGACATGGCATGTCCTTATTGTGTTGATCACATTTTACTTCCAAACATCGTATTTGTAGGATGAATTGCTTTCTTTTCTTAAAATATATCCTTTAAAGACCTAAAAGCAAAATTTAACAGTTTTAAGTGTTAAATTCATAACAGTTATCAATAAAATGACCGATAAAAATATATTTTAGCACTCATAAGATAGGAATAAATTAGGTTTATCAAATTTAAACCTTATAAAGCTTCTTAAGCTTATGTTATTAAGGGAAAATAAATTACACTAAAATGCATCAATGTTTAAGAGTAATTGTATTTAAAGTATCAACATTTTGAGTGGTTAAAAAAAGTGATTAATGTTTCATAAAGTAAATCAAATAAGATATCAACGTTTCATAAAGTTCATATAAGATATCATTGTTTGGATTAGTTTTCAATTAATTTTTCGTAATATTTCTCAATGCTCAATTATGGATACTTTGTTTGACTCACTCTAAAAAATATTTATTATTCTTTTTAACTACTTGAAATGTTAATACCTTAAATAAATTTATCCTCATACATTGATTCACCTTTTCAACCACTCGAAACGTCGATACTTTAAATGAATTTATTTTCTAAAGCTGATATCTTTTGATATAATGTAACGCCCTAAAAATTAATTTAAGGCATGTTTCGTCATGTATAATACCTTATATATTATACACTCATGCTATTTTTAAAAGATTTTTATTTATGTTGAACATTGTTGGCTAGTTTTAAATTGTGGAATTGTATAATTAGATTATGGAGACAACAGAATTTGTGACAGGAAAACAAGTTTAAGAAAAACATCTCTAGCTTCTACTCAAATGAATAAATCAACTTTCTCAAAAACAAAACTTTAAAAGATTATTACAAACATATGGGCTCCACAAGGCGCTTCAAAAAAAATAAAATTTCAAAAGATAAACCAGCTTTATATACAAAACAAAATAAAAACATATATGAATAATCTATCGGCCCTATATCACTTCACCTTTCCTCCCAGAATCATCGGAAATGCCCGTAACTCGAGATAAACATCATCATCATCAACACCCTCGTCATCATCAAATCATCACCATCATCATCACTACAACACTTGTAATAATAAAAAAAAAAAGACAACATTAACAGTAATGAATCAAAGCCCACTACACAGCAACACAACCACACATAAAATGACACACGAGCTTAACTAAATGTAATACATCAAATAACAAGATACTATCTTTCCATTACAATAAATCAAACAACATGGGAGCATTCATACTCCGGAACAATCTCTGGGGATTTGGGGTCATAAGTAACAGCATCTACTCAGGGGGTTGATATAGACAGCCTGAATACCTATACTTCTCACATAACATTACAAGAAAATAGCATTATCTACTGTTTACAACCATTACACAACTCTACTCATCCCAATCCATAACATCATCTAGTTCAGTCGTCCCCATAAAACGTGAATCAGATCATATTACTTCTCTCCGAGCCTAAGTAGACGTTATACAGATATCTTTTGCCCTATGAGCTACCCATTGAGTCATTTATGAATGTCATTGCATCATAACGAAGGTAACCTAAGCGCCTAAATTACCTTGTCCCTTCAGAACAAGATCGTCACTCCCTAGACTAGATTCAACAGCACACACACAAGCGTCACTCATTAATTGTTAAGTCTTCTTTAAGTTTTAATCCATTTAAGATGCTTATTCTAGCATACAACACACAAGTTACTGCGCACCTTTCATATACAAAATCTGAATGAGGGGTAGAGGGTATTTCAAAATCCATCTCAGAAGATAAATCAAACATCCATATCTATTCAAGAATTAAACTCAAATAAGAAATTAAATTAATTATCCTCTTACATCAATCTTACTTTAATAACCTATTTGATCATACACTAATTAGGAGCTCTGCCATGGCTGCGATAATCACCCTGCCTAGACACAGACAATCCTCTATTGTCTGTCAAAGTATTTCTTTTCTCTTTGTTTAAGATTATTTATCATGGAAACATTATCACATCATCCATTTTGAAAAACATTCATTTCCCAAGAAAACACACATTTCAAACAACGTATTTCCCATATAGTTCATGGTTTATCCTAATATATCATTCTAAGCTAATTATTAGCTATTAAACCTATTTGAACTTAATCCTAATCATATTGATTTGAATTAATCATTGAACCTAATTACTAAATCATTTTGATTAAACTTATATAATCTTATTCATTTTAGCTTACTCAATTCTATTTAGTCAAGTTTGACTTTGATTGATTAAGTTCATTATATATATAAGATTTATATTAACTTAAGTCTATGTTAACTTAATCTTAGCCAAGTTGAATACACTTAATCAATCTATTTCGTTTTAATCATTCAAGTCCATTTACTTGAGTTGAACCTAGGTTTATTAGCTAAGGTCATTTTATGTTTAACTATACACATTTAACTAGCAAACATGAGTTTTCAACTTTGTTTGGATATATAGTAGCTGGAAACCAATAAAATTTAGGTCTTGATAATTTTAGAATTTCCAAAAAATTAAAGTATAAAAGTTATAAAGCTCTTTTTAAGTTTTCCATAGCAATTTGAATCACCTTAATCTGAGTTCGGATAAAAAAATTATGATTAAAATGCAAAATAGTGTCGTATTAAAAAAATTTATCAGAGGAGATAACCCCCTTCGAAATGGCTGTGATTTAGGCCGTGACACTCGAAAATTCACGATCTGAGAAAATCGCAGACTATATCCCGCCTGTGATGAACATGGCATCTAAGTTGTGTCTTTTCTTATGCTTTTTACTCCAGTTTTATTAACTTGTTCCCATGTTTCACACTTGAATCTAACAAAAACATCTCCTAACAACATATACAACTTATAACCACAACTAAATACATTTTATATGCATATTATTACATCAAATTATTTCATCATCATTGAGTCTATTAATGTATAAACACAACCTAAGTTTTAGCTTATGTGCTCATATCCCCCTTGTTTACAACTTTTATCGCAAATTTAACGTGTAACTAACACCAATTCATCAATATCATGCATAAACAACAAATAAATCAAGGAAAATAACCAACTTACTTGTTTTTAGGAAATGCCTAAATATCTAAAACTTCGTCACTACTACTTTTCCTTAACTCTTGAGACTATTTCATGCATGATCTTCATCTTTAATCTTATTTCCTATCTTCATTTTCATCTTTAATCTTGTTGATTTTGAGATTCAAAACTTTGGGGTTTAGAAGAAAAGAAGGAAAGAAGCGTAAAGGAAGAAGAAGAAAAGAAAAGAAAAAGAGAGGAAAAAGAAAGGGAAGAAATAGGTAGCCAAGCGAAAAGGAAAAGAATAAATAGGATAAGGACAAAAATAATTAAGGATTTTTATGGGTAAAGGGGTTCGGTTTAAACCTTTCAAATGATTTTCTCGAGTATCCGAATTCCAAAATACTCATAAAATAATTTCAAAATTTATAATATAAAAATTATTAGTTTGAATGGACAATCTAAATTTGGAATTCGATTTTTTAAAAAATCTAACTATTTAGTTTAAGTTCAGGTTTAAAAATGGTATTTTTAAATATGCATTTGATTTCAAAAATTTTAGGGATTTAAGAAAATAAAAGTTAACTAAGATTCAAGAGTTTAGGAGTTTGCAAAATATTAAAAATGTTTGTTTTAAAATTTACAAATTGAAATTGATGAAAAAGGAGTCTCAATGAAAGAATTTGAAGTAATTGAAAAGTTTAATTAATAATGAAAAGTCATTAAGATGAATGGATGATTTAAAAGAATATTTTAAATCTCAAATTTCAATTTGATCTATTTACAAATTTTAATTATGCCAAGTTATCTAGGCATAACTCATTGTTTGCTTTACTTGAACTATTTAAACTATCTAATTCCAATTTCTAACTTAGGTAAAGGTTTAAGGTATTTCATTCTCCCGCCCATCAAAGAATTTCATCCTCAAAATTCACTTGACCATTTGTTGGTATAAGACATTTCATCTTACTTTCAACTTTATTACACAAATCTCTTAATTATTTTAAGAATTTTGTCCTTTTGTTATATTTTCGCTATGCGCTCTAATCATTACTCAAGTTTTGTTATTACTTTTCATTTTAAAAGAATTTTGAATTTTTCCTAAATATTTTTATTTTTCAAATTTATTTGTTAACATATATAGGATTATGTTATTTTATTTCTTTCATCATACATGTTTGCATTTTTCATTCTTTTTGTTTCATAAACAATTTGAAAATTTTAATATCATTTAGGTTTAACATTATCTCTTTATAAACATTTAGTATTTATTATATTTTTAATATCATTTAGGTTTAACATTATCTCTTTATAAACATTTAATATCCATTATATTTCTTCAATTTCTTAATTCAATTTAAATTTTTTTATCTAACTTTAATTTTATTTCTTATAATTATTCATATAGTTATCATTTGTCCTTAATATGTTAATTTAACCATTTCATCATACTGATATTCCATGCAATATAACATATACAAAATATTAGGAATTAGTTTAGCGATTTTTTAACATTCACTTACTCAACTAGATAAAACTCTGACTCAACAAAACGAGTGACAACCTCAACTCGACTTGACTCAACTCTACTCAACTCTTGCCTCATAAAGACACACGATGATACGACATCAAACTTAACACAACAACTAACAATTGAATTTAGTAAATTCTCCATTTCATCCATGTCTCAATATATATGACAATGTACATAAGAAACATACAATAGTTATATTCTTTTAATTATCAAGAACATTTTGTTTTTTAGCCTTTATTAGCACTTCTATCTCAACAAAATCACAATGAAGATTTTTCATTTATGTGTACATTAATTTTAATAACTTTGTTTTACAAACTTTTTTCTTTTTACATATTGTGTGTATGCTTACTATTGAAATTTCATCTTGACAATTGATTTAGAATTTCTATTTGGTTGTCATATTACTATTAGCAACTTGTCTTTCAATTTTAAGAGGATTTTATATTTGTTTTAGATAACTGATTTAGGATTTTTATCTTGTTAATTTATTTTATTTTGACACGTCAAGTCAAATTTGAAGTTTTGAGTTTTCTTTTCATTTAATTCCTTGGTTCTTGTCAACATACAAAAAAATATAATTTAGAGGGAAAAACCTATTAAAATATATCATTTTATTAAAGTAAACACATTCAAAGCATAATACACAAGCACTTAAGAATCTATTTATGATTTTAAAGAATTCAAGGGAAAATCCTAGTGTTTATCTAAGTTATTTGTACTTTAATTACAATTAGCCAAATTTGAATTACATTCATTCATAAACAGTCACTCACATACCCTCGTAAACATATCACAAATAGAGCACATAACAAACATATACATATATCTCACAAAATCATATAATCTCACAACATTCACAATATATATATATATATGTCATAAATAAAATTCATATCAATTTGTTTACATATTACATATAAAATATGCATAAATATCATATAAAAAAATCACACATAAATACAATATACAAAATCACATAAGTGTTTTAGTTAAAGCTAATTCAAACAAACAACAACACATAACACTCCCAAATATATTTCAAACAAAATATTTCATAGGAAAAAGTGTACATAAATATATTTTACTAAGCAAAATATAACATAAAGCATATGTCATGCAAAATCATACAATTACACAACATTCATAAATACATCATAAGACCAAAACATCTTAAAAGAAATTATATATATATATATGCATATAACCAATTAAATTCATTTTTAGATATCAAATAGAAAATAAACTTAAGACAAGTTAATTAAATTTAGTGCAATTAATTAGTTTTACTAGAATTTAGCTAATGGTTTATCAAATATAACAAAACAACAAACAAACATATCGAATTCCCAAATTTTCTTGCACTCAACTCACTAATTCTAAACATAACCAAATTCATTATGCAAAAAAACAATCTTCAAAATAAACATTGCTTTGATACTAGTCTATAACACTCTAAAAATTAATCAAGGCTTGTACCGCCATATATAATACATTATGTATTACATGCTCAGGTTCCTTTAAAAGATTTTTATTTATGTTGAACATTGCTAGCTAGTTTTAAATTCTAAAGTCATTTAATTAAAATCCAGAGATAGGTAGATTTGCAACAGGAAAACAAGTTTAATAAAAATATCTCTAACTTCTACTCAAATGAGTAGATCAACTTTCTCAAAAACAAAACTTTAAAAGATTACTACAAATATATGGGCTCCATAAGTCTTTTTAAAGAAAATATAATTTCAAAAGATAAATCCAGTTCCATATACAAAACAAAATAAAAACATATACAAATAATCCATTGGCCCAATCTCACTTTAGCCTTCCTCCCAGAATCATTAGAAACGTCCATAACCCAAGATAAACATCATCATCAAATCATCATCATCAACAACAACAACATCATCATCACTACAGTATCTGTAAAAAAAAGACAACAACAATAATGAGTCGAATCCCAGTACACAGCAACACAACCATACATGAAATGACATATGAGCTTAGCTAAATGCAATACATCAAACAACAAGTTATTATCTTTCCATTACGAAAAATCAAACAACACGGAAGCACTCATACTTCGGAACAATCTATGGGGATCTAGGGTCTTGAGCAACATCACTAGCTTAGGGATTTGATATAGGCAGCCTAAATACATATACCTCCTACATAACGTTACAAGAAAATAGCGTCATCTAGGGTTTACAACTGTCACATAACTCTATCATCTCAGTCCACAACATCATCTAGTCCAGTCGTCACCATAAAACTTGAACCGAATCATATTACTTCTCTTCGAGCCTAAGTAGATGTTACACCAATACCATTTGCCTCTTTGGCTACCCATCAAGCCATTTATGACTGTCATTGCCTCCTGACAAGGATGACCTAAGCGCCTAAATTGCTGTGTTCCTTCGGGACAAGATTATTACTCCCTGAATCGAATTCAACAGCACATGCGCAAGCATAACTCATTAATTGTTAAGGCGTCTTACAATATACAAGTTATTACGTACCTTTCATATATGAAATCTAAACAAAGGCAGAAGGTATTTCATAATCCATCTCAAAAGATAAATCAAACATCCATACCTATTCAAGAATTAAAATCATATAAGAAATTAAATTAATTATCCACTTACATCAATCTTATTTTAAAAACCAATTTGATCATATACTAATTAGGAACTCCGCCATGGCTACAACAATCGCTCTGCTAAGATACGAATAGTTCTCTATTGTCTATCAGAGTATTTCTTTTCTCTTTGTTTAAGATTAGTTATCATAGAAACATCATCACATCATTCATTTTCAAAAGCATTCATTTCCCAAGCAAACACACATTTGAAACAACATATTCCCCATATAGTTCATAGTTTATCCTAACATATCATTCTAAGCCAATTATTAACTATTATGTCTATTTTAACTTAATCATAACCAAATTGATTTGAATTAATCATTTAACCCAATTACTAAGTCATTTTGATTAAACTTAATTAATCTAATTCATTTTAGCTTACTAAAGTCTTTTTAGTCAAGTTGGACTTAGATTGGTTCACTAAGTTCATGTTATATTTAAGATTCATGCTAACTTAAGTATATATTAACTTAATCTTAGCCAAGTTGAATACTCTTAATCAATCTAACTTTTTTTAATTTATTCAAGTTCATTTAGTCAATTTGAATCTAGGCTTGTTAGCTAAGCTTATTTTATACTTAACTATGCACATTTAACTAGTAAATATAAGTTTTCAACTATATTTGGATAAGTAGCAGCTGAAAGAAAAAAAAAAAAACAATAGGCCTTGACACCTTTAAAATTTCTAAAAACTTTAAAACATAAAAGTTATAGATCTCTTTTTAAGCTTTCCATAGCAATTTGAGTTACCTTAATCCGAGTCCGGATGAAAAAATTATGATTAAATTACAAAATAGTGTCGTACTAAAAAAAATTGATCCAAGGAAATAAATCCCTTCATAACAATCGTGATCTTGGCCGTGACACTCAAAAATTCATGATCCAAGATGATCATGGGCTACATTATGCCTGGAATGAAGAGGGAATCCAAGTTGCATCTTTTCCTATACTTTTTACTCCAATTTTATCAACTTGTTCCCATGTTCCATACTTGAATCTAACAAAAACGTCTCTTAACAGCATATACAACTTATAACCACAACTAAATACATTTTATACACATATTATCACATCAAATTATTTCATCATCATTCAGTCTATTCATGCATAAACACAACACAGGTTTTAGGTTCTTTGCTTGTCATGTCTCAAAATAAGAGCCTAGTAGGATTAACCTAAAGTTATTATATAACATGTGCACCCATAATATGAGAGTCGTCTTGCAAGTCAGCGTTTGCAAGACTCTACTTATTTATTAATATCTCTTACTTAAATGATACATATGCATATAATAGTATTGAAATTCAATTATGGATTCCAATTTTCTACATTCTACCAAGATCACAGAGAATCGGTATCCCCTACCAAATAATAAAATTGGATTCCAACCTAATAAATACAAAATATTTTATTGTTTATACAAATTATCAAATTTTTATTCTAAGTTCAATATAACCTATATTTCTAACTTCACTATAGCCTGATGGAGAAGCATTCTTCACACATTCTTAGCCCAGTCCTAGCTAGCATTATGTTGAACATATGGTGTTCAAAGTGTGTTTTGATGAGAAAATGAAATGCACAATTAATCAATTAAACATATTTAAGTTACACTTAATTAGTAAAACAAGTGTTCAATTTATTTTGGATATGTTTGAACTTGTTTTGCTTTGTTTTTAATTATGCTTGTTGTAATATCCTGGTTCAAACTCATTTCAAACCTCTTTTTTTTTTTTACAATTTGTTAAAGCTTAAAACATGAAAATTGTATATCTCTCTTTAGGCTTTCCATAGCATCTTGAATCACTTCAATCAAAGTCCAGATGAGAAACTTATGATCAAAATATGAAACAATGTAGAGATTGGAATTGAGCACTACAACATACCCTTTAGATGGTAATATACGGCATCTGGATTTACTGCTCTATTTTGCAAGTAGCATCTAGACGGTAGGCCTGCAGCGTCTGGACGCTAGTTGACAGAAAAATAGCCATTGGAGCCTCTTTTACTCGACCGTTGGAGGGGTGTTTTGTTGACAACGGCTAGGAGGCTTCAAGATGTTATAAATACAAGTGTTTGGGGACTTGAAGAGAAGGTCTAGAGCTTGTTTATTGCATACATCTCCTTTTAAACACTCTCTACATGAATTAATTGTAAATTGTGATACTTTGTAAGTAACAGCCAAGTATAGTGCTAGTTGCTTTATAATTGCTATCCTTTGTCAAGCACTACACTAAGTGAATTGTGAGTGTACTAGCGAAGTCTTGAGTTGAGTCTAGTGTGTTCAATTTGTAAAGATTCAACTCAAGCATTTGTGTTGTTGATGTGCTGAAGTCCTCTTTTAAGCCAAATTGTTAGTGTGAATAAAGTGGTGAAGTCCTCCATTGAATAAGGCAATTATTGTGGATTGTGAAGACTAAGGAGCGGATCGAACTCCATGTTAAAATTACGGTGTAATCTTTCGTTTCCCTATCTCTTTATTTATCATTGTTTATAATTATTATTGTTGTGCATGAATTAGCCTTTGATCTTAAAAGGAAATTATTTTTAGTGCATAATCTATATTCTTTAAGTGTCACTTAATTTCTACAATTGGTATCAGAGCTAGCTTCATCACATCTAGAGTTTAAGATCATGGCTAATAACACCTTAGGTTTTATGGAAAGACAAGCAATAAATAGACCACCTATCTTAACTAAAACAAATTATGCATATTGGAAATATAGAATGAAGACTTTCTTAAAAGCTTAACATACTTTCTTGTGGGGTATTATAGAAAATGGGCCTATAGTTATTGAAGGCAAAAAAAATCAAATTATACTAAAGCTAAAAAAGAGAAAGTTTAATTAAATGAAGTTGCTATGAATATATTATATTGTGGTTTAAATGAAAGTGATTTTAGTAGAATTTGTACTTGTAATTTGACTAAAGAAATTTGGGATAATTTAGAAAGTACTTATGAAGGCTCTACTAGAATGAAACATACAAAAATTAGCCTATTATGTAGAGAATTTGAAAATTTAAAAATGAAGGCTAATGAATCTATTGATGAAATGCATGATAGATTCATAAATATTATGAATTAATTGTCTATTCTTGGCAAGACATATACTAACTTGGAAATCAACTTCAAACTTCTTACGTCCTTGCTAAGGGAATGAGAAGTAAAGAGGGCTGCAATTGAAGAGGCACATGATTTGAGCAAAATGCTTAAGGAAGAACTTCTTGGAACTCTAAAGACTCATGAAACGATTAAAAAGCATAGAGAGGAGTCAACCAAGAAGAAAGTTATGCTAAAAAGCTCTTACATAAACTCTAGTGAAGAAGAGGAAGAAAGTGAGAAGGATGATGAGTAGTTAGACAAGTTTACAAAGAAGTTGACCATGTTGTTAAAGGTGAACAAGATGATGAAGAAGGATGATTACGACTCTTCAAAATAAAAAAGGAAGACTATCACAAGCTTCAAATGCAATTAACAAGGACATGTTCAACAATATTACCCAAATGCAAAAAAAGAAAGCAAAGGAGGGAAGAAGAAAGCATACATGACCATTTGGAGCAATGAAGACTCATCAAACTCGGATGAAGATGTATGCTTAATGGCCATTGATGATGGGGTATGTTCAAATTCTTCACATGTTCCTTATGAAGAGATAGTTGATATACATGATAAAGCATATAATGAGCTAGTGAAGATGAAAAAGAAAAATAGCATGCTTAAATCACTAATGAAGAAAGTAGAAAATGAAATGGACATTTTTAAAAATTAGTATAAGGAAATTAAAATCGAAAATGAAAATTTGCTTGAAGAAATTGGATTCCTGAAATTGGACAAAGTTAATTGAATGATAAAAATAAGAAGTTGAGAGGAAAGAATGATGAGTTGAGCAAAATGAATGAAAAATTGAAAATCGAAAATGAGTTGCTCCACCTTGAGGTTAAAACTTTGAATGGTGATGATAAAAGTGATGATAATGTTGCATGTGCTAGTAGTAGTAATGAGGAAATTATAAAAGATCTAGATGGTTTAAAAATTGAAAATGAAAGGATGAAGACTAACTTAAGAGATGCAAATGCTACCATAGCCAAATTCACAAAGGGAGAAAATAATTTAAGTACTTTCCTTGGAAAGGAAAAAGTTTATTTAATAAATATGGAATTGGCTATAATAGGAACAATAGTTGCTAGTCCCATAAAACTCCATTTGTAAGAGCAACTTATAGTACTTGTAACTATTGTGGCAAACTTGGTCATATTATACACAACTGTACAATAAGAAAAGATATGCATTTGGGTCACTCAGGCAAGTTTGTTTGGATACCAAGAAACGAAATTCTTGTTTTGACTGACCAAAAAAGGACCAAGCAAAAATAAATTCCAAAGAGATAAATGTGCTTTATGTAGGTACCTAAAGGGGCTTCAAGAGTGCAAACAAGGTATGATCTCAACTTGCTTCAGTTCTATGGTTTGTGCTCTTATTGTTTATGATAAAATGTATTGATCAGCTTGGAATATACAAATTTTTATGTTAAGTGCTTTTGTGTATGCTTTGAGCCTAAAATGAGCTAAATTGAGTTTGGAATGCACAAAAAATGGATTGTCATGTCTTTTATGTCTAAATCATGTTTTTTCATGCTTAATGGACCCAAACAAATTGTATATAGGTTCAAATTTGAATGAAGGTGCTTTTGGACAAATTTATGCACATATTTAAGGAAAAATCATACTTTTGATAACTAAAATGTGCATAAATTTGCAATATGTGAACTCATGTGAGTTTGTCTAGTTCCAACATGCTTATTATACCTTTTTAAACTTGCATAAAGTGTTTGATGTGCTTAAACATGAATCTTTGATGATATGTTGATTTTATACATGATTTGAACTCAATTTGTGCTAAAATAGGGTTTTGAATACATGAAAATGGTTTTTCATGCTTTTGATGCATAAATAATGTTTAGATATGTTCAGTGTTGCTTTCTAGACTTTTTTGGATGATCGAAAATGTTTGAAAAGCTTTTTAGACAAATTTGTGCACTCTTGAGAAACATATCATGTAATTTTTTATAAAAAAAAACTTGCACAACTTGTGGTTTGTAATGTTACATGGTTTTGAACCACTCAAACATGTCTAAAATATATTTTAGAACTTGCATATTGCTTGTGCATCTGTACTTGTTTTGCATGTTTTGACTTTGCCTTCTTGATGAGTCCATAGGGGAAGAAATATGTGCACAATTAACATGTTTAAGTATGTATATGTGTGATATCTTTGAAAATTAAGTGTAACTTATAATTTTTAGTTAAGCATCAAAGTTTTAAACTTATTTGCTAAAATTCTTTTATAACATTGATACTTAATTGAGAAAGAGTATTAAATTGAAGGGGAGTTAATTGTGCATGATTGTCCTCATAAAAAAAGGGGAGAGATTGTTGAACATATGGTGTCCAAAGTGTGGTTTAATGAGGAAATGAAATGCACAATTAATCAGTAAATCATATTTAAGTTAAACTTAATTAATAAAACAAGTGTTCAATTTGTTTTGGATATGTTTGAACTTGTTTTGCTTTATTTTTATTTATACTTGTTGTAACATCCTAGTTCAAACTCATTTTAGGCCTCTTTTTGTTTAGAATTTGTTAAAGCTTAAAACATGAAAGTTGTAAATCTCTCTTTAAGCTTTCCATAGCATCTTGAATCACCTCAATATGGCGTCTAGATGGTAGATGGTTTGCTCTGTTTTGCAGGTAGCGTCAGGATGCTAGTTGATAGAAAAATAGTCATTGAAACCTCTTTTACTCAATCGTTGGAAGGGTGTTTTGTTGACAATGGCTAGGAGGCTTCAAAATGTTATAAATACAAGTGTTTAAGGGACTTGAAGAGAAGGTCTAGAGCTTGTTTATTCCATACATCTCCTTATAAACACTCTCTACATGAATTAATTATAAATTGTGATACTTTATAAGTGAGAGCCAAGTATAGTGTTAGTTCTTTATAATTGTTATCCTTTGTCAAGCATTAAGTGAATTGTGAGTGTATTGGTGATGTCTTTAGTTAAGTCTAGTGTGTTCAATTTATAAAGACTTAACTCAAACATTTGTTTTGATGTGTTGAAGTCCTCTTTTGAGGCAAATTGTTAGTGTGAATAAAGTGGTGAAGTCCTCCGTTGAAGGAGACAATTATTATAGACCGTAGAGGCTGGGGGCAGACGAACTCCACGTTAAAATCGTAGAGTGCAATCTTTCTTTTCCTATCTCTTTATTTAATTAATTAATTATTATTATTATTATTATTATTATTATTATTAATTATTATTATTATTATTATTATGCATGAACTAGCCTTTTAGCTTAAAGAAATCGTTTTTAGTGCATAATCTATATTCTTTAGGTGTTACTTAATTTCTACACATTATTCTTGCACAAAAACTATTGGGAGTGATGAAACATAGCTCAGTGAGCTCATTGCTCACTACTACTGATCATGTAAGTTATCAAGCATTAATTAAACATTCATGCAAATCTATCTATACGCAATACGAATGCATACGTGATGAATGCATTCAACACATCTATGGGAGTTTGGAGCCATAGACGATGTAGAATTACGTTGTCTACACATCAATTGTCTTCCGTACTTATCTACATGGGACACCTCGCTTTACCCTAAGCGAGGTTGCCTGGTGGTAGCATCCATCTAAACTTAACCAATGCTTACGCGTCATTGGTAAAAAGCAATATTCCTCAACGTATTCACGTGATTTACGTTAGGTATATTGGAATATATTTAAATTTTACCATCACCAAATAATGGAAAATTGCATTAACCATCACCAATTAATGGCAAATCAGGCAAGTAGAACATCTACTACCAAAACTAACCATCACCAATCAATGTAAGTCAGGTAGGTAGACTCCGAATCAGGTAACATCTACTGCTACTTGACAAGTGGACCTAGGGATGCAACCAGGATGGGTTTGAGATGAGTCATATAATACTCAAACCCAACCCAGTTTTCTATAAGGTCACCCAAACCCAGCCCGCGCCCCATGGGGTTTTTTATGCAATACCCAAACCTGCTCCTATAAGGTCATAGTCCTAACCCGCCCCGCAGACCCGATTGCATTTTTACTCTTTTTTTTTTCTTTTTCATTCTATTGTGTAGAGGTTCTGTAAATAAGACAATGTAATATTAACTCCATATTGCATGTTCTACATCAATACCTTTAAAAAAGTATAATAATAAGATAGTGTAATATCAAAAGCTATTGTATATGTGTGATGCATATTTCTTCTTTTGCAATTTTTTTTAATTTTTATACATACTGTTTTATTTAATTTTTGTGTAAGATGCGATTTTTTCGCATTTATGTTCCTATCGGAATATGTGATTAAGTGTAATACAAATGCAAACACCATTAAACACAAGGAAAATTTTATTCCAAACTTTGTAATACAAAATTTATAAAGCTAGCCTTCATCTTTTCGAGTTGGAAGTAATATTTTACTTTAATTTTTCAACTTAAAAAAAGACATTAATGTCAAATATAAAAAACAATAGAAAATATGCGCTTAATACTATTTTTAGTTAATAAAATATACACTTTATGTTATATTAAGTAATAACTATATCAATTAAAATAATTAAATTATTCCTTTGACATATTATCTAATATTTAATTTCCAGCACCAATAATAAGCTGGTAATAATAATATTACTTAACCCTCTATTATTATATATAGGTTAAAAAAATTTACTTACCTATAGCAACTTGGTAATATGTGAATTATAATAAACATTAATTTTTGTTAAGTGTTTTTTAATTCAAAATTATATTTTTTAATAGTAATTTTAGTGGGTTGGGTCGACCCTATAGGGTCACAACTACAACCGAACTCGATCTGCGACTCTATAGGGTCACAAAATTTTTTACAGAACTCGTCCCATAACCTTATAGGATCGAACCCTATAGGGCTTTTAGCGGGTTGGGTGTAAGCCTTGGAAAAATTTAGTAAATAATTCTAAAGATGCACTTTGAAAATAAAACCTTGAAAGTCACTCTGAATTAAAACTGAACTTCGATAAGTCCTAAATTCCGAACGGATTCAGAAATTTCTGAATCGTGAGAAAAATAAGAAACCTCATAAATAAATAGCAACTCGATATACTTTCATTCTAAAACCTCTATGTACGATAAATTTTCTATTTAACTATAACTTATAAATTCGGGTAAAATAGAGCCCTAAATAAATTGTTAAGAAGTAAATAGTGATTAACCATAGGAATAAAACTCAATCCAAAGAATTCCGAGAACGTTGTGAGATATTAATACTTATAAAAATCGACCTTAAAGTAAATCTCACCAATCAGATACGTCATAAAGTATAAAATATCAGTTTCCAAATTTACAAAGGTGTGAACCGGAAGGTCAACCGGGAAACCTAAGTCCCTGAATCTCCCAAGAAACTCCGTAGTCTAGATCCGGCAATTCCGTGTTCCTAAACCAAGAGTCGTAATAAGAAAAAGGTGTAATCTGTTCGCATTAGGCCTAGGATGCTCTAAAGGATGAGATCAACGAGTTTTCGACCTATTCAAATCCGGCCAGGTGCTGACTTCGAAAAGCGCGCCCTGGGATTCGAAATGTCAAAGATATGTTATTGATGCCGTTAGGCTCATTTTCTATAAGGATCTCCAAAATTAGTTTTACAAATTTTCTTATAGCTAATTACCTAATTTTGGCAAATTTACTGTATTTCATTACTACCGGTAATTAGTGAGTCTTCCAGTACGATTTATTATTATTCATTACCTAAATTTGTTATTATTCTTATAACGTATACCCTGGTTCTCCTAGTAATCGGGTAAACTTCGGAAACTAGAGAACGAAACTGTCACGCCCCAATGGGTACCCTAAACGTGACAGTCCGCCACACTCAATATTAAAGCTTAAGTATGACGACCTTAGTCATTTCCAAAAGCTTTTGTATTAAGTGTAAGGCTTACTTTCACAATTTTAGAGGACCATACATGATTAATGAAGCTTAAGGAGATATAAAAACATTCTAAGAAAAGAAGAATCACAATAAGTAATTTTCCATGGCATAAACTTTAGAAACTTAGGGACAACTCCCTAAATTACAAATCTATTAACATGCTAATATAAACTATACTTTATTAAAATTTCTAATATTCAAAAGGATTACCTGCCCACATGGTCCACGTGGCCTTAGCCATAAGTACGGAAACTGCAAAAGGTAGCTATCGGGGTATAAGCTAATAGGCTAGTGAGAACTATTTCCATAAATAACTTCTTGTAACTAGATTCAAACAAGTTGTTAATCACACATATATAATGCATCAAACACGTGGGCAAACAATCATATAGCTTTTCGGGAACTATATGTTGAATGGATTTACGCCCTCCATTCGGGTTGGTGATACTCAAAACAAGTAGTTTTAATAATAGAAAAATTTAAGCTTGCGAGCACAACATCGCCAAGCATTCAATAAAAACTTTCATACTTGCGAGCACTCATCGCCAAGTATTCAATCAAAACTTTTATACTTGCGAGCACTCATCGCCAAGTATTCCGAACCTACTTGATTTGCCTTGCTTTCGATCAACCGCCAAGCATATTCCATTAAGCCGCCAAGCAATCGCTTTCGATCCTCCGCCAAGTGTTGCTTTCGACATGAGCCTACTGTCATTCTCACCCAAGGATAATAACCCAACCATGTAATGTGACTCACTTCGTGGTATGCATGAGTTCATTAATTTATAAAGTCATAACATAATTAATTTCAACTTTAGGTGATCAAGGAATTTCACACAAATCAATATATACTAAAACAATCACTTAGAACCATTCGGGTTTCGATATTCTTAGAATTCTTTCAAGAATTATTTTACATGCATATCGATTTATCTTTTCCTAACTCTAGTGCAACTAATTTACAAGCACAACAAGTGTAGCATTTAATGGAAATAAACTCACGATGCCATTGTCGTCTATTCCTCTAAGCGATGAGTCGTTCACACACTCCTCTTAATCGTAATAGTTCTCGGGGTGAAGAAATCCTTCCTCGGGGTCACCTAAACAAAGAAAATACCCATAATGAGTTTTTTCTTGAAGATTTTCTTGAATTTTGACAAAACAATGTCAAAGAACGTCAAAGTTCGTATAGAAGAATGTTCCAACTTAAAATGGCCATAACTTGGTCATTTTAACTCGGAATCGCGCATATAATATACCGTTTCTATCTACTCGAAAAGATCTACCCATTTCTATAATTATTTCCCACAAACAAGCCATATGGGCTTCGAAAAACTGGTGACAAAATTCACCACGGATTTTAAGTAAAAACAACTTTGGTTCAAGAAATCAATTTTGTTTGATAAATACTTAGTTGAAAAATTCTCTTTTTATAACTATATAATCATATTTAAGCATGCTCAAGTGCCTTGTTGTCCAATTTTTTTTCTTAAGTAAAACAATGTCGGTTTGAAGCTTTTCGGAAATTGTTTTTGTGAATTTCTTTGAAACGAATACCTTGTTTTCTAAAAACGTTTTATGTTAGTTTTATTTATCTTTTCCCAAGTGACTTTTAAAAATAAAATTTCTACTTTCTAAGTTATACTAATAATTTTTTGAAGTTTTTCTAGAAAATATTCTTTTCTTCATTTCTTGTGTAAATTCCCTTGTTTACTTGTTTTGACATAAATCTTTACTTGATATTTCTCATTCTTTTTCTCATGTCTCTATTCCGAAAACAATTACCCATGCATGAAAATTTGGTTTCCTTATAAAAACAAAGTGGAACATTTAAGGACTTTTTGTAGAAAAACTAATTTCTATAATCTTATTAACTTTTTCTTGTAACTTGAAAAGTGAAAATTTTATTCTTTTCAAACCATAAATTTTCTTTGCTTATTTGTTTGCAAAGGTCTTAAAAATTTCCTTAGTTCTCCATCTTATTTTCTTTCTTTATGAAAACAACCATTTTTGTCAACAAAATATTTTCTTTTGGAAAGCACAGTAGAGTAACAAAGATTTAACTAGCTTTTTAAGTAAAAATAGTTTCTAAATTCATAGTGAATTCTTTTTGTAATTCGAAAATGAGTTTATTTTTGTTATCTTATATTTTCACATAAACTTATTCCTAAGTGACAAAAGCTTTCTTTTATTTCATTATCTTTAGAAAATAGAACTTTTGGACAACAATCTAAATGAACATGATTATGAGAATAATAATAAACAAAATAACATAAAGCATAAATAATAAAATCAAGTATTGGAGTCTTAGCTTTTTCAAGGCTCCCGGACTAAGAAATAAACTAGTCCCATAATAAAATAAAATGAAAGAAGAAAAGCTTGTTTTGACTTGATGAGGACAAGTCTAAGACTAGAGACTAGTCTTATTTCAACAAGGAATAAATAAATAAATTGCAATGGAAAAATAAATAAATTGCTTTGCATGAAATAAATAAATTGCAAGTGAGCTTATATGCTCTAAAGAATATGTATATGTATAGATGTATAAACAATAATAAATCAACATAAACATAAATGGATTGGCATGAACAAGAACAATACATGAACATAATGTAGTTTCCACAACTTGTAGTATTTGGAAACTCACACTATGGTCATGTAAAGTTACATGACATGAAGAAGAAGAAGGAATTATAAATGGGTTACCTAAAGAAGACTTTGATGTGGTTATGTGGTTATGGGTTTTTGTTGTTGGTGGAAGTTGTTGTGGAATTATTTTGAGAGAGTTTTGAGATAGTAACTTGAGAGAACTTTGAGAGGAAAAATTGAGAGAGTTTTGGTATGAATTTGTGGGTAGTGAATGAGTGAAAGAAGTGAAAGAGGAGGGGGTATTTATAGGAAAATGAGGAGGGATTTTTGTGTGATTAAAATAAAAAAAATTAAAACAAATTGAGAGGAGAGGGAGAGGGAATAGGCCGGCCACTTTGAGAGGAGAGAGGGAGTGATTTATTTTTTTTTTTGTTAAATAAAAGATGTAATAATAAGGTAGATGTGAAATAAAGTTATGGGAAAGGTAAAAAGTTAAGATAATAGGTTATGTAGAGTGTAAGAGTAGGTGTAAGAAAAAGTAGAGATAGAAGAATAGTGTAGAATAGTAATGAATAGTGTAATGTAAAGTAGATATGACAATTAAAGTACCGGTAGTAAGAAAATACGCGTATAATAGCTATATCTGTTATTTTTACTTACCGAAAAATTATGAAACTGATATTTTTGGAAAACTTATATTTTTACGAGTCTAATGGTATATTCGGAATATTTTTACTGTTCCGGGCTTCCGGACACGTTTTTCAGAACTGTGTCCGATCGGGTTCGAAGGACACCCGAATTTCGCGAAACTGAAACTTTTATAAAACCTATGGTTATTACGAACTATTTTAGCTAATTATCCCAACTTCGTTTTTCCGGGCCAAAGAAAACGGCAATGCCGGATTTAGATTGATACGGTAAACTAGGGTTTTGTTGACCTTTAGGGTTTCGTTTGACTTTCGGTTAGGGTTTTATGCTAAACCGATTCTGAAAATTTAGGGGTTTACAGAAACCCTAAATCGGTCTGGTTCAAGCTTAGTGAGAAGAGCTTAGAAATCCTAGATCCGGCTTTCCTTCGGTTTCATAACAAAAGAAGTTTTATAAAGTTAATAAATGTGAATTATAGTTCTAAAGTATATTTTAAACTTTTGAAAGTTTCAAATTTGGGAATTTTTCAATTCCGGGCCTTCCCGACCTCAATTACGGAAAAGTGTGCCCCGGGATCATGAACTCAGAAAAATGTTCCGGAATATTCATTAGAACCGTAATTTTATAAGGATTCCAAAAATATCAATTTTATAATTTTTCAGGCTATAAAAATTACAGTTATAGCCTTTTCCCATGTTTTCGTTACAACCGGTAAAGTAGATGTCTTGTCCACTATTCACAAGTACAACCTACACTACACACTACCCATACCCTATTCTTACATCCTTACAACTACTCAATTATATTTTCTTTACCAAGAAATTTTTGTCTCCTATTAAATTATCACTTTTATTAGATTTTATTACACAAATTTCAAATTTATCAATTTCAACACCTCCCTCCCCCCCCCCCTCTCGGCCGCACCCTCTCCCCAAATTTTTCCCCTATTTTGTTTTATTTTACTCATTTTATTCAATTAAAACCCTAATCCCACTAATATATAAGCTTATGTTCTCTCTCCTCTTCATTTTCACTCTTTCCAAATTGTGCAAAGGTTAAACTCTCTCTTCTCTCCCTCATCCTTGCTGTGAACCACACTTGCACACACACTCACTCACAACTCCATTTCATCTTCTTTTCTACTCCAAATCTCCATATATGTGATGATTTTAAGCCTTTTATTACCAAATCTTGTA
The DNA here is from genome assembly GCA_024138025.1 of Combretum micranthum. Classification (NCBI taxonomy): domain Eukaryota; kingdom Viridiplantae; phylum Streptophyta; class Magnoliopsida; order Myrtales; family Combretaceae; genus Combretum; species Combretum micranthum. The sequence goes on from JAMXBD010001284.1 coordinate 64,533, forward strand.
ATGGCAAGACCATTCTTGAGTGTTTTCCATCTTTAATCCAATGAGCATGTGCAAGGGACATGAAAACACTAATACAAGAATCTCAAGCCATCACAAGAAGTGGATCTAGTGTTTAGAAGAGTTTTTGTTGAGATATTATCTTGTTCATGCATGTAAAGTAGGAATCTTGCATCAATATTCATGTTCATGCCATGAAACTCATGATTCATGCATTATATTTAGTAGATCTAATGTTTAGACATTCACATCTTCATCTACACTTATGTTCATATAGTCATTTTGATTTTCATGCATTGACGATCATAAAAATGTAGCCTTGTCTATGTATAGATATGTTAGATGGTAGATCTTCATGTATAGAAGGCAAGAAATTTGAAAAGAAAAGGTTTGTTAGAAATGCTTAGTTGGAAATTCGGATGATTTTGGAACCCTATTTTAAAAACCACCAAAACCACTTTAAAACTCATATTTTTCATAAAAAAATGGAAGGCATATATAATGGATGCCCTCAAGGAATGATTTTCATAAGTTTAGATGAGTTTAGGCATGAGAAAAATGTAAAACAAGTAGTGGAGTTAGAATGAAAAATATTGATATAGTGATTAATAGTCAAATTCGTATTTTTGGATGATGCCTACATAAACACTTAGTATCCAAGCTTGGATGGCATGTTCTATGAGTCAAATGGAGTCCTTAGACAATAGATATAATGAAGCTTCAATTTTGATGCATTAAGCAAGTTTTCTCATAAAGAAAATGCAAGAAAAGGAAATTTACAAAATTCGGATTTTTGTGAAAGGCATGTTCAAAAACATATTTGCCAAATGAAAAATGTGAATTTCTATGCATAAATGAAGGTTATAATTAGTATAGACGTTGAGAACTCATTTTTATTTAGATAACAAGTAAATTCCAAGAATAAAATCATAAAAACCCTAGGAAATGTAAGGTTAGAAGGGATAGCTTTGTATGAGTGATCATGGAGTTCTTGATAATTAGAAGCTCATAAGAGTTCATAATCAAAGATCATCAAAACCATGCATATCTTGAGCTTATTACATGATATTCATATTAGGAATTCATTCATATATCATCTATACATGAATCATCAACTAAATATATTTTACTAAATGCAAAACAAATTTTTCGAAACCGGAAACGTTACAGAACAGATCTGATCCCTCTGTTCCGTGACCTTAATATTTTCAAAACTTGAAAATAATATTAGAAATAGATAGATCTTTCGAAGTAGATAGAAATCGATATAAAGATTTGCGAAATTCCGAGTTAAAATGACCAAGTTATGGCCGTTTTAAGTTGGAACTTCCGCAAGTAGCGAGAATCACGACTTTGATTAGTTTAGATGCATAGCTTGAATTAGTTGAGTGATGAAATTCTTATTAGGCTATTTTTATTTGGTAGGTGATCCCGAGTACGACGATACCCTATTACCCGACTACCGTTATTAAGAGACCGGCGTACCATGGCCGAGTGAGTACTACTTCCGCTCTCAATTATTGCTTGTGATTGTATTGATAGTGGCATTAGTTGTTTAGGCAAAGAAAAAAAAATGAATATGCATGATGGGGTATATGGGAATTATATACTTGTCTGCTGTTGATACGTGAAGTTGAACTTAAGGAATATCGAAACCAGGTGTTAAGTTACTGCTTGTATAGCGTGGAGTTATAATCGATTGTCTTCGAATATTGATTGGTCACCTAAAAGAATTGGATTAATCTATTATTGGACCTCAATTATAATTGAATTCATTCATATCACGACGGGGATAGAGCATTAGCATTTGTTGGTTTTTCGTGATCCATAAAACGAATATACGTTGGTTAATCGTGATCCATAAAACGATTTGTTATTCAATTGACCGTGAGCTTAAACGGCGTCGTACCGCAGGATTCGTAAATCTACTAACCCAGGATGAAGGGCGCAAGTCCATCCACATATGATTTTCGGCTGGTCATATGTTTGTTGAACTCACTCGTTTGTTGCATTTCACTTGGTTGATTAATTACTTGCTTGAATGTTTTGTATTAATTGTGATTCAAAAGTTTTCACTCACTAAGCTAGTGTAGCTTGTACCCCAATAGTTTCCTGTTGCAGTATGAATACCTTTGGCTATCTTCGAGGACTCGGGGACATCAGGTATAGCTCTTAGAGGTTGAGGAGCTTTTGTTAAGGCCGGGACCTAAAAGTAGAAATGGACTTCTAATCCTGTTTCCCAGAACCAGTGTCTGAAGGACAATATAAGGAATTTTGTGAGCTTGAGAATTATTAGCATTGTTATCGGGGGTATGCCCCCTAGTTCATGTAATAGAATAATTCTCTGTAAGACGGTCATGATTTACATTCTTGCTGCTATGTATGTCTCTTTAAGCTACTACAAAGCAAAGTATGGTCTATAAATGTTGAGAGTGAGCCTTACACCCGATGTTCAAACTCATGGAAAGACTAAGGTTATCTTACTTGAGTTTAAATGTTGAGTGTGGCGGACTATCACGTGTAGGGCACACTTTGGGGCGTGACATTGGGTACCCTATAATAACCCACCCGGTTGCATTCTTAAGTAGACCCTAACTCAAGCAACGTCCACTGTCAAATCAATACTTGGAAATGTCCCACGTTTATTTCATATACTCTTTTGGTAAAACTCTTTTAAGAGATGAAAAGGGCAACCTGAGATTCTCTAAGTTGTGGTCTTTTGAAATGCATTTCAAAAATACTTTCAATTGCAAATCTGGAACATTTCCTCCAGGCGATTTCAGGCAAATGCGATGAGTATATCCCATTAGCTTAGTCAAGTGATTATACGTATCCATTTATTCGGGCGATCATGCGGATGATAGCATTCACAATAATCAGTCATTCATTAGACAAGTAGTACAATCAATCATAACAACGAGCAGTAACAAACACAAGCAAATAGCATATCATTACAATTCCCTCACCTGAGCATTCTTGTTCACTTGATACGCCCTTGGAAAGTACTCAAGGTTTAAGAATGTGGACTCAATATCTACTATGAAGTGAAATAACAATTGCTCATCATCAATATATAGTTTTATAATAAGTCTTAAAATAGGTTTTTATTATTTTTAGTCCTATTTTTCTCATTTATGATCCAAATTTGACTTATAGAATATTTTAAGTCCTATTTTACTTAATAATTTTTCTATTAAGCTTTTATTATTTATATAGTCCTTTTAGTATGTCTATTCTAAGGCAGTTGATTTTTTTACTATCTATTAGTTATTTTCATTTTTCTTCTCTTGATCCTAATTGATTTCTATATTTCTATCTGAGGTGTTTTTCTCGTCTTTTAATTAAGTTCTACTTCCTTTGGTAGTAGATTTTTATATATTATTTCTTCGTTTGTCAACCTTATTTGTCTTTTTAAGTTAATAATTTTATTATTTAAGGTCACGGTCTAGTATCTAGACCTTTAAAAATTTCTTTAACATATTTGTAAGCTAATAAACTTAGATATATATATATATATACACCAAATGTAAATTAAGATTTATTAAATTTAAATTAAATATATATATTTTTAATAAACATATAATTGTGATATGTGGAATTTATCTTTAAAAGATTAATTTAATTTTGTGTTAAAATAAAAAAAAAATGGAATTTTAAGTTCTGCACTGGTGGCTACAAGGGCTATGCTGAAGAGAGGGAATATTGGTCTGTATCTTTCCCCACCTTCTGCACTACCAAGGCTCATGGGAGGCATGACTCATTTTGTCTTTACCCTTCCTTTTGCATAGGCAGTACTCATGGGAGAGATGAATTGTCTTGATTATTTGCTTCATTCTAAGGGATGATTCGTACTTTATTTGAAATACTAAACTCCTTGTTAAGTCTCCAAGGTCTCTTTGTTAAGTTTCTTCTTTCATACCATATCCTAGATTCATTCAGCAAAGTTTAAGTTAGTTTTTTTATAGTTAAAACATGAGTGAAAAACATGTTTAGGCCGAACAAAAAAAATAATTAAAAATATAAGGTCGATTTAGAAATAATTACCAAAATGCTTCGAAAAATCGTGTTTAACAGTCACGATATTACTATTTGATACATAAATCATGTTTAATAAACGCAATTTAATGTTTTGGTATTATACCTATATCACGAGAATCAAACAGGATATGCATTGTTGCATGCAAATCGTGTTATTAAATCACGATATAAGAACGTACAGAGAAATGTTCAGAAGGATCATATATCGTGATTTGCTTTCGGGATATGCTCTTATATAGCGTTTTATTATTAGGATATGCATCAACAAATGCAATCGCTTAATTATATCACGATTTGCTTTTGGGATATGCTTTTATATCGCGTTTTGTTATCAGGATATGCATCAACGTATATCGTGATTACTTTACGAGATATCTTTTCTTAATAATAAATTTCTCAACGTATATCATGATTTGTTTTCAGAATATACACTTATATCGCGATTATTATCAGGATATGTTTGATATCGCGTTTTATTTTTAGGATATATGTTGATAAATGAAACGGTTTTCTATATCGGCTTTTATTATCGCGATATACGTGATTAAAAGGTACTTCCGCGTGCTTCTTCCTCTCATTCTTTATGTTCTTGAAAAAGCTTAAAATGAAAACAGTCCAGAAATGATCTCACGTAGGATTAGGATTTCTTTGATTGTTCGATTCTAAGAAGTTCGATTTAAGCATTCGCTTCATCAACTTGGATAAATGTAAGTAATGTTCTATTCTCATTTTCAATTTGTCAACATTGCATGAATTTAATTTCTAAATGTCAAGCACAACACATGTTTGATGAAATGCTTGTTACCGAATTTACAATGTAAAGGGGGAAATTCATCAACTTAGTTACTGTCTCCTTTGTTTTAGTTCTTTATACAGCTTGCTAAATATCATCCCATAATGTAAATTATCACACCGTTGCAATTTTTCTAACTATTATTCATGTGAAACTCTGAATCGATGGAGATTGAGGAGCTGTTGATGCAAGGATATGTGACATTTATGCTATGTATGGATCTGTATAGAGTTCATTCATTGAAAAGGTTCTTATTTGTATGTTTTCTGTATAGAGTGGGTCAGTCTATAACATGTTTGAGGTTTCATGGTTCAAATAAAAATGCTAGTAGTTATAGTGTTAGGTTATGATTTATTATTCAGACTCCTCCTTCTAGTGGGATGCAACTTTATCAAAGATATATGTGAAATTTATGCTATGTATGGATCTGTAATGCCATGTACTGCTTTCTGTAGAGTGTTTATTCAAATTCATATTCATGTGACTTCATTTTTATACGTAGCAGTGGATTTTACATGAAAACTATTTCGGATCCGGTTATCTTGCATTGATTTCCTGTGGGTTGATAACTTTTATGAAGCATATCTTTTTTAATAAACTAGCTAAGTAAAATGCATTCGATAGGATATATTTTTTTTATAAATCATATAGAATTCTATTAATAAGTATCTTAAATAGTTATTAAAAGCTTAAAAGCATACTTTTTCATATTTGAATATATACTTTTTCATATCAAGAGTAGGGCATTCATATTTGATGTTTTCTATTTTCAGTCACTGAAGAGGCATCTTAGAGACATACGACACGAAACTATTTGAGTTCTTTTACTCTCACTTTATGAATCATTCATTAAATTCATTGTTCTCTATTTGTTATCTGTTTGCTGTCTGATTTTGTCTGATTATATTGAACATGATTTCCTTGGGATGGAGGTGTTGCAATTTGCTTTAGATAAGCAAATTGACCTATTTTGTTTTGGATTATTTAGCTTTAGAATAGTTCTAGTCTAAATAAATCTAGAATTTCAGCTTCCACTAAAATTGAGCGTACCATATTGAGATTTGCCTATTCTAGTGTAAGTAAATATGCAGTTGGGCTAAGGCAGTGTTTGATTTTGGTTGCTATAGTCAAGGATCTTATGTTCCAAAGTATTCTGCCAATGATTGAGTTGAATTTTGGATTTATTACAAATATAAGTGTTTTTAATTACTAATAATGTTTTAGCAATCTTATCGGTCGGTAGTGAAAATGACAGAACATGTCAAAATTGCTAATTTTGCTCACGGCAAAATTTTGCAAGGCACAGACGGGTCATATTATGATAGGGGACCATTGAAAAACCTGAAAGTAAGAGTTGATGTGGATTACTTAGGGCTATTGGATATGGTATGTGAACTTCTGAAGGTTGATATTAGTAATACTGTTGTGGAAATGCATCATAGACAGCCATCAGTATATAGAAATGGTTCAAGGATTGACTTCATGTTGAAAGAAGTTAATGATGATCATGATGTGGAAGCTCTAATAGAGTTTGCTAAAGCGTCTGGGATAATGTGCCTTCAGCAATTGTTCATTAAGATCAAAGATAAATATGCATTAAATCAAAGAAATGTACCACATTTACCAGAAATGCAACAACCTATGCATGCTACATTAGATGTTGAAAGAACGAATGAGGTCTTGCAAAATGAAGATCCTATAAATGTTGGAGTTGAAATTGAAAGTGAGATCGGAGAAGCATTTGAAGAATTCGATTCTGAAGATGAATTGATACATCAAGAAGATGACAACTTGAGTTTTGGATATGACCAATATGATGATGATAAGGATCATGAGACACTAGAAGATATTGATGAACATATTGTTGAGTTTACATCTCACTCAAAAACATAGCAGAGACACATCTTTCCAAGATAAAGTTCCATTCCTTAGCAAAATGGCTGTTGGAGATGGATATATGTCATATGAAGAAGACTTTTTTCACTCTGAAAGGATAGGTTCCATTGATGAGTTAAGGCAAGGTATGCGATTTAATAGTAAATCAGATTTGGGGTTTGTCGCCAAGATGTGGCATATAAAACATCACTATAATTTCTTGGTTATTGAATCGGATACAAAGGTATGGTCAATTTTATGCAAAGAGAAGGAGACCTGCGAGTGCAAGTGGAGACTTCATGTATGACAAAAACGTTGGGATATTGACTTTGTGATAACAATAATGGAAGGACCACATACATGTATAAACAGAAAAATAGATCAAGACCATCAACAACTAGACCAAAGCTTCTTGAGTCAATGTTTTATGGGTCTAGTTAGAAATGATGCTAATGTGAAGATCATTGCACTAAGAAAGCAAATTGAAGAAACTTTTGGATATGTAGTGAAAAAGAGGTAAAATATGGGAAGGAAAAAGAAAAGCAGTTGAATCTGTGTATGGCAATTGGGAAGACTCATACAGTGAATTGCCAAAACTACTGCAGGCCATTAAAATAAGTAATCCTTAAACATTTCTAGCTTGGCAATTCAGGAAAACTAATAAAGAAGATGAGGTGACATTTGGAAGAGTATTTTGGGCATTTGGGCCATGCTTAGAAGCTTTCAAAAGTTGTAGGCCAGTGGTTAGCATAGATGGAACTTTTTTATATGGAAAATATCCTCATAGTCTTCTCGTTGCATGTAGTTTGGATGGTGCTAATCATATAGTACCAATAGCATTTGCATTAGTTGATAAGGAATCGGGAGCATCATGGTCATGGTTTCTAATCAAACTAAAGAATTGCTTGCAATACTTGCAAGAAGATGGGCTTCCCTTATGCATCATATCAGACAGACATAAAGGTATTATAAAAGCATTGAATGATGACGTGGTTGGATGGAAGCCTCCTTTTGCATATTGGAAACTATGTGTACTACACATTGCAAGTAACTTCAATGCAAAATACAAGAATACTTATTTGAAAAAGATAGTAACAACAGCAGCATTTCAATCACAACAAAAAAAGTTTACATACTACATGGAGAAACTAAGCAAAAGACACTCAAGTGCTGTAAGTTACTTCACAGACATCCTAAAAGAGCAATGGACACGTGCCTATGATGGAGGTCTCAGATATGGAGTAATGACAACAAATTTGAATGAGAGCTACATGCAGTGATAAGAGGTGCAAGATTGTTGCTGTATCAGCCCTAGTTTTAAAAATATTTTACAATTGTGTAGGATATTTCCAAGAGAGGCGAGATGAAGCAACCAAAGCTATTAGCGAAGGGAAGATCTACATTAAAGGTGCTCGTAGAAGGATAGAGAAATGGAAGGGAGCAGCTACCAGACACAAAGTGACGACTTTCAATAGAACCACTGGTATTTTTGAAGTACAAACAGACATATACATGGAAACTGGTGGTAGGAAAGGTGGTCACTACCAAAGGGTGGATATTATACATAATATATGTAGCTGTAATAAGTGGCAAACTTTCAAGATACCTAGTTCACATGCATTTGCAACCATGGCTCATCTAAACATGGATCCTATGCAAAAGATTGAGAAGTGGTATCACTTGGAAAACCAACTTATTTGTTATAGAACTTCTTTCCAACCTCTTGGAGATAGAAACACTTGGCCAGATCATGAACTAATTCATACAATACACCCAATATATGATAAAGCAAGGACAGAGGGAAGACCACGAACAACTCGATTTCACAACGAGATGGATCTTAAAGAGAAAGCATCAAAGAATTGTTGTGGAATATGTAGAAAAGAAGGAAACAATAGAAGAAGTTGCCCAAAACTAGCAAAACAAAAAGTTTCAAAATATATACAATGCTTGTTTCATTTATATAACTATATTATATATATAAAGATGTAATTGTACGTATGTTTTTTGAAAATATAACATGTTTTTTCATGTGCAGATGGATCCGGATCCAGTAGATATATCAGTATTGACAGAGTAGGCAGCTCATAAATCTGAGTCAGTCTAGTTGGGAGAGGTATGTTACCTAGCTATACTGTATATTAAAAAAAATGACACAATAATATATTGTGATGACATTAATGTTTTTTGTTCTTTTTTTTTTTAATGTAGAAGCACACTAAAATTACATGCCGCCATCGTGAGGCTACATTGAAGAATACAGACGACATGTTACTACAGCATGATATAGGATATATCCATTCTTAGAGTAGTCAGGATTTCTAGGGGTAGCTAAGCTACCCTTCAAATAGTTAGATTATGGATTGACTACTGCATAAGTTGAAAGATGGAGACCTAAGACACACATATTTCATATGTCTCATGGAGAGGTCGGACTAACTGTATAGGATGTTGCAGTGCTATTTGGATTGCCTATAGATGGGAATGTAGTTATAGGAGTGACAAAGTTTACATGGACGATAATATGTCAAAATTTATTAGGTACCTCGCCAGATGATAAAGAGTTTTTAGGACAGCGGATCAAGATGACTTGGCTTGAGACTGCATTCAGAGCATTACCAGCAGATGCTGATGATATCACTATATAGAGATATACCAGAGCGTATATATTACAGATGATTGGAGGGATACTATTTCCAGATAAGTCCTCTAATTTGGTATATCTTATGTTTCTACCATTGTTAGAGGACTTTGAGATCACTGGATCATATAGCTGGGTGTCAACCTGTCTTGCATGGCTATATAGAAATTTGTGTAAAGCATCTAAGTCTTCTATAATAGAGATGGGTGGAGAATGTATATTGTTACAGCTATGGGTATGGACCAGATTTTCACATATTGCTCCACTTAGACAGCATAGGCTTACACCACCAACAGGACTAATATCCTACATATGGCATAACATACAGTATCATACTATAGGATGGCGTTTGATACTTAAAGAGCTTATGAGGTACTATAAAAACATCCATTGAACTATTTAAATTTTTGTATCTATAAATTAACAACTAACATATAATGTTATTTTACAGATATGTCGGATGCCATATACAAGTGAGATATTAGATTTATTGCCACCTATATGTCAAGAGGGGTAGGACTTGTGGTTGGCACGGGTACCATGGATTTGTTTCCATATTATAGAGGAATATTATGCTGACAAAGTTGTCTGAAATTTGGTAAGATTCAGCGGATCCCACAATCTTATCAAATGGACAAACGCCTCCACGATATAGATCTTAGAGGGAAGAGTAGGGATGATTGGACTAGGAAACACGAGCCTCATATAAATCAATGGCAGAACAGGAGATAGAATCTGATTGTATTAGAGTATGATGAGGCTCTTGCAGACATGGTTTCAGAGGACTATTATCAGTGGTACTATAGTATCACAAGATAGTACATAGGATGATTTGCAGCATTATTAGGAGCTGCAGTAAGTATTCTCTATTAAATTGTATATTTATATTCATATACATAAAATACTCTTACTAATTTCCATTTCATAACATTTAATTTTGTAGTCAGATGCTTTTGATTGTATGGAGCAACCAAACACATTAGAAGAAGCTAAGACAATAACAGTTGGGAGTAAACAAAGATTGCATGGTTTTGGAGGAGTTAGATTTCTTGATGTAGATGAGCAAGAGCAAAGACCACAGGAGCCTCCACCTAGAGGGAGAGGAAGAGGAAGAGGTAGAAGAAGAGGAAGAGGTCGTGCACAAGGAAAAGGAAATCAGCAAGATCCACTAGTATATCGATCACCTAGTCCACCAATTGATGTTCCTATTACTCCTGTGGATCCACCTATAAATGCTCTTGTTACTCCTATGGATCTACCAACAGCTACTCCTACAGCTCATATAGATAGTATAGTGGATCGTCCTAGTACTACAGCTAGTGATAGCTTTGATTGTCCATCATTTGCTTTGATTGATTATCTCATACCAGACCCAGTTGTATCCTCACCTACTACTACTCCACCTGCCCCTATGAGAGCACCACGTCCTACTTCATCAAATATAGGAGAGGGAGTTACACAGATACATCATATGCAGCTCGATATTGATATTGGAACATCACAAGCACACTCACCATCAAGATTTGGCAATAAGACATTCACTAGAAAAATAAAGAACAAATCTTGAATTATATTTGTTTGGTTTTCTTTCATATTGTGTATAGAGACTTTATAATATGAGCAACTATTATTTTGTTTCCCATTTTGATCTAGTTTTGATTTAAATAGTTGTTGTGGATTCTGAATGAAGTTCATCATACAATTGTTGTGGGTTAGAAATCATCTTATTTACACAGCTGTTATGGGTCAAAAGTATACATTATTATCACTGTGAAAGATGATCGAAACTATATAATGTAATGTTGTTACTAAATTGCTATTATCAATTTGAGAGGTGAGATGAATTACTACTATCAATTTGAAGGTAAAAAATATGTTAATTGAAAGAAAAACAAGGGAGGGAGGAATGTGATAACACATATATCGCATTATTAAATCGTGATTCTCTTCTGGACCTATATCGCGACTAGTTTTCGCGATGTACTTTTATATCGCCTTTAATAAACGCGACTTTGCTACTATAATTACGTAATTATTTTCAAAACGACCTTAAATTAGTAATTAATTTTAATTATTGTCGTAAACAAGAAATTATTTCGTTTAAACATGGTTTTGGTTTCTCCCTCTTTAGATCTGAATTTTCCCAAGCCTTAGAGTTCTAAATTCTTAAGTTGGTGTTTTCATGTTTCTAAATAGCCAAGAATCATCATCATAATGATAGCTTATCTTATTAGAATCATCAAATAAGCATCTATTCTTCCAAACACATAAGCTTTTCCAAAAATAACTCAATCTATCCTAACGTCCGCACATGAATGTATTAGGAAATCAAAGTTATGATAGAAATCACCTTGATTGGATATGGAAGAGGTTACTAAGCACTCCTCCTTAACAAGAATCAATCCTAGCATTTAGAAGACAGTATAAGTTTTGAAATAAATTAGCTAAGCCAATATTATCCTTACCTCTAGTTCTTGTTTCCTACAACCTTGATGATTCACGGTAGGCTAAGGAAAATCTGAGGCTATTATACTTTGGTTTCTTACGGCTATTTGAAGGGAGAGAAATGGTATAATTGTTGGGTTTTATGTTGTTAAGGAATAGAGCTTACATCATGAATCAAGATAGGAAGAACGGGGGTAGTTTGATGCTCTGTTTTTCGTGTTTGTTTTTGGTCTTTCACGGTGAGTTGTTGGAGACGAAAATGGAGTTGTTCGAGTTGGGTTTTTGGTCTAACTTTTAGAGTAGTTGTTGGGGGTTTAAATGTGTTTGCTTGTTAGCTAATTACTACCTATTTATATGCATCAAACAAGGCTTAAAATGTGACACAAATTGGCTATTTTTGGATGTGAAATATGGGCTGCTTGAGTTGTTTCATTTTCTACATCTTCAAGTCGATTATTTGTGTTCATATTTGTAGATTTTATGAGTCAATAATTTGATCATCTATGTGTCTGTTTAGAGAGCTTTCATTAGAGCTTTCTTGGTCAAGATTTCATCCTTTGTGGGCTTGCAATTCCTACATTCCTAAGCTATGTTTGGTAAATGTGTGTTGCATATTTTAGTGTGTTGTTTGTCTCCTCTATTGCAGTTGCTTCTATGGGAATTGAGGAGGAAATTTTACCTGGTTTAACAAGTTGATGAAGGCTTGTATCTAATGTATTTGATGCTTAGCTTAGTTGGAGATCATTCATTAGTTTACAAGACTTAATCAAATTGACTTTAAGAACAATTTGGTGCAATTTTTCTTGAGGTGCTTGGCGTCTTTTTCTCCATTTGCAGCAACTGTAATTCCAATTGAAATTTTTGGGACAATAGATTTTCAAGTCAACAATCATTTACTTATGTGTCTATTTGAAGAGTTTCTATTGGAGCTTATGGAGTCAACATGCCAAACTTTGTTAGTGTAATATATACCTAAATTCTATGGAGTATTACAAGGTAGAGGACTTGTTGAAATTTTGGTCATGTTGTAACCTCAATTGCTGCTGTAGCTATGGAATTTCTGGAAAAAATAAATTGTACAAGTTTAACAAATTGATTTGAGCTCAATACATATTCCTTTAATGAGTAACTTAGTTGGTGTTTTGTTATTTGTGTTGGTCATTTTTACTTTGACTTTAAGTTGATCATTTTGTACAAATTGGAGAGCTTAGTTAACGTGATTTCTTTCAAGAACAACAGCTGGATATGCTACAATTTTCCTCAGTGTATGTATTATTTAGATTAGGACTTTAGTTGTTTAATTATTTATCTAAATTTTCAAGTAATTTATTATGCTTTACGTGTATTTAAATATCAATCATATAGGGGTTTTATCTCTAAAAGTTTATCTAAGGCTTCTACAAATCTCTAGATTATGTATGAGTTTGAATTTTGAGTTTAAAGTTTATGTGATTAAATAATTTTAGAGTTTTACCTTACGTGATTAAGGTTTTATAAGCCCAATACGTCAAATTAGAGTTTTAGTACCTATAGACTCTAATTTTTCTTACTAAAATTATGGTGTAATCTAGATTTTTATTTGAAGTCTGGATTATTAGTTATAGTTCTGTTTTTTTTTGTTGCATATTTATTATCATAACGGTATATTCTTAAGTTATCGTTTTTAGTCAATAGGCTCTATAAAAGGGTTGTTTTTTTATCGGGTTTGAAATTTAGAGATACTTTTAATTATATATTGAGTTATTGGCTCAAGATAAGAAATCTTGTCTTTGCTATTAATTAGGGTTAAAGAATTTTCTGTTCGGGTTTTTAAGCTATAAATTAGTTCACTATTACTCATAGTGAACTAATGGATTTTTATTGGGTCCTAAGTTTAATATCTGTTTTACATTTGGTTCATTTTACTAGTTATAAAAATTCTCGGAGTTACAAGGTTAAATTAGGATTTTAGTATCTATAGACTCAAAATTTTCTAACTAAAATATTGTATGATTAGAAAATTTAATTAAGGTTTAGATTTATAGATATTGATCAATTTTTTATTTTTTCACATATTTTGTAATCTTGGTGATTTATTTTTAAACTGTCTTTTTATAACCAGTAGGTTCTAAAATTAATCTTCTTTTATCGTAATTAAAATCTAAGGTCAACTATGAATTGCTTGTTGAGTTATTGACTCATGTTGCAGAATCCTATCCTAAGAATTATTTATTTTAATAATTGATTATCATAAATTTTCTAATGATATTTTAGGGTTTTAAAATATTGGGATGATTCAAAAATCATTGTTTTATTATTTTAACGAGTATGGCATTTACTTTCTAACTATTGAACTTAAGATAGAAGGGTCTTAAAGTTTTCATTTTATCATTGATTATTGATTGTCTAGGTTTATGGTAGTTACATTTTGTTTTTCAAAATTTTTGTGAGTAAGATTTTTAATCTTTCTATCTATAATCAAATTTTTTTACACTTTAATATTTTTAATAATTTTAGATCGTGAAAATATTGGGAGTGATTTTTGTAACTTTTATTATAGTTCTTTACGATTATATGTATTATAATTTTTGTAATTATTATAATCTAGTTATGCAAAATTGAGGGGATTACAATGCTCATATCTCCCTTATTTACAACTTTTATCACAAATTCAACTTGTATCTAGCATCAATTCATTAATATCATGTATAAACAACAAATATACTTGTTTTTTGAAAAAGCTCAAACATCTAAAACCCCATCACTACTACTTTTCCTTAGCTCTTGAGACTATTTCATGCATGATCTCCATCTTTAATCTTGTTTTCCATCTTCATTTTCTTATTTAATGTTGTTAGTTTTGAGATTCAAAGTTTTAGGGTTTAGAAGAAAAGAAGGAAAGAGACGTAAAGGAAGAATAAGAAAAGAAAAGAAAGGGAAAAAATAGGCTGCCAAGGAAAAGGAAAAGAATAAATAGGATAAAGACAAAAATAATTAAGGATATTTATGGGTAAATGGGTTCGTTTTAAACTTTTTAGATGATTTTCTTGAGTGTTGAAAGTACTCATAAAATAATTTCAGAATTTATAACATAAAAATTATTAGTTTAAATGGATAATCTAAATTTGTAGTTTGAGTTCGGGTTTAAAAGTAGTGTTTTTAAAAATGGATTTGATTTAAAAAAATTTAGAGATTTAAGAAAATGAAAGTTAACTAAGATTCAAGGGTTTAGAGTTTGCATAACATTTAAAATATTTGTTTTAAAATTTAGGAATTGAAATTGATGAAAAAAGAGTCTCAATGAAGAATTTGAAGTAATTGAAAAGTGTGATTCATAATGAAAAATCATTGAGATGAATGGATGATTTAAAAGAATATTTTAAATCTCAAATTTCAATTTGACCTATTTACAAATTTTAATTATGCCAAATTATGTAATCATAACTCATTGCTTGCTTTACTTAAACTATTTAAACTAGCTAATTCTAATTTCTAACTTAGGTAAAGGTTTGTTTTTTCATATAATTTACTATATTAAGTGATTTGGTCTTATTGTTATGTCTTATGACGACTTAAGCACCCCTTGGCCCATATTCATTTGAAAAGCTCATGAGATTTACAAAGCCTTTAGAACTTAATCACATCTAATAGATACGAACCAATAGTTTTATTAGCAATTCATCTCTTCTAACTTAATCCTCTAAAGAAAGAGATCCTTCTTACTAATATCAAGCATTTGCAAACATTATAGGAACATCAAAACCCTAATAGAATGACTTTACAAAAGATATAACTTCTAATTGATAAAAAGAAAAAATTAAGCCTAGTCTATTGTTACCTACATGCACTTAAGAAACCAAGTTCACATGTTCCTCCTCCTATGCATTGACATCCATCCATGTATCATTAAATTGAAGAATTTCTCCAAGGTCAATTGATCTATTGCACGAAATTAGTTAATATAATAACTCCCCAACAAAAAACAAATGGAGGGAAATGTAAATGTTGTTATTGATCCATAATAAATGAATAATATAAAAAAAATAATGAGATTGTATAATAAAAAATAATAAACAATTATGATCAAAAGAAAGAGAGAGATAAAAACTTAATGTACTTAGTTGTTGGTTGCCTTAAGGTTAAGCAGGTTTTAAAATGGAGTATGGTCACTCACCACCCTAAAGTCATGTAATGTGTGGGTAATAATGAGTAGGTTATCACGTGGATGCCTACCACAACATAGATGAAAATAAGGAGGGAAAAAGAAAAAAAAAACGAAGAGGACATCAAGCCAAAAAGCCTTTAGGTCACAAAGTCATCATGAGAATTAACTATGGACTGAGAAGTTTTTATTTATTATTTATTTTTTTATATTTATTCAAAGTTTAGAAAAGAAGAAATACTATCTTAAGGTCGTGTCACCCCTATAAATTGATTGGTAACCACCTACTATCTCAAGGAAGAGTCATGCCATCCCATGACGCTACTGGTACCACACGACGCCATAGGCGAGTACCGATTTCACTTCTAGTAGAAGTTTGATTGCTTCTTAGCTATAGAGCTTAGCTATGACTTTATCTAACTTTTGATTTTTTTAAACTTTTTATATTTTAATCTTCTTAAAATTTACTATTTTTTATTAATATATTTAATTTTTATTTATTTAGTAATATAATTTTGTTAAATAGATTAATGGAAGTTGACATGTGTTCCTTAATCAATATTAATAAAATGTATTGTATTTATAAAAAGATTAAAAAAAAGGAAATAAAACTACATCAAAATTTTCAAAACTCAATCTTATTAGTTGAGTAAGTGTTGTCAAATCGAATCATTCAAGTCGATTCAACTAAAATTGGTTATATGGGTAGGGCATTCCATCGCCTCATACCATTTTCGCTTTGAATGGGATAAGCCCGTGTGAACCAATTGATTCAATTGTGACCTAGTCGATCTGGTTGAGTTCCATGGATTAAAAGATGACATGACTTTAAACTCTTTCCTTTAGTTTTGTGATTTAGGCATGCTTGTATACTAGTAAACTCATATTACTTATAGGGAATTTCTTCAATCCTCTTGATGAGACCATCCGGTTTACCATTTAATCATTAAAATAGATATAGTATGTGATATATTAAGTATTTCACTTGTGCAATCACAATTAGATATGAATATGAACCATTAAGTAATCAACAAGATCAATCTCATTAAAAAAATGACAGAATTATAAAATTTTCCTTACTTATATATCAAATGTAATTTTCTAAGTTTAGAAATGTAAGACATGCGTTTTTGGCAATTATATGTAAAAATAAGTTGCACAAATAATAATGGAAAAAATCATGATTTAAAGTGTTATTGGAAAGTTAAAATGGCTCATTTAGGCGGATCTCCACTTCTAGATCATAGGGGTGGCTAGAGTTATTGATCCCACAGAAGCAAATGGCGGTGGCTCAAATTGGATGGGTTTATTACTTTTAATATACAGAGATGATTTGCCACACATGGGTTAACTCTTTAAACACAAACCAGATTATGTTTTTCATTTATTTTTTTTTTTTTTGTGAAAAAACCAGGTTATGTTATTTCATGTTAGCCCCACATGTTGTTGCATCACAAGAGCATAGCCATGAGGTAGGATAATTTACTAAATTTAAAATTCATTTTTTCCAGCACTTATGCACTTCAAACTTGTACAATTTGAATGTACCCCAAAAGCATTTTCATACTAAAACGAATTAACAAAAGAAAAATAAAAAATGTAATTAAACTTATAATTTTTAGTGCTAGTTTTATTTTTTAAAATTAAAACAAAAAGGTTTTTTATCTTTGTATTTATCTTGATTTAACCCTCGTTCGAAAGCAGTTTAACTTCTTGATCTTTGGCCACTTGCACCTCGATCAACTACTTAGAAACCATTTAACAATGTTGAGTTTAATGTCAATTTTGTGAGGAGTAGTGTTTGGATACCAAATTCAAATTTCCTCTTATTGTAATAATAAAAATAAATAAATAAAATAGTGTTTGAATAGATGAAAATCCATAGAAGGAAAAGAAATTATGCATTTGATTTAGCATGAAAATGGGATAAATTAGAAAGAAATTGTGCATTTGATTTAAGAGTAATCTATTCAAATTATTATTTTCTCTCTCTTTTTCATGTTTGAGTCTAACGAAAAAATATTGGGTGGATATTACACGTCACGTGGATATACACGTAGTGTGTAACTCTCAATTATATATTAGCACATGAATAATGTAGTGGATAATTTTTAAAGTAACCACATATCCACGTGTTAGAATACCATTAAAAGTTATACACTATGTAACACCTACCAAATATTTTCTCGAGTCTAACCTCTTAAATTGACCAAACATGAAGAAACAGGAACTTTTCCAATTTCATTTTTCTTTTCTATTTTTGATTTTTGATATCAAAGAAGAGAGACCTTTTTTTTTTTTTTAATATTTTCTTTTCATTGTCATGATCAGCACTGTGACACATGGCTGAAGGATAATCCAAAAGGTCGTCCAGTCCACCAACGATGGCTTAGTGCAATCTTCTCTGAATTCCACCTCCTGCCCCGACGAAAAAAAATATACATAAATATTAAGATTACCAAAACCAAAACCAATTCTGTGATTTTGATACTCCCTCACTTCTCAGTTGATTCTTGTTTTGTCTTCTTTATTAGTCCATTGCTATCTCTCACAATTACAACAAACAAAATCAGTTTTTTCCTTCATTCCATGACCCTTCTTATGGTCTCTCCTTTTCCCACAACATTTCCTCTTTGTCTCACATTGTTGAGATATTCACCACACTAGACCTCCTCTTTGTTTTATTAATCGCACAATCTTTCGCCGAATCTGTGCTTTTTCTTCAATTTTAAGGAAGAGTGTGTAGGTTTAATCTAGATGAGTGCTGCTTCTGCTCAATACCCATTTGGTACCTGTTCGCCAAATCGGGACAAGCTTGGATTCTCACTGAAAAAATTGCAGCTTTCGAGCTTGCAGAGTTGTCCTAGGTTTGATATCACTAAAGTTAGACTCTGCCCAAGTTATTCTTTCACTTCTGCTCTGAGGGTACGTGTGCTCCTCCTCAATTTTCTTCTTCTTCTTTACACTAACAAATGATGTACTTCTTCTTTTAGATAGCTAGTTGTGATTTCTATGGTCCTTGATTATGCTTTAAATATGAGGAATCATGTTTCTCTTAAAATGTTATGGTGGGTACCATAAAACTGTAAGTATTTTGTTGGTACTATCTGATGATGTGTATGTGATGGGTCTTGTTTTTCGGCAAATGAGGTCCTGCCTAATATGAGTTAACTTTACCTGTGTGAATGGAGTTGGAAAAGAATAGCAATTCTTTTATTTTATAATTAGGATAATTTTTGAAACAAAATGCTTTGTTAGGAATAGGTATTCCTCTGGTAATTTCTTTATCTATTCTTTTGTGTATTATTCAATGTTTGTTGTAATATAGTTTATATAATCGTCTAATATTGTACTGCTAATGGAGAGCATTTTTGACTTTGCTTATTTGCCCATTGCACATTACTAATGTGTTGTAATAAGATTAATTGTCAAAACACCTTTGAGATTTCTTAATTTCATATATATTAACGTTTATCAACCTCTTATTTAGTGTCATTGCACGTTATAATGGAAGAATTTAGCTCCTGCGAAATAAGATTACATGTCATGCATGTAAATTTTCTTATATAATAAATTATGGTTCAATCTATGAACTGAATCAAACTAAACCAGATAAAAGTTCTATGGGTTGGGAAATTCCCATACCAAAACCATGCAATTTGGTTTAAGGGCTTGTTTTAATTGACTGATTTTCATCTATATCTGTATTTGTATTTGATCTGTATTTGAATTTTATTTATATCTATTAGAAGAAAATATTTGTGAAAATAATTTTTTTTTACTTATTTGATTGTACATACATACACTTATATATACACTGAACATGTGACTGTTGGTATAACGTACCTACTACAATATTAACTACGTTACATTGGAAACATAATACTCCAACACTCCCCCTCAAGCTGAGGCATAGATATCTATCATGCCCAGCTTGTTACATAAATATCTAACTCGACGCCCATTCAATGCTTTTGTGAAAAGGTCTCCAAGTTGTTCTCCAGCCTTCACATAACTTGTAGAGATTAAGTTTTGCTGTATCTTTTCACAAACAAAGTGGCAATCAATTTCAATATGTTTGGTTCTTTCGTGGAATACCGGATTGGATGCAATATGAAGAGCAGCTTGGTTATTACACCAAAGTTTTGCTAGTAAAGGAACCTTAAATCCAATCTCAGCCAAAATTTGATATATCCACGTCACCTCACATGTAGATTGAGCCATAGCTCTGTATTCTGATTCTGCACTAGATCTTGATACAACATTCTACTTCTTACTCTTTCATGAAATCAAATTTCCTCCCAAGAAAATACAGTAGCCTGTAATGGATTTTCTATCTTCCTTGGAACCACCTCAATCAGTATCAGAAAAACATTCTATACAAGAATGACCATGATTTTTATATAATATACCTTGTCCGAGAGCATTTTTCAAATAGCACAAGATCTGTTATACAGCAGTCCAATGATGAAATTTTAGAGAAGACATGAACTGACTCACAATACTGACAGAATACGCAATATCAGGACGAGTTACTGTGAGATAATTTAGCTTCTCAACCAACCTCCTCTATCTTCTAGGATCTTCAAATAATTCCCCATTTCTAGTGAGCTGTATATTAGGTGTCATTGGGGTGTTACATGGTTTTGCTCCTAGCTTTCCTGTTTCAGATAACAGGTCAAGTACATACTTTCTTTGAGACAAGAAAATACCTTTGTTATTCCTCATTACTTCAATGCCCAGAAAATACTTCAATGACCCCAAGTCCTTTGTCTGAAATTGGCTATGAAGAGATTCTTTCAAAGAGTATATTCCTTTTTCATCATCTCCAGTAATAATTATATCATCTACATAAACAACAAGAAGAATAATCCCATATGAAGAATTTTTATAAAACACCAAGTGATCAGACTTACTTTTGATCATCCCGAACTTTTCAACTGCTTGACTAAACTTCCCGAACCATGCACAAGGACTCTGCTTTAAACCATATAACGATTTATGAAGGCGACAAACATTTTCTTTCTTCCCCTGAGCAACAAACCCAGGTGGTTGCTCGATATAGACTTCTCCTGAAGATCTCCATGTAAAAAGGCATTTTTAATATCCAATTGGTGTAAAGGCTAATCATTAGTAGTAGCCAATGAGATAAATAGTCAAACAAATGTTAATTTAGCTACTGGAGAGAAAGTGTTAGAATAGTCTATACCATAGGTTTAAGCATAACCCTTAGCCACAAGACGAGCTTTGAGACGAGCAATAGATCCATCTGGATTGATCTTAATGGTAAATACCCATTTGCAACCAATAGCCTTTTTACCTGTAGGCAAGTTTACCAAATCCCATGTACCATTTGCTTCTAAAGCATTAATCTCATCTATCATTGCAGTATACCAACCAGGATGGGATAAAGCCTCGTGAAGAGTACAAGGAGTGGATACATTATCAAGAGAGGCAACAACGTAAGATGACGAAGATGATAGATGGTCATATGACACAAAGGAAGAGATAGGGTAAGTACATTGTCTTTTACCTTTACGAAGAGCTATTGAAAGATCAAGATCACTTGAGGTTGGATCTTTTGAAGAAGAAGAGATTGGTGCAGGACATGAAGCTGGTGGTGCTTGTCTTCGAGAATACACATGGGTAATTGGAGGCCGTGAGGTTGACAGTAGTGGAGGTGGTGATTGTGGTGTAGTATTGAAGACCTATATGAAATCTCATATAGTAATATATTGTCCTCCTCTTCTTATTGTGAGGGCTCAAGGGATGAAAAGAATGGAGTGTTTTCTGCAAAAGCAACATCAATGGACACAAGATACTTATCAAGTTGAGGACAGAAGCATCGGTATCCCTTTTGAACCCGTGAATATCCCAAAAAGACACATTTAAGAGATTTAGGATCAAGTTTTGTGACTTGTAGACGAATATCACGAACAAAACATGTACTACCAAATATCCTAGGTTCAATAGGAAATAATGGCTTGATAGGAAACAACACTTTATAAGGAATTTCTCCCTTAAGAACAGATGAAGGGAGACGATTAATCAAAAAACAGGCAGTGGAGACTGCATCAGCCCAAAACTATTTAGGTACTTCATTTGAAATAAAAGAGCTCCGGTAGTCTCAAGAAGATGTCTATTTTTTCTTTTAGTTACTCCATTTTGAGAAGGAGTATCGATACAAGAAGATTGATGAAGAATGCCATTTTGAAGCATGAATGTCTGAAATGAATGAGAAAGATATTCCTTGGCGTTATCACTTCTTAATGTACGCACAGAGACATTAAAATGTGTTTTTATTTCTGCACAGAAAGCAGAAAAATGAGAAAACTTTTGAACTATTTTTCATAAGTTAAAGCCAAGTCATGCGAGAATAATCATCCACAAAAGTAACAAAATAATGAAAACCTGTCTTAGAGACAACGGGACATGGTCCCCATACATCTGAATGAACTAATTCAAAGGGTTAACTAGCTCTTTTATTGATTCTAGACAAACTTGACAAACGATGATGTTTAGCAAAATGACACGATTCACAATCTAAATTAGAAACTTGAGAAAAGTCGAGCTTCAAAAGGTGTTAAGACGCTTAAGCATACAACAGAACTTGGCACTTGTGTATCCAGTATATGGAGACCCCCTGATTCATATCCTCTACCAATAATCTTCTTCGTCATGAGATCCTGAAATAGACAATGATCAGGGTAAAATGAGATACAACAATTCATTGTTCGAGTAATTTGACTTACTGATAGTAAGTTAAACGAAAATTGAGGTAAACTTAACACAGGAGATAAGGAAATGAAAAAAGTGGGATTAATTGTGCCAGATCCAAGAACATGTGATTTGGAGCCATCTGCAAAAGTAACATTCATAGGAGATGTGTATGGTTGGTACGTGGAGAAGAGATTTGGGTTACCTGTCATATGATCCGTAGCACCAGAATCGATGACCCACTTGGATGATGAGGAAAGAAGACACTGAGTTGGTTTACCTGTTTCAGCACTAGCAAACAAATGATGAGAGGAAGCTTTCAAAGCCTCTTGATACTAGGAAAATTTGGCAAACTCATCAATGGAAACTGTAATTGTCTGCTCAGAACTTGGGACAGCCTTGGTGGAAGCAATATGTGCTGATGGTCTCTTCTGAGTACGATTCTGCAACTTCTTGCAAGTACGTTTTGTGTGTCCTGGTTCATGACAATAATAACACATTACTCTCCTTGAATTTTGACTTCGAACATTATCTTTCCATTTCCCACTAGTGAAGGAACGACTATTTTGACCAACAAGAGCACTAGTGGAGTGTGATGATGTCACAAGGATATACTTCTCTGTACGAAGAACCCTAGTAAAAGTCTTTTGAAGAGATGAAATCTCAGAACTAGAGAGAATCTGGGTTTTGACACCATCAAATTCAGGACGAAGGCCAGCCAAAAAACTCATTACTGCCATCTGTTCCCGTTGAGTTTGCTAAACTTTTACATTGGGACTAAAAGGTAGTAAGATATTTAACTCCTCATATATCTTTTTAAAGTTTATAAAATAGCTGGTAAGAGACTTATCAAGTTGTTCAGCACAATAAAAACCTTTACATATATCATACATACGAGAAATATTTCCTCTTCCTGAATACATGAACTCTAAATAATCCATTAACTCATTTACATACTCACAATGATCAACCAAAGGTATAATCTCACTATCAATAGAATTTCGTAATTGCAAAAATATCCGCGCATCATCACATAACCATGCTTGTCTCATATTATCTACTGGAGGATTTTTAGTAAGGTGATCTTCTTTTTCAATACTCCGCAAATATATCCGTACAATTTTACTCCACGCAATAAAATTATTTCGATTCAACTTGTGTTCAGTAATCTTGGTAGATACTGGAATCATATCAATTACAGACTTAGTATCTACAGGATCCATTTTTACCGATATTTATAATACCCAATAGTTATTTAACTATTGACCAAAAAACAAACCACCACCAATTTGCTCAAAAGAAAAACACTACTACGAGCAAGAAAACCAAATCAACCAGATCAATCAGGAAACCCAACCAACTAGTGGAATCAACCAACTAGCAGAAAACCAAATCAGCACGATAAAAACGTCCAAACACGTCAACAACGGTGAATTTTTTTTTTTCACCAAACAACTTCGATTAAGAATGAATAAGATCTACCCAATCATCAAACAAGGTGGAATCAACCTTACCAAAACATTTCGACGCTTCCAGATGGTAGAAGAGGCCTCCACACGCCGTCACGCGCCGACAGAGTGCTGGAAAGCCGAACCTTTGAGAGGCGCGTGAGACCCACGCGCTGATCGTCTAGTCATGGGACTTCGTGGGTGCGTCGATCGGTGGGTCCTCCTCCTTCATAGGCCGGCGGTGACAAACAACCACCACTCTCACAGTCACTCAAGAGTCGGTGTGCACAAAGAAGAGGAAAAAAAACGCCGTTGCTCACTGGGCAACGAAAAAAAACTTAAGCTAAGACTCTAATTGCTTTGATACCATGTTAGTAGAAAATATTTGTGAAAATAATTCTTTTTTTACTTATTTGATTGTACATACATACACTTATATATACACTGAACATGTGACTGTTGGTATATCTTACCTACTACAATATTAACTACGTTACATTGGAAACATAATACTCCAACAATATCCAATCAATATCTAGTTTGTTTAATCTATTTATGATTAAAATTTTTGTTTTTCATCTATATTTATTTCTTGTCAAATAATTTGAACAAAAAATGATGTCATACTGTTAGCATGCTAAAAAACCTAATCGAGCCTGAAGTGATACCTAAACCGAAGTTTATTTTATGGTTTAGCTTGGTTTAGAGAAAGAGGAAAATGAGACTGAATTGCGCCCACTCTATCATTTGATTGAATATTTGCTGCACAACTTGGTTTATCTATCTCTACAGCATTCAACAAATTTGTGCTTTAGGTTTCCTGAAGACTGATACTTTGGCAGTCATGTCCCCATATAATATTTTGATGAAGAAATGTAGTTCTATCTTTTGATAGGTTTCTTATCCAGGTGACACTATTATGGAGAGAAGTTCATTCACCTCTTTTGGCTAGTTTTTTAAGTGTCATCAGAATTTTTAATATTTGAATGTTGTGGATGCAGAAAATTTCACCTCAAGCATGTTATTCGTCTGATATCGATGATTCATTACCTAGCTCAACATCAACACCAATTCTGGACGTGGTTGAGAACCCCATACACCTGAAGAACTTGAGTATAAAGGTCAATTTTAATATGAAAAATGTTAAACACATGCCCTGGGTACACATAAGAAGATTCTAAAAAGAGAATTTTCACCTGTTTGTGTATTTCTTTGTAAAATGTGAAACATTTCTGTTTTTGGGCCTTCATAAAGTAACCCAGGGTATTCATCATTGGGACCTTCTTAATGTCTTTATCATCTTTATGTTATCCTACTGACTGCTCGGGGCTGCTTTTCTTTACTCTCTTGAAAAATGGACAGGAGCTGAAGCAGTTGGCCAAGGAGATCCGTTCTGAGTTGTCCTCTGTATTATCAACAACGCAAAGACCTATGAAAGATAGTTTAGCGGCTGTCGAACTGACTGTTGCAATACATCATGTTTTTCATGCTCCAGCAGATAAAATATTGTGGGATGTAGGAGAACAAGTAAGAGCATAATATGTCTCACTCTCAGTGCAACTCTAGCAAACCGTCATGAAGTATATTATTTTGTGCTGTTGCTGTCTCTACTCAAAAGAGAAACAAGAGAGACGGGAATTATGTGGATGTTGTGTCTGTTTCCTTTATTAATGCTCTGTATTTATAGTTGTCCTTTTGTTTGTAATTAACCTTCATTCTCAGACATATGCACACAAGATTCTCACTGGAAGGCGGTCTCTTATGTCTACACTGAGACAGAAGCATGGTCTTTCAGCCTTCACTTCTCCTTTTGAAAGTGAATACGATCCATTTGGTGCTGGGCATGGGTGCAGTAGTGTTTCTGCTGGACTTGGTAACATTTTCTTGATCAACTCTCTCCATCATCTTCGTAAAGTTGAACAGCCTTTTTGTCCACATTTTACTAATGCTTCCGATGGTCCTTAGATTGTTCACTACTGGACCTAAACCAACAGCATGCGAGTTGATGTAAACGCCGGACCTTTCGAGTTTTGTGCAAAAACAGGAATCCTTATAGAACTGTTATAATCAGTATTGCCATTTTATTTAATTACATATTGCATCTTCATGTTTGTGCGGGGAGGGTTGCTGTTTCAATCAAGAAATCTCTGTTGCATGTTGCCTATAAATCAGGTATATAGTGACTTATGAAAGTGACCTTGATATGTTATAGGCATGGCAATTGCTCGAGATATAAAAGGCAAGCGTGAACGTGTGGTTTCCATCATAAGCAATGCAACCACCATGGCAGGGCAGGTCTATGAGGCAATGAGCAATGCTGGTTATTTGGACACAGATATGATAGTGATTCTAAATGACAGCCATCACTCCTTACACCCAAAAGTTGATGAAGGCCTTAAGACTTCTGTCAATGCTCTCTCTAGTACCCTAAGCAAACTGCAGTCAAGCAAATCCTTTCGGAAATTTCGAGAAATTGCCAAGGTATAATATTCTCCTGCATGTAAACGTGTTTAGGCTTGATATTGATAGTTTGTCTGACGGATTCAATGATACTAAAGTAAAAGAATTTCTGTGGGTCTTGACACAGTTATAAGGTTTAAAATCTAGTCTCTACTTTCTTTCTCAAAATAAAAATAATAACAAATGATAAGATTGAAAAAGAATATGTAGTTTAAGAAAGTGTGTACATTTGTTAGCATCCTTTTTGTGGCAGTACTACAACAAGCTAACAGTAATGACACTTGACAGTAATACCAAGAAGCAGGATAGAGCAGAAAAAGCTACGATTCCGGTTCAATTGTGACTTGATAGCATATGACATCTCTTTGGGCATATAAAGATCAATACTCATCTCTCTGTATTTTTTGGAACTTGTCAGGGTGTTACTAAGAAAATTGGCAGGGGCATGCATGCATGGGCAGCCAAAGTGGATGAGTTTGCTCGTGGTATGATGGGTCCACCTGGATCAACCCTCTTTGAAGAGCTGGGACTGTATTACATTGGCCAGTAGATGGGCATAACATTGAGGACTTAGTTTGTGTTTTGCAAGAAGAAGTAGCATCTTTGGATTCCAGGGCCCTGTTTTGGTTCATGTTATAACAGAGGAAAATCATGGAGCAGAAAATTGCCAACAAACACTGAAGAACTGGGAAGGTAAATGTTTTCTTTTGACCCCCATTTTACAAGTTTAACAGCTGTCCTTTGTTGCCAGTAGAAAATTTTGACATTATGCAAAGGGAACCTTGATGCATTTTGCTTAATAACTACTGCACATCATGATAATATCTGTTCGACATATCTTGCTCTCGCATTTTATACACGTGCCTTGCTCCAACCATGTTTCAACTGGCTTTGGAAAAATAAATAAATAAGTAAATAAACAATAAAAACAACTTTTCTGTGTGTTTCACAAGTGCTTGTGCACAGGAGTTTGGCTTAAATTGTATCTTTCCTTGCTTAAGTTTTTACTTGTGATTTACTGTCTCTTTTTTCTTAGTAGAACCACCCAATCCTGATTCTCTGTCATGTCAAGGCTACCCAAGGACATATGATGATTGCTTTGTCGAGGCTTTAGTTGTGGAAACTGAGAAGGACAAAGACATTGTGGCAGTTCATGCTGGAGTGGCCATGGAACCATCACTCCAGATCTTTCAAGAAAAATTTCCAGACAAGTTCTTTGATGTAGGAATGGCTGAGCAACATGCAGTTACATTTTCGGCTGGTTTATCTTGTGGAGGATTGAAGCCTTTTTGTATAATCCCATCTGCATATTTACAGAGAGCTTATGACCAGGTTGTCTTTCTTTCTCATCCTCAGCCGTTCTTAAGAACATGCTTTTAAACAGTATAATTTGTGTACCGCTAAAGGAATTCATTGATGATACCTGTCTTCATTGGTGAACAAGAGAGGGGCGGTCCCAATAGCAACCCTGCTCTCCTGATAACCAAAGAACCCACTTTGAAAATTTTATTATCTTGTCTTTAAAAATTCCTGTTTTTCTGGTTTCATCATATCCAAAAATTAAAATTTGTTACCTAATCCATTCTCAAGGTAATATCTTTAGTCCGCCACTATCAGTCTCAACATTATTTTATCTATTTTGTAAGATCACCTTGCTACATTCCAAGTATTATCATCTTTATTGAGGTTTTCTTTGCATGTTTGTGGCATTTTTGTGTGTGGTTGTCCTATCATTTATGTGAGGGTTTATTTCCTTCTTATATTTGTAGGTCATTCATGATGTGGACCGCCAAAGGATCCCAGTTCGCTTTGTCATTACAAGTGCTGGACTGGTAGGATCAAATGGCCCTGTCCAATGTGGGTCATTTGACATAACATTCATGTCATGTTTACCGAACATGATTGTCATGGCACCATCCGATGAGAATGAGCTATCAGACATGGTTGCAACTGCAGCCTCAGTGAATGATCGCCCAATTTGCTTCAGGTATCCCAGAGGAGCCGTTGTTCAGACAGACAAATTTATGGCCTGTGGTATGCCCATAGAGGTAATACTAGTGTACTTCACTTTTTACCCTTGAATTTTGTATCACATGAACGTGGTTGGCATAGCTAATCTGTTACCTTGAGTGATCTGTTTAAGTGATCATTATGGATATACCAGGATCATATAAATCTAGAATCACTTTGGAGGGAAAATCACACACACACATATTTATATTATATCTTTATGGTGCAAAAATTGTGCAGCACATGCTTTCATATGGTGCATTCTCTTCTGCAAATGAAATGTTTCCTGTAAAATATTTTATTATAGGTGATTGCTACTTGCTGCAGTCTTAACTTTTTCTGTTGTGCAATAGATTGGAAAAGGAAGAGTTTTGGCGGAAGGAAAAGATGTAGCTTTGCTTGGATATGGATCAATGGTTAAGAATTGCCTTAAAGCGAGGTCCCTTCTTTCAAAGCTTGGGATTGAGGTGACTGTTGCTGATGCAAGATTCTGCAAGCCACTTGACATGGCACTATTACGGCAGTTGTGTGAAAACCATGCCTTTCTTATTACTGTTGAGGAAGGGTCTATCGGAGGTTTTGCATCCCATGTTGGCCAGTTCATTGCTCTCGATGGAAGGCTTGATGGGAGAATAAAGGTGCTATACTATCAAAAGTTCATCTTTCATACTTCTTTTTTTGTTTAACATTATCTTTTCTTGTTTGCTGCATTAAAAAACATTTTTTCTTGTTGCTATTCCTTATTTCAAGATGAATGATACATGTACAAGCTTAAGCTAATACATACAAAGAAAGTAGTATCATTAATCATTGTAGTTATCGTTCATGTATCTCGAAGTTAAACTTTCTGCTTACTCTTGCAGTGGCGACCTATTGCTCTACCTGATAATTATATAGAGCAGGCTTCCCCAAATGAACAACTTGCTATTGCTGGGCTTACTGGGAACCACATAGCTGCAACTGCCCTAAGTCTGCTTGGCCGTACCCGTGAAGCTCTGCTTTTGATGTGCTAGGAAGCAAACCAGGAATCAGACCATTCTTCTAATCTTTGTTGAGCTGAATCTAAGCTGGCTAACCAGTAGTGAAATGGGCTGTATGAGCTAATGTACATAGATAAAATTCAAGTGCTCAGCTTCCCAATTGCTATGTAGAGATTTTTATGTTGTCATCCTGCAATTTTGTTAAATAAATATTGCAGCAATTGTACATACTATTTATTGCTTGATGCAGGTAACGTGAACTAATGTTTTTGACCACCCAAGTATGCTTTGCATCCCCCCTGGATAATGAAAACTTAAAATCAACTGGCAGCAGTACTCAGCCAATCTGAATCTATGTTATAAATTGGGGTTTTATAGCCTGGGTCAGGGCTGTCGGAGACATATTGATTGGGACTTCTTGATCTTTACTTGCTAAATTCTGAATTGATATTTAGTTCAATGGAGCAGAAGAAGGTAGGGAAAAGAATAATAACATTGTAATTATATTTTGTGATCGTAGACATTTTTGGAATAAAAGCTATATTCCATAAGATATAACAACTTCTTCAATGAAGGATATAAGCAGAGATTTTCATCAACTATACATTATTTGAAATGGATAATAATTGTAATATAACTAGTCGCCAATTGGATTAGTATGGTCAATGCTCTATTAAGATGTGTAATAGAAACATCAAGCTCTCAAGGGCCAAGCACATAAAGACAAATGAGGAGGAGAGAAATTCGGAGTTCTACCAATACCATATATGCAAAGAATCCTTGGACGTTAGAAAAAACATTCAACAAAAGGATTGGAAATGGAGAATTCATTATCAAAAGTAATGGTGTTCATTGTAATCCGTAGCCAGCCCGCAAGGCTTGGTATAGTGCTGTTGATGTTGTTATATACCAGACGATTGTAAAAGTAGATGTAGCTCGCTAGGCACATAAAGATAAAAGCAAAGCTCCTGAAGTTGAAAAGGGTGGAATTAACAATGCTGTCTCCGCTTCTTGAAGCTTTAAAGAGGATGTGAGATTTGTGACAGCAGTTACACCCATACAAATAGCTTAAGGTCAATATGAGGAGTGTAACACAGTATAGCTTGTGAAGAGAATTGCCTTTGTAAATGACAATGCAATTACATTCGCTAACATTATCATGTGCTAAAGAATAATCAATAGCCATCCATCAGGAGAACGTTTATTTAAGGTACACCCTTACTCATTATTAGGCCAATGGCTACTTTTAATGCTGCGATATACATATGATATTTAGCAAAGCAATCCATCATGATGAATAGCTTTGTTGAGTCTTCTACTGAGATGATGGGGTGACAAAGTAGACTTCAAGATTGGGCTTATCCACAACTCCTCATGGATTCATGTGACCATGCACTCATATCTTATCACCTCCTCATAAGGGCATGGTTGTATGACCATATTGTATCAATGTATGAAGGGACATTAAACAAAAAGGATGCCTTCGTTCTTGCAATAGAGATTCCATTCTTGTGTATTGGTGAAGGAAGACACACACAAGAAACCTAATGAGGTATTGCTACCTACATGAAAGAATCTAAGAAGAGGAAGATGTGTGGTTGCCATGGAGTAATGAGGAAACCAAAGAGAGCTATAATGTGGCTTTGTTGGTATTCTCTTTTCCTTCATATGTAGAAAAGCGATAATGCTCTGGTTAATGAAGAATCTTCTCACCTATTATAGATACACTCTTCTAAAAATCTAGTTATGTATTCACTTATTCTCTTTTTATTGTTGTTGTTGAAAAGTAAGATATTAATTTCCTTGCTAGGAAAGCTAGTTACACAAAATAGTTGACATAACATTGTTTAAAATTAATTGAAAGAAAATAATAATGAATATAACAAATAGTTTGACATCATTATTGATCGCTAAAGTAGTGAAATAATACAATGATGAGTTTGACATATACATTGCAAACTAGTAAGAGTATTGTCTACCAAGAGAATGATAAGCAATGGTAGTTTAGTAAGAGCACAAATTCATTAAGCATCAAAGAAATAATTGATAAATTCATAAGATGTAGTTCTCCATGAGAATCATGGTGAAGCTATCATTACTACTATGCATCTCATGTTGTTTATAGCTATCAAGTAACGAAGACAATCCCCTTGACTAGCCCTCTTCATGCAAACCATAACTCAGTATTGTTGTCATGCACTTGATGTTCATGTTTTGTTTTCATTACTACTTGGTATCTTTTGAACTTTATGGCCACCTGCTAGTAAAGACAGTCCCTTATGATGCATTATCAATCTAAGTAAATGGTGACATATTAAAACTATTATTACTGCTATATAGTAGAATACCCTTTTAGTGTGTGATGCTTATCTTAATAAAATCTTTGAAAATTGATATTGCTTTTAACTAACAGCATGGAGACAATCCCCTTAATTAGCCTTTCTTCATGCAAACCATGGTATAATTACTATTGCTTCCATAGATTACTATTGCTTCCATGACACTTGATTTCAAGTTTAACTATCCACAATATCTCTTGATGTTTTAATTATTGGATAGTGGAGACAATCCCTTTAATAAATACTATTATGCCCACAAGTCATGGCATACTACTATCATTTCTTACGTTGTAGTAAGTACTTTTCTTAATGT
The DNA here is from genome assembly GCA_024138025.1 of Combretum micranthum. NCBI lineage: Eukaryota > Viridiplantae > Streptophyta > Magnoliopsida > Myrtales > Combretaceae > Combretum > Combretum micranthum. The sequence goes on from JAMXBD010001284.1 coordinate 96,730, forward strand.
ATGATATTTATCTCAATAGCATTTCTATGTTGTCCTCTTGGTTTCCTATTTCCTTGGTAAGGATTTAAGAAATTTCGAATTAATTTCAACGTTAGTAAAGGTTTTATCAATAATAGTCAATTGATTCAAGATATTTATAAATTTAGTATGCATTTCATCAATTAACTCACTAGATTTTATTTTTAAATTCTCAAATTCACCACATAACAAGCTTATTTTACTATCTTTTACTCTAAAGGAACATTCATATGTATTTTCTAAATTATCACATATCTCTTTAGCTAATTTACATATACAAATTCTACTAAAGATATTTTCATATTAATCACAATATAAAATATACATTATTATCTCATTTAATTGCAATTTTTTCTTCTTGGCGTTAATGTAATTACTTTCATCTTTACGCTCTATTAGTATAGGACCATTTTGTATATACTCCATAAAGACAAATTTTGTGCTTCTAAGAAAAAAAATCCTCCTCTTACACTTCCAATATGGATATTATTTTCAGTTAGGATAAGTGACCTATTTATTACTTAATCCTGTAGAAATCCTAAAGTGTCACTAGCTACATTTTTTTACCCTTAAATGCGATTACACACTTCAAACTAGAGTTAGGATACCAATTGTTGAGCCTACGTAGCACTTGGGATAAACACAAGAAGTGGGGAGGGGTTAAATTGTGTTTATCAACTAAGTTTACTTTTTAACTTTTGATGTCTAATTAATGCAATTTAAAAAATGATAACAATAATAAATAAATTGTACTAAATAAAGAGATTGTGTTAGAGAAGATAACACAAAGATTTAACATAGAGTTTGGATCTACCCCTTAATTTCCACAACACAAAATGCCTCCTCAATGGAGGATATCATCCACTTTATTTCACCATTGTCATATAATTATATATTATAGTTCGCACCATATCCACAAGCTTAAGTTTATAAATCAGATAGTTATGGTGCTAATCTTAATATGGTATCAGAACAAGATGTCATAAGTTCAAAACTCTAGACACTTGTTATAACCCCACTAAAATTAACTCATCACTTGATGGGCCTTAGTGAAAGTCAAAACCTCAACAACAAGTGAGGGAAGTATTATATAATATATATAATAGTCCATACAATATCTATAAGTTTAAGCTTTTAGATTAAATTGATGTGTGCTAACTTTAACAACCACAAACTAAAAGCTGCAATGAAGCTACATCACAAGCACACAAACAAACTCACAAAAAACACTTGAATTACTCATTTACAATGAATATTTTATTCCACTAGGTACAAATCAAAACTCAAAGTTCTTGAGTAGTGTTTCACAACGATTAGCAAGATAATGAAAAAAGTAGTCCTACTCAATTGTCTTTTTTAAAATAAAATAAATAACATCACAAAGACTTTGGAAGTATTACACAAGTGTTTGATAGCAATTAATTAGGTCTTCTAACCATCTTCAGCTGCCCAAAGTCTTCTATTTATAAGCTTCATAAGATGTGGTTGTTGGTCCCTTTTTTCCTCTCTCTTTCATTATACAATAAATGTTCCAATGGCTAGTTGAAAAACATAATAGGTTCAAACTTTTTGTAACTAATTTGAACTTCTTGGACATTCTCTAAACCAATTAGGCATTCTATGCTCAAAAGACCTGGATTCCTTACTAACATGTTCAAACCTGTTGTGCCAGCCTGCACAAAAACAATGCTAAGAGGCTTTACATAGGTCTATAACACTTTAACTTGATTTAGACCATTGTGTAAATATAACCATATCTCATTGCACATAAGTTTTGCTAATTAAATGTAACTTAACTTTAACAAATGAGTGATTGTGCAAATAACAACTTATTTCCTCATCAAAATTCACATTGAACCAATTAGGTCCAAACTTTTTGTAACTAGTTCGAACTTCTTGGACATTCTCTGACTTAATTAGGCATTATATGCTCAAAAGATCTAGATTCTTTACTAACATGTTCGAATTATTGTGCAAGCCAACACAAAAACAATGTTAAAGGGCATTGCATAGGTCTAGAACACTTCAACTTGATTTAGATCATTGTGTAAATATAACCATATCACATTACACATAAGTTTTGCTATTTAATGTAACTTAACTTTAACAAATGAGTGATTGTGCAAATTGTAATGTATTTTCCTCATCAAAATTCATATTGAACCGATTAGGTCCAAACTTTTTGCAAGTAGTTTGAACTTCTTGAACATTGTCTAACCAATTAGGCATTCCATGCTCAAATGATTTGGATTCTTTGCCAACATGCTCGAACCTATTATGTCAGCCTACACAAAAACATATGAAGATGCTTTGCACAGGTCTAAAACACTTCAGCGTGATTTAGACCATTGTGTAAATATAACCATATCATATTACACATGAGTTTCACTAATTAAATATAACTTAAATTTAACAAATGAGTGGTTGTGCAAATTGCAATATATTTCCTCATCAAAATTTACATTGAACCTTTCGGTTCAAAAAAATGTGTTATAATTACCTTTTGCATAAATATGGCTTACATTGTTTACTTAAAGATATATTTTAATGAATTTTAGGATAGAGGCAAATGATTACTTGAAAATAAAAGGTTAATCTTAATAATATGGTTATGGTTTATAGGAATTAAAATGTGTCCTTGCCTCTAATAGTAAGGATTAAAATTTTTCAAAAACTAGTCCACTCTGCACTATATAATAGGGATTAAATAAGTTTATAGTGGATAAGATATGAAATCTTAATCATATCCTACCATGTATTATAAATTACCTAAATTTTGAAATCAATGCCTACTATGTGACAACGTAGAACCACTTTAGAAGTTACACCCTATAGAACCCTAAAAGGTACAAATTACCTTTGTGAAATGTGTGATGTATCCCAATTATATTTTATAATGTTAAAATTCTAAGGTTAATTTTTCGATAACACCAATCAACATCTCCATAATAAATTAAAAAAATAAATTCAATATAAGATTAAGTATGCATTTATTAGCATATATACATACACACACATATATATATTTCTTTTGGTTAAATGCAAAAAATTAAAAACGAACAAAATCTACAAAACAAGCTTAAGAAAGTTAACCACGGTTTGAGGCAGGAGAATAAAAAATTGCGGTCAATAGATTTACTAGCAACATCAAAAGAAAAAGGCCTACTATGGAGTAGCTTACCAAATTACAAATATCAAAATAGCTAAGGTTATTGCTATTAAAAAACAAAGGTAGCTTGCCATGAAAGGTATAATCCTTCTTGAGGTCCCAGATTAGAGCAACAAGGGAGTGAGCTTCGTCATTCGTCTCCCTCGAGGTTCAGCACAGAGTTTATGGTCCTTGCAGTTTCATCATCTGCTTCTACATCATAACCCTGCAAAAAATAATGACACGAGGAACAAATTCTTTATGGATGTTTGGTCTGAGGATCCAATTAATGGCCTCCTTGCAGTTAGTTTCTATTATTGCATTTAGAGTTTCGTAAGTTTCAGCCATATAAAGGCCATGATAGATAGCCTAAAGCTCAACTTGAAGGGGGTTTTAGTTGGAGTTTTCCTGATGGTACCAACTATAATAGTGCCTTCATGACCTCTTAACAACTGCAACACCCATAAAATCATAATTTTCTTTAAAGGCACCATCAGTTGATAAGTATCAAAAGACCCTTATTTTCATATCGTTTTGATATTATATTATATAGATTTTATGTAAATTTATTAAAGGAAAGAATATTTATTGTGTTAAAATATCAATTTCAGGAATAAATGAAGATTTTGAGCATTATGAATATATTTGAACAAGTTAATGAAGATTTTGATGAAGAAGTAGGGAAAGTGAAGATTTACAATATACATGACCATTTCTACACAAGTTATGCAGAGTACTGGTATAGAGTGTGAAAAATTCCAACAAATAATTTTCAAAGTGCACAAAAATGCTAGATAAGTTGTGTAAAATACCTATGTAGAAGCTGGGGGGAGATCAAAAGCAAATTATATTATACATGACCAGTGTACATAGGCCATGCTCAAGGGTCAAGCAACCTTGAAATTTGCAATCTTCACCAGTTTGGATCCTATAAAGGCTTTGAACACGATCGTGTAGGATGCCCGTGTAGAACCAATTTTACTTTTTCGTATAAATAGCACCCATTACTTGTCTTTAAATACACACATCTTTATTCTTAGAAACCTTAGAGAGAGAAATAAGTGCTTTCAAGTGGAAAAATGCTAGAGCATATCAAAGATCACAAGACATTATTCTTAAGGGTTATAATTACGTTTTCTATCTATTTTTTCTTATTTTGTCATTGTAATCTTCTTCATATGGAAAAATAGATCATTATACCCTAAGTCTTGAGGAACCCTAACCCTAATGTAGAGATTGGATACTTTTGTTAATAAAAGTTTATGTTTCTTGAATCTATTCATGTGTTTATACTTGTTTCTTGATTTAATATGTGCCTAGTATTAGATCATTGTAAGATTCTTGTTGATTTAATCAAAAGATTAATTGATGAAATATATCAAGCAAGAATTGAAAATTTTGAATGTGATTTTAGACATAGATTATATGAATTTTCTGCATAAAGATTATGTCTTTTTAGGGAATCATGAACTCTAATGCAATTTTGTATGCATCTAATGACAAAAGAAACTTACATTAGACATATAGAATTAGAATTTAATTATCTTATAAAGAGAAATTGATGAAATTAGAGATTCTTGCAGCTCAAGAACTTAACAATCCATTAATAAATTTCGTATAACGAATTAGAATTAGGGTTAGTGGAGAATCAAGATCAAGGATATCATCCTGTGATTGGCATATATAATTGAAGGCGTGAATTTCTTTATTGTAGGGTTAATTAGTTAAGTAGATATTAATAATTCTTATTATCCTTCAAATTAGACCAGCTGCAGAGTAGATTAAAGGCAAGTACTAGTAGTAATAGGTCCTGGTGGAATGATCCTTGTGCCAATCTATGCTATAATTGATAGGTACACTTGCCTAGAATTAATCGTAGATCTTATATAGGGTTAAAATCAAATTTGATTAATTGCGATTAACAATCCAAATTCATATCAACGGTTAATCTTCACCTAGTTTCTTTTGGTGCTTCCCACTTGTCTATGTTAGTAGATTCAAGAGTGTATCTAGAGTTCCTTATGCTTGCTTAGTATTCACGAGCCTATGCTTTAGCATTAAGAAAAACCACTTCTTATTTGCTTAGGTGGTATTAAAGAGTCTATTATTTCTTTCCTTCCAAAGTTTCCACCAAACATAAGCACTAATGCATTGGGCAAGGCAAGATTTGGCCTTTTTTTTTATATATCTTTATGGCATTTCGGGTTTAGTTTGATCCAGTCAAAGATGTCCAAGTTTTATCTAAGTGTTTGTTTTAACACCCAATTTATTTTAGGCTTCTAATACTTTAGGATAACTTTTAAATAGATGCTCCATTGTTTTTGTTTGCCCATAGAAAATACAAGCACTATCTATATGCATGTCATGCCTATTCAATTTTAGTTTAGTTAGCAGTCCATCATATAGCCCTCCACACAAAGAATTGAATTCTCAGCATATCAAGGATACTCTATATCCAATCTGAGTCCACATAAGCTGTCACGCCCCAAAGGGTACCCTAAACGTGACAACCCACCGTACGCAATATTAAGACTTAAGAATGACTATCTTAGTCACTTGAAAGCTTCCATATCGGTACAAGGCGTACATTCACATCAAAGGGAGACTGGTAAAGTAATGCATTTTAAGTTATTGGCAGTGGAACATGCAAAATAACACTTAATATATTTCATTGAAATATAAACTCTTACAACTTCTAAGGGGCATTCCCCTAATAATTCCATAACAACATGGTTTTACTAAGATAAATAACAAAAGCTAGAAGATTTTAGAAGAAATCTACTCTAAGACTTCAAAACAGAATTCTTCCAAAAGCTTCCCAAAATAAGGATTCTACCCGGGGGATCAAAATGGTTTCGGGTGCAAAAAGATAATCCTGCAATATCAAAAATTTATAGGGGTATAAGTATAACTAGCTTAGTGAGATATTTCTTACGCAAAAGTACTCTTAACAGGCAATCAACCAAGTTTATTAATCAAGCATATGAAATGCAACAACCATATGATCAAACGTTACATACGACTATCCGGTTTCATATGTATGATGGATTTACCTCTCCATCGGTGGTTAGGGAATGCTTTGAACTGGGCCTCGAATAACCTCCTTAAAAGTTTGCGCACGTCTTGGGGTTCCAACGAACAGTACTACTAGTCTCCGGGCTTTCCATACCCAAAATGATCGATCCTGCTTAGCTACACCTTGAGGCCGTATTCCCTAACATCCTAACCCTCAAGATGTAGCTAGGCAGCTTATTTTTCCGGCCCTACGCTGAGGAGTAGTAGCAAAATTTCGAAATGATATTCTAAGTGTTATGCATGAGCAATTTATTATATGGGGATTTCAATATGACATTAAATCATTTAACAATATATACATAGAAGCAATTATATTATCACAAATCGGGTTCCGATATACTTATCATTTATTGATCGTACATAACAATTCACATACATAATTCCTATGATATCCCACATGCATATCAATTTTATTTTTTCCTAACATCTAGTGCTCTATTCTACAAGCACATGCGCGAATACATAAATGTAAAGGAAACTCACTTGTCCATAGCGATCTTTTAGGAGTCAAGGTAATCCTCGGGGAAGAGAAGATCTTGGTCCTCAACACCTAAACAAAAGAAATACCCGAAGTGAGTATTTCATCCAAGATCTACTCAAATTCTCTAATGCTATCTTATTGAATTCGTCAAAAACGTATGAATGGAAATCTCAACTTAAAATTGCCATAACTTGCTCATTTTAACTCGAAATTTCGCATATTATATACCGATTTCTATATACTCGAAAAGATCTATCCATTTCTAAGGTTATTTTTATCAAAAGAAGTCATTTGGGTCTCAGAATAGTAACGTACAAATTTGATATGAAAATTCTAATTTCAAAACTTAAGTTTGAAACTTTTCTTCATTCAAGAGCTTTTGTACTAAAATAAAGATATTTTTGTATGGTTGAAAAATCCTTGTACATATATATATATATATTATATACTCAAACCATATGCATGAATTTAGTGGTGTTGTCTCAACAATGGTCTTGTAAAATAATGTGTCTTGAAAGTGAGAAAAGCTAAGACTTGAAAATCTCCTTTTTAGTATTATTTGAAAAATTTATTAGTAAGTATTTCCTTCTTTTAACTCCATTTCTTAATTTAGAGAATAATTACATTTTCAAAAAGAAATTTTAATCTTTTAAGATTCCCATAACTTTATTTCTAGTGGTTTGGAAACATAGTTTTTCTAAATATTTCATGGTTATATGTTCTAAAGTTTTTCTAAAGTTAGATCCACTTTAAAAGAATAATATCAATAATTTTATAAGTTATTTTTATTTCCTAAGTAAGGCTTATTCTTAGAAATGTTATTTTGATAATTTTGTAAAACTTGTCAAGACTTTAATATTCTAGAGAGTTGGTAAAAAACTTTGATAAATGAATTTAAGAAATCTTTTGGTTAAACAAGGAATTAAGTTTAAAGAAACTATATTATTTTATTGGTTTGAAAAGAAAGTCTGTGATAACTTTATTTTATGTATTCATTGATAAAATACCACATAGTATTATTACTAAAACTTGAGCTAAACTTATCTAACTTTAGAAAATATTTGTTAAGATAAAACTTTAAGTTTTTATGGAAAAATAATTTCTTATGTGACAAAATTTATTTTTAAAGAGAGTTTATTTTTATTATGTAAGAAAACTCATTTTCATTATGGTTGAGACAATATCAACACGTTCATGCATGAATGAGAGTATGTAACTATGAGAAATATAATAAAAACAACATAATATGATAAATGAAATAAGAGCATAAAAATAAAGTCAAGTATTGGGAACCTTAGCTTCATCAAGGTATCTCGGGACTAAGAATAAACTAGTCTTAAAGAAAAGAAAAGCAAAGAAAGAAAATTGTTTTGACTTGATATGGACAAGTCTAAGACTAGAAAGACTAATCTTAATAATTTGCATAAAACAAGTAAATAAATAAATTGCAAGACATGAAAATAAATAAATAACAAATGAGCTCATATGCTCTAAAATTATATATATATATATATACATAATATACATAATACTTTATATAAGTTAGATTAGAAACAAATATAACAATATTAATAACAACATAATGGAAAATAGAAACATGAACAAAAACAAAACATGAATATATTGTTGTTTCTTTAACTCTCATGAGTTTAAGAAACATACACTAAACTCATGTTAAGTTGTATGAACATGATGAGTGAATAAGAGAAATTTTTACCTAAGGTTTATGTGTTTGTTGAAGAGGAAAATAAGGGATTGTAGTATTATGTAGGAATTGGCTTTATGGAGAAAAGAGAGAACTTGGGAGAGATTTTGAGAGAGGGATTTTATGAAGTGATTTTGGTTGCATTTTAGTAGGAAATGAATTGTGTGAAAGAATGAAGGAGGAATGTGGTATTTATAGAGTTTTGGAGTGGAAATTAGATGTAATTAAATAAATTGAAAAAGAAAACAAATTGAGAGTGAGAGAGAGAGAGGGAGTGGATGGCAAGGCTATGAAAGGGAGAGAAAAATTGATTAAATTTGTTATTTTGTAATAAAAAGAAGTAATATGTAAAGTGTGATGTGATTAAAGTTGTATGGGAAAAGTAAATTGTAAGGTATATGTATGGTAGTGTGTAAAAATAGAGTGTATGAAAAAGTAGAGATAGATGAATAGTAATAAATAGTAAAAAAGTACTATGAATAGTAGACTAGACAATTAAAATACCGGTAGTAAAGAAAATACGCGTAAATGGCTTATATATGATATTTTTAGTTACCAAAAAATTCTAAAAACTGATATTTTTGAAAACCTTATATTTTTACGAATCTATTGGTGTTGTTGGAATATTTTCACTATTCAGTGCATCGGGGCACGGTTTTTAAAAACTAATCCCGTTCGGATCTAAAAGACACTAGAAAATTACGAATATGATATTTTAAGCTTTCCTATATTATTACGAACCATTTTCCATAATTATCTTAACTTCGTTTTCTAGGGTTTATGAACACGGAATTGCTGGATTTAGATTCACTAGACTAATCATAGGATTATGTTAACTTTAGGGTTCCGGTTTGACTTCCGGTTCTTAAGGTTTGCTTATTCTATTGAAAAATCTAAGGGCTTACATAAGCAGCAGTGTTTTTCTTTGCAATTTCCAAATATGTTGATTTGAATGTGAAGTTGTCACTTGCTTCATGTGCCCATGTGAAGCTATCCTCAATATAAAAGGATTTATCTATATATATGTGACCAAAGAGACATTTTATGTGATCATCTAAAGGGTAAGAAATACATTTTTCATGCCAGGATTCCTCATTAGACTAGGCTTCCAGGTGAGAGTTAGGGTGTTAAGGTGAAAAGGCCTATGTATAATATTTAATAGGATACCTTTTTTTGTCCAGTTATCACTCCCAAAAAAGATGTATTTTCCATTATTGGGCCTCCACTTACAACAAGTCTTAAGAGTATTACTAAGCTTGAATACTTCCTTAGGAAGTTAGTTGGAATTTTTGCAGAAGGCTTCTCCTTTTTGTGTGGTATGGTCTTTGTTCACATTGAGTCAACTGGGTCAATAAAAATGTGTTATAATTACCTTTTGACATAAACATGACTTAAATAATTTACTTAGAGATAAATTTTGAATGAATTTTAGGGTAGAGGGAGATGATTACTTGAAAAATAAAAGATTAATCTTAATAATATGGTTGTGGTTCATAGGATTTAACACTGTGTCCTTACCTCACCTAATAGTAAGGATCAAAATTTTCAAAAACTAGTCATGCTTCACACCATATAATATGGGTTAAATAAGTTTATAGTGGATAAGGTATGAAATCTGAATCATATCCTACCCTATTTGTATAAATTCCTAAATTTTGAAATCAATACCTACTATGTGACAACATAGAACCACTTTAGAATTTCCACCCTATAGCACCCTAAAAGGCACAAATTACCTTATGGAATGTGTAATTTTTTCCAATTATATTTTATCATATTAAAGTACTAACATCATGTTTGGTACGCAAGAATTGTTTCTAGTGGAATGGATCGGATTGGAATAGGTTTTGGAATGATAAATCCATTCTTATGTTTGGATGGTTATATGGAATAGAATGAAATGGAATGGCTATAAAGTATATTTATGAATATCGTACCTAGTAATAAACGCAAATACAGATGATAGGATGAAAGTATAATTACACTTTACACAATTAATGAAACTGAAATGGAATCGTGATTCTACCTTTCAAAAATCGAAATTGAATTCTCCTTTGGAATTGACGATTCCGACTTCTAAAAGCATATCCAAACATAATGGAATAAAATCTGGAATCACGATTTCATTCTAGATCCATTTTCGCGTACAAAATATAACAAAAGGTTAATTTTTTATAACACCTACCAATCAACCTCTCCCTAATAAATTAAAAAGATAAATTCAATATAAAATTAAGTAGGCATTTATTAGTGCATATTTCTACTTCCAATAAATGGTATTTTTCATATTTTAATTCCAAACTTATACTTCTATATACACACTACTTATACCAATGGCAGAAGATATGCCTTAAAATCATTCAACTTTCTCTTATAGTGTATGTCATTGATGGTTATTAATGGTAATCAATTGATTTTGATTTTTTTTTTAAATATTGAGATTAAATTTTTATTATTTATGTAATTCAATTTTTATCATAGCACCGTGTGTATGGTACATGAATAAATGTCGGACTTAATACTATTAACAAAACTACTTAAATTGAACACCAAAAAAAAAAAAAAAGATCTTAAAGCAAAATGCGTTTTATAAGAGCCCAACATCTAATATAGCCTTCGGCCCAAGGGCCACACTGGATTCCTTCGAGAACCTGCTTATTCACCCCCATTCTCCTTGTCATTGCTAAGCAGGGAGAAAGAGTCAGGGAGACGGAGGAGAGAGAAACACAGAGAAAGTGAAGATGTCGTCGTTCATGCGGTGGTTGGTTGACCCAAAGAAGAACTGGCTGGCTGCTCAACACAAGAAATCTCTTTCCCAACGCCTTCGCAGATACGGTAAATGTTCTTCTTCTCCAGTCCTCCTTAATATTCAGGTTCACCTTTCCGCATCAATTCCTGATGCTTTTTTTTCAAAATATCATCTTTCAGTTCTTTTATGCGGAGAAACGTTCTGATTAACTTCTTAACATCAGGATATTTATGCTAATTTTGTATATTGCTTATTTCAGTTTCTTGATTTTTCATGTAGCTTGTGTACATTAATAGAGGCATTTTTATGCTCATTTAGTTATTTGATTTGATCTAATTATAATCGAATCTAATTTCAAGCTCGACCTACACGAGGAGGATTTAGTTTCAACGTTTTGAGCTCGATTGAAGATTTATTTATATTGGGTATTGTGATTAACCCTGTAGGAGTCGAATCCGAGTTTTAATGTAAATTTAATCAAAATGAATAAAACTCTTTAAAGAGGCTGTTTTAGTACGACTACGAAATGAGGCTGAGCTTGAGATTCGAATTTTGGATCTTGAACTCAGGATTTTATTATCTCACCTAGACTCACTGCACCCATGGATCAAAAGAGTTTTTTATTGTTTTCATTTAATTGGAATCAGTGAGAAGGTGATGTTTCATGAGTTATGATATGAATAATATTCCATTTTTAATTCGGCAAAATAGAACGAATTTTTCTTAGACTTTTTCATGCATTGAGATTTATAATGCAGGTTTTGAGCCTTTGTTTAAGTGCTTATTTTACTTATATATGTATCTTAAGTTTTTGAAGCTTCCTTGGTAATCAGGGCTCCGATATGATGACCTGTATGATCCGTATTATGATTTGGATGTGAAGGAGGCTCTTAATAGACTGCCTAGAGAGGTAGTGGATGCTCGTCACCAGCGTCTCAAGCGTGCAATGGACCTGTCCATGAAGCACGAGTACCTCCCTCAGGATCTGCAGGTATAATCCAAGATCGTGTTTTCTTATCTATATTTTGTCTATTTGTATGTTATTGTGATCTTCAAAACATCGAGGAAATAGGCTTTAAGAAAATGAGCTGCAGCCTTAGTTTAACAGATTGCGTGGTTTTATAAAATGACAAATTACCATGTCTGACATGCTGCGGGGTTAGAAGAGAGAATCAGTAATATGGAACAACATGTTATCTGAATTTGCATTATTTTAGGTGAGGATAAAATTAATGGGTTCCAAGTGGGAGCTTGCCACTCCGACCAGTCTATTATCGTGGACTTTGAATGTGGATTTGAATTATATATTTACCTTGTGCAAGTTAATTCCAAATTAATTGTCTCAAGATGAATTTGTTCAAAAGTCAATCTACAGTAGTAAAACGTAGGGATCCTTACCCCAACAAAATATAGGGATAGGGACCGGTGAGTTGATTGTGATTATTAGTCTTAACTTATATCCAATGTTGTGCACCCAATTAAGATCAGATTGTGCCTGATGTATATTGTATTTGCAACATTTAATAACACACAAATGTATAATTGAGTTCATGTTCTTCTGCATAATAGTTGTTTCTGCTTCAGCTACATTAGCATTAGGAATTATGAATGATTTCTAAAACACTATATTGCATTTAAATCTTGAAGTAGTTAAATACCTAATTTGACTTCTGTTAAACTTTTTGCATAAGATTTGGAGTTGCTAAATATCATATTCCATCAAACATCTACGGATCAAATTTATAACGTTAGTCATCTTTAGATGGATGCCATGGTGAATGTAGTTGGTTGAAATCTACAAGTGTAAATGATGAGAAGCAGGTAGTAAATTTGATAAGTAGAAGTTTAATTGGGTATATGATATTTAGCAACTTCAGAAATAACTTCAGGTGATGATTTTGGCATATTCCCTTTGAAATTTAATTGATAAATATTGGATTTGGGTAATGTTTTATACTTCTTGATATTCTTTTTTCCCATACTTAACATCTTAAAGGTGATGCATTTAAGATAGCTGCATGGATGTGCTATGGAGAGACTTGTTTGGTGATATATGACATTTCCATTCAAATTAGCGTGTGTAAAATGTCATTTTTCCTTCTATTGCTTGCAGGCTATGCAAACACCATTTAGGAGCTACCTACAAGATATGTTGGCTCTTGTAAGTTCTTTAAAATTACATAACACATCTGAATTGATGCATGTTGCTGATTGGCATCCTTTTATTTTCAGCATTCAATGATGCAAATCATTTTAGGATTACCCTTGTGCATTTTCTTTCATTGATTTAGCTAAATAGTCAAACAGAAAATGTAAAATTTTAATTTCGGGGACTAGTTTGTTTGATTGATGAAAGAAATTCTGTTTTATTAGCTGAGCTTCAACCACAAAAATTAGGTAATTAATTCTGATTATTGTTAAATATTAAAGGTTGCAAGATAAACATTTTGTTGGTAATAGACATTGCAATGTTTAATGATATGAACCAATTAATCAGTATTCATTCAATAAATATATTGCAATAAATCCAGTGGCTGTAACATACATGAAAAGATGCATCAATTGTGCAACATCATACTATGTTAGATAAACATCATCAAACACTACAGCCTCATCTGTGTTACCTCCCATTGTACTAAGTAAGCACTTATTTCTCTCGTGGATGCCAATCATAGAAATGGGGACAAATACATTGCGTTGATTTTTTCAAACTTTGAGAGATTGATTATAATTAATGATCATTAAATCATCCAATTCGAGTATGTTTATTTTGATATTTTCCACTGTTTTTATCTTTAGAATGTGCCTCACCAAATCTGAAAAATGGCTTCTATGAGGAATGAACAATATATTATGACTCAAAATCTTTTGTATAGTCACTTGGTTAAACAGAAGTGAGGGTAAGATCTTTATCACTGACAGTTTCAAAATACATGCCAAATTGGAGTAGGAATTTTTATAGGAAGACTGACCAATAAATTGCGTAAAATGTTTAGCTTGACTAAGTGAATTGACATGCCAAGAAGAAAGGCACCCAATTGATAAAAACGTGAAATTATGGATATCCATGTCTAGACAATTGTAATTACCTGGTAATTAATTGATGGTCTTTTCTTATTAATAAGGAAAAGAAACTAGTCTCTTTCTGCTAACATATAGTCCTGAAGTGACTTTCCTATAAATTATACATTTGGATCATAGGAAATAAAGAACAGTGAGTAGTATGCTAATGATGTTACAGTTTGTACTTATCAGTAAATCTGAATTTCCCAAACTAGGGAAATGAAAAATACAAAAACATCACCTTTGTTTTGGTACTTTTAAAAACAAGTGACTTGAGTTTTGATTTTTGATAAATTCATGACCCGTGTTTTAATATTTTGGCAACAAGTGACTGAGTTTTATTTTTTATAAATATGTGATCTGTTTTTTTGTACTTTTACAAAAAAAAAAAAATGACTTGATTTTTTGTTTTTGGTCAATACATTACTTGTATATTTTTACATGTCTCTTATTTATTATTAACATAGTGAAAAAAATAAAGGTAACGTAGTTGTTCAGAAAATAAAACTTGGGTCATTTTTTTGCAAAATTACAAAATATGGATCCATGTATTTGTCAAAAATAAAACTCAGTCACTTGTTTGCTTAAATATCAAAACATAGGTCATGTCTTTGTAATTTTCCCTTCCAAATATTTTCTTGATTTCTACAGTCCTATCCATAGCCTCATATAAGTGGTCAAGTCGCTTTTAATAAATTTCATTGCTTCAAAAGTATTGTCAACAAGGACCCTAGTTCCATTTCCCCCCTTGCTTAGAATGCTTGCTTCTTCTTTTTTTCTCCTTTTCTTTCTTTACTCTCTCTCTCTCTCTATATATATATATATATATATATATATATTGCTCTATAAGTTATTCTTCAGTTTGGTGATATAATATGTATGCTTTAGCTCTCAAAGCTCGATAGCAGTTGATCCTATGTGGTTGGCCATTTCTTTGATGGAAATTGATAGAAGCAGTGAATGGCTTGGAAAATTGGAAGATGATATCAAGGAGTATTCATCCAAGTTTTGGTCATGACAGTTTAGCATGGAATGATGTTATAACAGCAGCTAGAATTGGGGAACAAACTAGAATAGCTAAATCTCAAGCTGGTCTTAGAAATATTTTAGGGGCTTCATTCTTAAGAAGATTGCTTGGTTGTGCTTTCACTTTTGCAAATGCAATACAAAGAGCAGAAATAAGCCTTCTTAGAGAAGTGTGTGTTAAAGTTTGTCCATTTGGCATGATGTGGTTGATCCCATTCATTTGGCATGATGTGGTGAGAGTAATGAGGGGTTGGTTGGTCCATTGGGAGATGATATGGATGAGGTTGCTCTAGTTTCTTGGATTGTCCTGTAGATGCAAGGATTTGTTCATATGGTTGTTACATGAATGCAGTGTGAGTGATGTGCTTCAAACCCACTATCTGAGTATTCTATTGGAATGGCACTTTAGGATGAGATGGAGAGGGTTTAGAGTGGTGGAACAAGCATTGTATACAAGTCTGCTTACTATTGTAACAGCTTGAGTCAGAATGCTTTAGTTAGGCAGTATTTGATCTCTGGAATAATGTCTTTGTACATGAAAAGTGTCAAACGTTAATATAAGCTCCCTGAAAGAAGAAATGGGTGATATTTACATAGTGATAGGACCATTAACTGCCATTAGATTGTTTCAAAGATGACAAAACAGTTTGATAAGGTAATATTGAACCATTTATGGGCTTCTAGAATTTGCAATTAACTTTAGGGCTTTCTGTTTTACTGATTTGGTCAACCATTTTTGTTGATAAATTGGTTTGGTCAACCATTGAATGCACGCTGTGATGCTGTGTACAGCATGTGAATATATTGGCACTTTATATTCTTTAAGTGAATCTTCTACATATTCATAGAATGAAAAGATATGGAATCTGATGTCATTTGTTTAGGCTTTTGTTAATGAAAAAGAACTTTTTTATATTTCTACAGTAATATCTCACTATACTCTCTACAAATGATATGATGGTTTTAACAATTATGTTGACAATTAAGTAGAATACTACATCTGAATCAATTGGCTTAAGTTTTTACATGTGGTTGTAAAGCTAAAATTATTATGGTACCAGATTAGGTCTTGAATTGAAAACCAGTGCACAATTTTTATAACTTAACCAATGAAAACAAAACTAGAGGAGATCTAAGAAGCTTAAGTTTTAGGATCTATTGGTTGTGAATCTAAAATTTATTGTATAAAGATAGATTTTTATTTTTGTTTCTATTTTTTTGCCATAACATATACATATTCTTTATGGCAACTGCTAGACATGTAGCAATTATTAGGAGTAGGTTTATGAATATCACCCATCCCTTTCATTGCCATGGCTGTAACATATACATATTTAATATATGATTTTCTTTTGTCTTTGTTGTATCAAAGACAAGGTTAGCTGTAGCCTTAATATGGATCCACCATAACCCTCTTGTACCAGACCTGGCAGCTATTCACTCATGACTCTTATGATGGAAAAAAACAAAGGAACTAAAACAGACAATACATGGAAATATAAATATTTTTGTAGCTCAAATCTAAATGCTAGTCTGCTGTATTTAGGGGCATTTGGTAAAAGTTTCTTCTCCTTCCTTATTTTTGACAATGACTTCCGTTAAACTTACCATGATGTGGATCGTTTATATCCTTTATGTGGAGCCTTTAACAAACTTAATGTTGAGCAGGAGATGCCTTGTTTGCTATTGCATCTAATCAGGCAGTTAGTTAACTCTTATGGTTGATCCTCAATATTGATATTTTGGTCCTTAATTCTCCAATTACTATTTTGGCTACTTTGCAGCTTTTTACATTGAGTTTTTGCCAAGATTGTAAAAAAGTCAAGTCTAGTCGGTACAGTACCAAACTTGAACTCCAGTTGAATAACTCGATCGAGCTTTGATTTTAAACTTGAACTTGATTCGATTTAATATTCGATAAACTCAAACTTGACTCAATTAAGCTTGATTATTCTTTTAAGTATTGATTTAACTATGAAGAGTATTTAATACTTGATAAACTCGATCTCGGTTCGATTTAATATTCAATTAAGCTTGATTAAGTTCGCAAGCTCACCGATCTGAATATTTTAAAGCTCGAACTCGAACTCGATAGTTATTCGAGGAGTTCGAACTCGAACTCAACTCAATTGTAAACGTGTTGAATTCAAGCTTTCACTGTGTTGAACCCGACTGTCTCGACTTGCTTACAGCTCTAGTTTCTATTGTGCATAATAAATTTTTCATCTCTTTAAAAATTTCAACAGAGTGCTGTTCAGCATGGATAAAAAAGTATTGATAAATATTATGTTTGCATATTTGTTGTGTTTTGTGTACATTATGCAGTGTGTATGATTTTGGTACTTAGTTTCATAAGTGCTTTTTCCTGTGACGTGAGGAATGAGAGTTTGCTTCACATTTTTTAGTGGGAAAAACAGACTTCACAATTTGAGCATGTAAACGGGACTTCAGGATAAGTGGGGAAGATAAAAAAACCTTAAATAGTCAATAAATGCATATAAATGGATTTCTAAATTTGAGCTTAATCAATACTCTTCCATGGGTGCTTTTCAGTGTGTGATGAAGCAGCCAGCACTGTACCTAGATCCTGAGGTTATATGACTAAAAATTTTTTTGAACTGGATGTGGTTAAAAGATGAAGCCTTACATCTTGTCGATTTTCCGAAAATCACCAACTCTGTCCCTTCTCTGTTTTTTCTTTTGGCAGGTAAAGAAGGAGAGAGCCGAGCGAGAGGCTTTGGGAGCTTTGCCTCTGTTTCAGCGTACGATACCATAAGGAACTTGCTATGGGATCAGTTTAAGTTACACAAAGATCTATATTGGTGTGAGCGGAGTCAGAACTTCCTACAAGTTACACTTATGCCGTGTATTAGTTGACAAAGCGCAAATGCTTGGAACAGTTGCAGTCTTGCATATCCTTTTTATGTTTATGAATATTGCTGCATGTGTTAAATGCGGTTGCCCGTTTCTTATTTCTATGTCTGCGCAAAATAACCTTGTAGTTCTTCTGGCTAATAATGCACCTGAAATTTTCCTGGATCAGATTAATTTTCTGGGTGTTTACAATCTTTATGCGGTACCTGTGTCTTCGTAGGAATCTATATATTATTGCAATCGGAACGGAATGTAAGGATTTGGAAATAAGAACGCCTGGGAAGATGGTGGAATCAAACTGTGCGTGAGCAGAAATCAGTTTTCTTTATCATGGACTTCAGCGTAATACAATTATCCAAAAAAATTATCGGATAAAGAGCAATATTGCTATGATCATCACGGGCAATAAATTAAAATATAAATAATTCCTTAAATTGAACCTTTTTGTATGGTTGGTCTGTTTTTTATCTACATCATATATAATTTGTATTTAGTTTATTTGATTTTTTGTTAAGAGTAAAATTATCTATTAGTCATCTGTATTTGGTCATTATTCATTGTTTACTTTGATAATTGGCTTAGTTCTTTTGACTTTTAAGGTGGATTTGGCGTATGACTTTTATTTTTTTAAGGAATTAGACAAGATAAAATTTATTATATCATATTTCATTTAGAAAATAATTTTGGTGGAGGACAAGGTCTTTTATAATGTATAAATATTAAGGTTCTTTTTTAATGGAGATGGTGGTGTAAATCTTAGGATAAGTCGATAAGATGTAATCGTTTAAACGATATTGTAAGTTGTCGTTGTTTATTTTTGTTTTCTTTAACTACTTAGTCTTGACGATTTGTATTATTTGTTGTGTACGAGTCTGTATATAAATAGCTTTATGGTTAGAAAATCTCATCCTATTATGTATACTCCATTCATGCAGGTGCAGGGTCGTGTGTCCATCATTAATTAATGAACATATAAAGATATAGATATCGTTCTAATTTAAATATTTTATATTATCTTGGAAAGTTAATATATTAAAATAGTTATTATTTAAATTTACTTTATGCATATACATATATAAAACATGTTATTAATGCTTGTTAAATATGTAATGTGATATTTATGTATATGTAATGTATATCATGTAAAATCTATATACAACAAATATATTATGGGGATACACTAGGTTTAAGTCGCCAAGATTTGTCCTAATTCTAGGGAGCGATTTGAACAGTTGGATTCTATGCAATTAAATCATGGTCGTCAAACTTTGATAGGCTAAAAACATCATATTTTGAGGATGCTAATTTTATTGTATTTTGATTTCGATTATGGTAACATTGTTTTGTAAGTCAAAGATTTGCAAAATTCTACTTTTGTAAAACTCTACTTAATATATGCTATGCATGTTTTAATTGTAACAAAACCTTTTGACATCTAAGGAAATAAAGATTCTCGTAATCCATCAGAATTGCAGGAAATCGGTATTCCTCACCAAGCAATAAAATAAAGTAGATCATATACTTTATATACAAAATTTTAAAATATTATATAACTAATTTAATTCATTCTAATCTATTTCATGCATTAAAAAATCTCAACTTAAACACTAAACCTATGGATTACATTCTAAATCCATCTTCAATACCTTCAAAACTTCACTGAAGGTAAACTCTTTCTTCACACAATCCTAGCCTACTCTCGGCATGAGTTATTTCTACACAAAAACTAAAAGGATATGAGCTAATCCACAACGTAGTGAATAATAAAACCAAATCACACATCAAACCAATGCCAAGAAATTTCATTAGCAAGCATATGTAATGCAATACTCAACCATATGACATGCAGAGTTTGGATGACTAGAATTCAAACCAATGAAGATTTACGTCCTCTTTTGGGGGCTAAAGGACTAGCACCAGTATTATACCTTAGAGAGACTGCGAACTATGAAAGGAGGATTTCTTTCTAAACTCATTTGCTATTTACTTATGTATTATTAACATAACCTCAACTTTACTATAGAAAGACTAAGAAAGGAGGATTTCCTTTGA
Organism: Combretum micranthum; assembly: GCA_024138025.1. NCBI lineage: Eukaryota > Viridiplantae > Streptophyta > Magnoliopsida > Myrtales > Combretaceae > Combretum > Combretum micranthum. Next base: position 116,921 of record JAMXBD010001284.1, read on the forward strand.
AATTAAATTATTGTTTATATGGACAAATAATAAATATAACCTCAACTTCACCTTAGAACTATCAGAAACTCCACTAAACATTAACCTCCCCTTATCAACTCTCATCAGGCGACATCCTTTGGTGCCTTTTTAGTTCCTGCAGGGTTGACATATGTAGGGATGACCTTACCAGGTTCACTGGACCTTTCAAGCATTACCTCAAGGTTGAAGAGCTAATACGTGACGTGCATACTTCCTAAATGTTAATACAAGTATGTTGTCGTGTAATGCATGTCCATTTAATTAAATGGTCAAATAGGATTAAGTCCATTTATTAGGGTGATCAATCAATTTAACAACAGTAATCAACAACAACCATCCAATTGCTATAGATAATGTGTGATCATTTTTTGTTAGTAATTTATCAATCAAAGCAACCACCAAACAATAGCCAAATCCCCAGTCCCCACACGTAGCCAATTATGTTTTCATCATTATAGGTGCGACTGCATTACAAGCACAGATAAGGTGATGAGGTCATATTTATCTACTTGACATCTGGGTTAATCCATAATGACCTAGTAGGAAATCCAAAGATAGATTAGCTCCTCCCATGAAATAAAATAGCAACTACTCACTACTTTATACTTGGTTGAAAAAAAGATTTATATTAAAAACTTATTTGATCAAACATTAAGTAGGAACACGCCATGACTGTGAAAATCGCCCTACTAAAATATGGACAGTTCTCTATTGTTTGTCAAATTATCTCTTTTTCTTTGTTTATAAACCATGTCACATACTAAAAATGAGCCTAGACATATAACATAGAATTATCATATCACGTGTGTACCCGTAATATGAGAACCATCTTGCAAGTCGTCTTGCAAATCAGAGTTTGCAAGACTCTATCTGGATTATTACTATATAAACATCTAATATGAGATTATATTTCTGATGAATAAAGGAAATCTGATTTGTTACAGTCCACTAGAACTGCAAAGAATCGGTATCCCCTACCAAATAGTGAAATAGAATAAAACATCTATATTTTACAAACTTGAAACTACAACATTACATTTCTAATCCATAGACAAAGCTTATATTATACAAGAGATAGAATCTTAACAAACTATATCATCAATCCATTTCTCATAACAAATTTGTCTTCTATCATCAAGGGTTCTTCTCCACAAAGATCTATCCCCAAACCAAAGCCTTAGCTATTCCTGCAACAACACTGTAGGGGTGTGAGCTCAAACATAGCTTAGTAGATAACAAAATCAAATCACATAACAAACAAATGTCAACCAAGTTTTTATTTAACAAACATATGCAATGAACAGTCAGCCATATGATATGTATAGTTTAGATAATTGGAATCCAAACCAATAGAGATTTACGCCCTCTCTTGGGGGTTGAAGGACTGAATACGGACCATTCACGCCTAGGAGAATTGTGAATTAAAGAAGAGGGTGCATACTCAATCTTGAGCCTTTAGCTTATATTCTTCTTAGCCAAAAAAAAAATATATATATATATATATATATATATTTCTTTTATACTAAAGATATAACCGTCAATTGCCCCTTGGATATCTCCAAGAAGGGAGGATTTTATCTTTAAACACTCTTTATTGAAAAATAACCTCTAACTTCCCCTTAGAGTTAGCTAAGGATGGATGATTTTCTTTGAAACTCATTTTATTAAAACATAGCCTCTATCTACTCCCTAGACAAGACTAAGTAGTGATGGATTCTTTTTGAAATAATTTTGTGTATAGAACCAAAATATTTGCTTCATCAATCAGTCTTTTTTTTAAGGCCCATCTCCTCACCTAACCCACATGGGGGAATAGCCCACACTAGAGCCCTACAGGACACGAGCAGTCTTTTGGAGAATGGCCCACTTCCCTAGAACCACAGAACCTTCCGTAAGTATTAATCCCTTAAGCCAACTTTGACACGGGTGACGTCCTTCGGTGCCTGCTTAGTTCCCGCGAAGCCAACAACCCTACTAGTAGCCAACAAGCAGACCCGCAGGTCCCAACAAGCACTACTATAGAATCGGAATATTAATACGTGATGTGAACCCCAACCATTGCAAATGTGATCTGATGCAATGCATGGCCAATTCATTTAGGCTCAACAAAGATTTATATCAAATTAGTTAATGACCATATGAATTTCAGAGACTCAACAATTCATAATGCACAATTCACACAACACAAAGGTTATGACTCAATCCAATCATCAAACGACAAACAAATCCCCAACCCCATGCATAATCAGTTATATTAATATCAACTAAAGTATAACTATAATACAAACACAAGCAAGATGATGAGATTGTTGTTACCCACTTGGCATCCAAGCTAAGTCACAATAGTCCTCTAGGACACCAAAGCATCACCCCCAATAACCATCCAATTAACAACAACATTAGCATCATCACCAAATCATCATCATCTTTCATATAAAATCCAAACAAAAATAGAAAGTTGGCTAAAGGCTAATGAAGAGAATATAACACAAAAGCAAATATTTATTCATGAACTTGGATTCATTTGATATGCATAGACTATGTTAAGTCCCATTTAGTTACTAAATTAAATTAAGCCAAGTGAGATTTAGATTTGTTAACTAAATTCACTTTATGTTTAAGAAGTCTAAATTTGTTATATCAACTCCTTACTCTAATGGTCTTGAAGAAATTATGATATTATTAAGCTTAACTACTTAAACACAACTAATGAAACAAATCCATCTTAAGCTTTGTTATTTCTAGAGTTTGCTAGAACTTGCAATATAGCAATTATAGGATTCTTTCTAAGCTTTTCATAACATTTGAAATCACTTTAATCTGAGTTCGAATGATGAAATCATGATAAAATCAAGTTAACTTAACAAAGGAAAGAAGAACAAAGAAGTTTTAGATCCATACGGCTGCCAAGGGTGGTGATGATCACCATGCCCCACACCATGCCCCATGTCAAGGAGCGTGTGGAAATTGGCAAGGGGGTAGAGGCCACTATGCTCCTTGCCACACCCCCGTGGTAGCTCAGCAGCGGCCACAGTGGCTGCTATACCCCTTGCCCCGACCCATGGTGACGGGCGTGTCAGCCCAAAATTGCATCCCTTATTCTTCTTCTTCCTCTTCAATCCACTTTTCGACATATTTTAGTCATCAAACACCATCCCCAACAACATATCAACTCAACCACATAACCCATAACACTTCTATTTACATTTCGACTTCTCATTTAATCAATTCATGTTATCAACTCCTTTGATTCACTCATACTCAACCAAACTTAGGTTCTAGAATATACTTATATATTACAAATTTACAAGTTCATACTCAAACTTTACTCATAACTAACATTAAATCATCATATAATAACAATCACAACAACTAAAAACAAACAACAACATCATACTTACATGTTTGATACATTTTAATTTCTTTTCTTCATCACTACTACTCCTCCTCTTTTATTGGAGCTTCTTCCTACTTAATCTCCTTCTTTTATCTTGTTTTAACTTTTAGACCTAGGTTCTCATTCCCAAAAGTTGTAGTAATAGTATCTAGCAAAAAAAAAAAAAAAGAAAAAGAACTAGAAAGGAAAAAAAAGCTTCCATGAGACCATAGATTTGACAGTAGTACAAGATTGATTGTGTTTATCAATGAATCTTAATCTTAGTCATATCATATTTGATATCAAAGCTTATGGTATGTGTGGGGAAAATTTACTTGCAAAATTTCCATTAATTAAATTTCGGAGAAGGTTTATGATTAATTTTGGAGAATTAGAACTTTTAGTTAAATTGTCATCTAGTTGATTTATTTTGTTGTGGTTGAGGTTGAATTGTGTAGGATGCCGAGTAAGTGTGTGAACAACTCTAAGGGTAGTCACATGAGTTATGTAGGGAGACAGATGACGAATGTAGAACATCAATTGCAGGAGTTATTAACATCCTTAAGGGTTGGTTCAACGTACTTGGTCGACTGATATGGAACATAGAGTAAATAAAGACAAACTAAACAATGAAGATCATAATTAAATGAATAGAGAAGCTAGTTAATATGAGGAGTTTAGTGATGACAATTTCGGGAGGAGAAGAAGGGCTGACCTTAGTGAACAAAATAGGGGATTATAACATATAATATTGAAAGTTTTGCCTTCCGAGGCATTAGCTCACCTAAGGAGTTTTGTAAATTGGGTATTGAGATTCAAGGAAGTGTTTGAGTGCAACAAGTATGATAGACAAATAGGTCAAATGGTTTGTAACCCCATTGTCTTGCTTATAATTAAGAAGCAATTTTACGGCGCAGTCAAAAAATGAATCATGTTAAGTTCAATGTGTTATTTTCAAATTTATAAAACTTAAAAGGATATTAGGATATTATGAACCAAGGAAATTAAACTATATCAATATGAATGTAATATCATGCACATATCAAGATAGGTGAAAGCTCTCCGTGGTTTAATAATAATAATAATAATCATCATCATCATCATCATCAAAGAATCGTGATTAAAAGGTCTAATAATGACGTAACCCCCTTTTATTAACTTAATTCATGAATCAGGGGAAAAATTGTAATTGAAATTAAGTAAGTTAACCAACCAAATGGTGTAGAAGACAAATTTAGTTAATCGAGTTACAATGTCAGAATTGGTATTTTTTTTGTGATTTCGTCCCACGAGTTATCGAATGGGATCACCACTTCAAGAATATTCCATGATTTCATTCTAGAATTTAAAATCGTTGCAAATATATGTTATGGAATGGAATCCCCTTGCAAGTTTGATCCTTGCGGAAGAATCACATCATAAGTTTTTATCGATGCTTATGGAGGTGACTAAATGATCCAACCTAATAATGCAATATGATTCCGATTCGATTCTTGGAGTGACACCTTAATTTTTGTGGAAAATTAAAAAAAAAAAAAAACTAGACTTTGACTTTAATTTAGATACACCTTATAAACTTTTAAATATTGCAAATCACTCCTGAAATTTTAATAAATGGACAAATAACCCCAAAAGTTAAAAAATACCTCCTAAATTAAACCTTGTGATGGAAATTTTCCCTCAAACTTATCAAAATAGACTTTAACACTTTTTAAATTTTGATGTAAGTGTAACTTTATTGAACTAATTAAAATATCAAATATAATCTATTTTGCCAGATTATCAAAGTTTTTTTTTTTTTTTTTTTGTCTTTTATATTTGAAAATCTATAGGATATATGCACTCATAAAATTCAGAAGGATTCTTTATAATTTTTCCTTTTATTTTTAACCCCATCTTTAAGTGGAAACATTATTACTACCAATATTTAATTATTTACTATGGCAATAAAATTTTTTCTTCCAATTTTGTTTTATCTGTGTTAGTACGTATGCATAATGCAACAAGGCTGAAGGATACTGCATATGGTGGAGAAACATAGGTAGCATGACTCAAAAGTCAAAGGTCACTCTAACCCCTTTATGAAAAGTAATTATTATAATATAATTGGTGCAACTTAATAACTAAAATAGGCCCTTAAACTCACATCTTGAAAAAATATATATAAAGAGAAGTCACACATAGAATGCCGATTTGCATATCAATGAGGCCCAAGACATGTTCAACATGTCAGACACACAAGGGCCATTGAAATTCATATATCTTGCATTTCCCTGATGTGAGTCCTGTTTCAAGACAAAAAACACAAATAGGGATGGAACCGGAGGGAGTTTAGAGCAGATCTTATAAAATATGAACCCCAACCATTTTGTTATTGGGTATTTGGATCCCTCAAACCTGATTTGAAACTTTACAGGATTTTCATTATCATATCCAATCCCATATTTATAGGGTTTTGGGTCAACCTGATAAGCCCCTATAAGGTCTCTTTATTTTTTTTTAATTTTTTTAATGTTATTTTTGCATGCTATTATTTTTTAAAAGGAATTATGTAAGATAGTAGAACCTTAGAAATCATTTATTTAATCTTCTTACTTATTTCAATTGGGAAAATGAAGGGAAAATTATACTAGATAACATTTGTAGTATGCATCACAAAATCTCAACTAGTGTGTTCTATGAAGGTAACACCAACATTAGAAAAATGCATGCATGAATTGTTCAAACATTTAATCAAACTATCAAAAAATCGTCCTGACAAGCAATTTATGCAATAATCTTTTACTAAAATTATATCGGGAGATATTTTACTTCTTGGAACTTCTTTTTTTTTTTTTTTTTATCTGAATTGAATTTTTTGTAATTATTTTTTTATATATCATTATAATTTATCATGTCAGGTTTTTTATCGGGACATAACTATAATTCATGACTTGACCCTGAACCTTATAGGATTCATAAAATTTTTTTCAAACCCGTTCCAAAACGGGTTAGGTACGCTATAACAATTTGTTTGGTGCATATTAAAAATGCTATTTTGGTGGATCATTTTAGTGATTAATTTTAATCGATAATTTTAATTGAGATTGTAAATTGAAAAAAAAAAAGTTTCCATAACTCGCAGTGTTTTATTTGGCTAAGAATTCACGCGTACCCGCAGAAGATGATATGCCCAGCCGGTAGTAGGCAAATTTTGGTTTTCTCCCCGTCAACATCTAACCTGCTAAATATTCAGAATTTTGGGAACTTAAATCTGTCCTCTGCACCGCTCTGCATTATTGGCCTTTGCTCTTCCGACTGCAGGTGCATGCATATGGTGGGTAACGAGTTGGCTTTTGTGCTGTAATCTAATTATGATTCATCCACTCTAGTGGAGGTCCGACGTACGGTTCTAATAAATAAAAATATTGATCTTCTTTGGATGTTTGTTTCCACTATGCATGTCACAGGACTGGAATCGCAATCTGTTTTTTGTATGGTTAGATGTTGTTTGGTTTTTGAAAAATTCTATATAATCAACAAATAAAAGATTTCAATTTTTTCCTTTTATTGCAAGAATTATTATTGGTAGAATGCAATCTTATTTGCTATCCCTAATCATAAAATATATTAATACCAAAAACAAATAATAATAATTATTATTGTTGTTTTTGTTATTATTATTATTAAACAAACACGGCGATGGTGTTTTAATATGCATCAGCAGAAAAATTATTTCATGACACTAAATTTAAAGATGCATCAAGATCCATAAATTATATGTGAATTGGGGTTGTTGTTCTTTTATATTGTGACATACTTCTAAATAGAGAGGTTGGAGAGATTACAAATTTGAGAAGGAAAATATATATAAAAGAAAAGGAGAAAAAGAGAAAAACGACACAAGTCCAAAATATTGATATTGTTTGGGATTTCCTCAATTAAGTGATATATATATTTATATATATAATTGCATTTCACAATTAAGCTAGTAATGACTCCTAATCTAGAGGAATCATCTCTAAATACAACTCCACTCGAGACAACGACACACAAGGATCGTCACATTGCTAGTGTTAGTATCACACTCCTGCATGGTCATTACTAATCGCAGCCACTCACAACCAACACTTGATTCAATCAAAATCGAATAAAAATTAATCAAATTTAGCAACTAAACCTACAAGCACAAACAATCAAATATGGTAAGATCATACCTAGATTTACTTTCAATCCAAATCTCTCGAATAGTAACTACCAACAGAGTAAGAACCCTAATCTCACAAGTATTCCTGTTTATCAATATATTACAAATCAATTTCAATTTCAACTATAATATGAAACCCTAAACCTAATTTCCATAAGCCTATTTGAATATCAACACACCTGTTTATCTCGTTCGCACTTCAATGAGACCTTTATCACAATTCCTTCAGAGTTCTTAACTATTTCCATAATTCCTTCAAGATACATATATATACAATTCTCAATAAATAAAACTACTACGAAAGTTCATAACTTTAAATCCACAAAGATGGGATGCATTCACACTTACCTAGAACTGGTAGATCTTGCTTGCAACAGAACCCTAATTCAATCAATTCTCTTGTCATAAGTAATTAACTATCGCTATAATCGTATTCCTATAATATATTAATCTTAGAAATCACAAGACTATGATAGAGATCTTACCTTTATTTCGATTCGAAACCACAACTCTACAAATTTGATTTAGGATTTCTCCACTAGATCTTGAATCTCCTTCAATCATATGAAAAACTAGAATTAGACTAATTTAATTAAGGAAATTAATTGAAAAAGACTAGAGATAGACCCACTTACCTAGGGTTTTGTTGAAGAAGAAGTGTGACAAATTCGTAGGTTAATGGGTCTATTTATAGAGGGACTTTGCTTAGGAAAAACGCCAACATAGCTTAGGGAAAACACAGCCATAGGCCGGCCTTTCCGTCGGCGACTTAGCCACTTAAGCCGGCAGTTGAGCAGGGTATGCCAACAACCATTAGTCCGATGTAGGACCAATTTCCTCAGCAATTTTTGAAGCTTCAATGCCGAAGTTTAGGCCGTCGTCCATTATCTTTAGGCCAACGGTTTAGGATTAAAGGCAAGCGGCTTAGATGCCGGTCTAAAACAAATTCGTTTGATCAATCGCACGTGACTTTCTTGTGTCCAAAATTATCGGTCCAAGGACAAAGATACCCTTTCAAACAATACTTTATTACATTTCTGTCATTCATTATAAATTAATTATCTGTATCTTATATACATATATATACATATTTGTTGTTTCGGGAAAAAAATGTTTTTATTTTTAAATAGTTTTCCTCCAAACCGGCCTAAAATTACTATCACTTCTTTTTTTTTTTGCGATTGATTAAATACTAAATATTCCACATGTCACATTTGGTCAAGGTTGAAACATACTCGTTTGTATTTTTCAAATAATTAATTAATTGTTTCCTCCATTGATCATCTTTCCATTATATTCTTCTTTTTTATCTCATTTTTCTGATGCTACCTATGATCTTTCCTAACTTTTAGTGAAATGAAAAAACAATTAAGGTTTGATATATATATATATATATATATATATATATCTGTCTATGTGTGTGTATGAAATAAGTTGAACACTTAAAATGTTTTAAGCTATGATGACTAGCCTGATACAGCCACAAAGGCGAGTGGTCATCTAAGGAAGACAATATTGCATGGCAATTCACCATTTATTATTTAGCAATTATTTAGTTCACAATAAATTGATTTGTAAGCAGTTCTTGACCATCTAACTTCTCTTATCTCCGATGTCGTGGCCAGAAGCTTTATAAGGAAAGCAACAACTGAAGAAGTTATGATAAGAGCCTTCCAATTGGGATCTTCTAAAAACTCTAGTTTCCATTTTCCAATACCTTTAATAGTTTATTCATTTTAATATCACTTAGATATCCTTGGAGCTTTCATCACGATGGTTAAAATAATTATCATAATATTGAGGGCTTTGGGATCTTTAAATCCATCATTATATATGAGATGTTGGACTATTCGGATCCCTTATTGTGTGTTTATGAATTGAAGTTGAATTTGGTTTTGACAATAAAATGCTTTCATGAGATATGATAATGAAAAGCGTTATTTAATATGTTTGCTGAGTGTTGGTCGTTATGCATGTCACCTTAATAGACCTATTTAACTCAAGTGTACTTCACATTGAGTTTCACAACTTGCCCCTTTGGGATTTTAACGTTTGACGTACAAATGGAATTTAGAAGCATAGATTAGATCATCGCTAGTAGTGGGGTTGCGGTAGTTCGAGCCATCAACCCGCAAAGTAGCAAGTTTAATTCAAGTAGAAATATCACAAAGCCTAGTGCACTCTTACATACATCATAATTATAGCAATCATGGTTCCTCGACACATACAGATGTTCAAATGTCCAACGTGTAATTTGCAAGTAGAAGATACTCTACATGTTGGAAGAGACTGTCTTGGGCTACTAAATATATGGACAGATCTTGGTTTAGAGTATGCCATCACAAAAGGTTCTCATCTAAGCTTGCATTTTTGGATACAAAATAAATAAATAAATGAATAAACAAATAAATAAATAAGAAGGAAACAAAAAAAAAAAAATGTTACAAATAGGAAAAGAGAATCAACTTCCATTCAAGCGCGAACTCTATATTATATTTGAATTTGCAATGTGGATAATTTGGGTAACCAAGATTGATATCATTTTTTGGAGAACATAATCTAATCGCTCTCGTCATCAACAAAGCAAATGTAAAGTGAATGGATACTGAGTGTATTATACAAAGTTTTGCGCTCGAATGCATAGGATGTGTTAGTTTAGCCATGTATATCACTTAAGTAATATATGTAGGACATTCAAAAACTAAATGGGTTGTTAATCAAATTTTAATTAAGAAATCATGATTAAAGTTTTGAGAATTTTGGTAAAGTGTCATCTAATTTTCCATATTTTGGTTATTTCATAGACTAATATAAAGATATGTCGTTTCAAGAGATATTTTTCATAAAAATACTTAATTTATAAAGCCTAGTATGGCCTCTCATGTGAGGTCAACTCAGCGACCAATTGAAACTTTAGGACCTCCAGGTTCACAAAAGTATAAGTATTGCTTAAAAAGAAAGTATAGTCATCCCAAGATAAAATAAAGCTGCATCAAAACTCTAAAAAATTATGTGTCAAGTAAACTTTAAATTCCGACTATAATCCATTGCTATCTACACTCTCTATCAGTATTCTCATCCCCAAAACCGATTGTGTGATAATGCAAATCTACACACAAATCATCAATGGTATCTGGAATGTTTAAAAACTGAGCGGACAAACTCAGTACAATTGTAATCAAACACATTCCTACATGTCTTATGCTCTTAAGCTAATGCAACAATCACAGGTATGGATATAATTAAATGCAAGCCAGCAAACAAAACATTTCCAACATCCCAAAAAATATAAACATGCACATAAGTAGCTGTGACTCCTACCAAACAAAATATTGGGGAATAGAAGGGGTGTGAATCATAGATTGGATGATTTATAAGTGTAATCCCTTGAATTTTAGATAACCTGAATATGATAATTAATCAATTATAACATAGAATCTTGAAGAACTTCGAGAAAAAGTCATAAAGACCACTCCCGATTTTTCGCGATTTAATAACTTTAAAGTATAAACAAATTCTATTATAATTAGAAGGATTCAAATCCTTATAGATAAATTTTTGAGGCACAAAATATAACTTCTATAATCATAACTAATTAATAATCAAGATGAATAAATTTCTAGGCAATAAAAGACAATATTTCGCAACACAAGTAAAAAATTCTACAAGTGATTATAAATAGCCTTAGATTACACATATAAGAAGAAACAATTAATTTTAAAAGCCTATTGGTTAGAAAACGATAATTTAGAAAAGGATCACTAAAGTTCAAAAATATATGATAGGATTAAAAGAAAATCAATATTTATAAATCTAGACCTTAGATAAAAATATATATGTGCATATACAAGATATATACTAAAGAAATATTTTCAAAAGAATATAACAATAATAGTATGATTAACATATAAATATGATAGTAAATTAGAATCCTAAATATATGATAGATATTGGATTTAAGACCCGATTAGACCTTAGTTAGAAACTTTAGAGTATTGTGAACCTATTTATGATCTAAAAACCTTAAGAATCTAAATAAATAAATGCATTAAAAAGACACCAAAGATAGATTTTGTAATCTAAGTCAAGAACCAAGAATAAAGTATATATGTATAATAAATAAATGGCTTTAAATTTTAAATGCATTAAAAAGCTAATAATTCATGGTATGTGTATAATAAGAATAACCTATTAAAGATAAAACATTAGGGATATAAATACCCAATGAAGAGCTATAAACAGACCTACAATTAATTATTTAGACTTCAAATAAAAATTTAGACCACACCATAATTTTAGTTAGAAAATTTAGAGTCTGTAGATACCAATCTTATATTTTGACCTATCGAGACCCTAAAACCTTAATCGCGTAGAACAAAACTTTAGAAATACTAAATCGCGTAAATTTTAAACTCAAAATTTGAAACTCAACAATATTTTAAAATATTTTAGGACCTTAAATAAATTGTTGGAAATAAAATTCTCATATAACTAACATAAATATACGCATAGGAGACATTTTTGATGAAATTAGCTAGATATTTGAATTTATTAATATTTTCTCAAATGTTGTTGCAAGTCACGGTGAAAATTGGAAACACTTGGCCAGCCCAAAATTGCTCCAAGTCTCTCCACCATATGTAGCTAGCTTAAGGGAGTAGTGAATGGTCCATAAAGAATACACATCACTAACAAATTACTTGGACCCAATTCCACCATGAAGCCTTGTTTAAGAAGTAGCTTGCACATGAGGTTAGAATTTAAACACTTAACTAGCCTAAATTTGCTACAAGTCTCTCCACCATGTAAGCTAGCTTAAGAGAGTAGAAAAGAGTATATGAGGTCAATTTTAAACACATCAACCAATGAAAATGCACCAAATAAAAACCTAATTAATGCAAACTTGTTGAATTACTTAAAGGGACTTGTAGAACCGGTAAACAAAGATTGCTCTTCCTCTTTCGTAAAACAACAACAACAACATAATTTATTAAATAAAATAAATAATTAAAGCCTAAACTAGTCAAACCTTCCTACATAAGTTTTCTCAACCCTTCATCCATAAGTTATTAGAAACCTTCCTCCATAAGTTGTTACAAACCTTCCTTCATAAGTTATCTTGACTCCTATAAATAATGGACAACCAACAAAGCAAGTCCCACTCCTCCAAAAATTCAAAACCGTGAAACACACAAAATTCTCCAAAAATTGCAATTCCACTTCTCTTACAACAAATTGTCCCCATTTGAGCTCCCATCAACCAAAGACCCATCAACTAAGACTCCATTTTTCTTGCAACTCCACTACAAGTAGCTATCAACCATTCAACAAAATAAAAGACAAGGGTAAGAATATATTGTAGTTAGTTATCTTATATTTAGAATATGATAAACTTATCTCCTTATCTATATATGTAGGTTTTGGTCTATATAAGAAAGAGAATTTATCGTCTCTCCCTCTAAACCATCAAGGTAATGTCTAAACCTATACAAATTTACAATCTCCTTCATGTGTAGAAATTAGGAAAATTAAAGGCATAGAATTGTCATAGAAATTCTACATGAATAGCCTCCTTCAATTATGTTAATATTAAAATGAATGAGAATAATAGGTGATAATCATTTTGATTAAGTTAGAATACCATATCTAGTAAAGAAACTATGAAGAAAATTAAACTTAGATTTTAGAAAACCCTAGATTCTAATTTTGTTGTCACTATAAGGCTATGACTCTAAAAACTTAATACATGACTTAGTTTAGTTCAAAGGAATTAGTAGAATATGTCTTTATAATGCTCTCTAGATAATAAAACTCAACCAACATAAACCCTAAGATGTCTATAAATATATATATATATATATATATATTAAGCATATGATGCATGAAATTATAATAAAGAAACTTGTCATTAGGTATATTAAAAGTATGATAACAATGAAGGATTTGAATGAGTTAGAATTAATCTTAAGAAATAAACTATAATTTGGAATACAAAATAATACTTAGATGAATTTAAAAGATCATTGGAACCATGTATTAATAATTGAAATTTAGATAAGATCCTCTAAATAATAGAAATTCTAACCTACATAAACAAATAGGGTTGACAAAATAAACAATAAAAGAAAATTTGTTATCACTAAAGATATTAATGGACAATATAAATTAAAAATAATAAAACTCATTACCAATGATAAAAGCTTAATAATGACAATAGGAAACAAATATATATATATATATATATATAATATAGGAAAGTCTTACACCAACTATAGGAATTTATAAGAGTAGGAGGAATATAAATTAACAAGTAAATAAGTTGAGTAACTAGCATATAATATGCAAAACAAGCTTTTTAACACCTATTTATACAACAAAATATAAGTTAAAATAAGTAATATAAGCCTACTTAAAGATTTTACACTAAAAACATGAATTTAAAATTATTTAGGTCACTTTTTAGTAAGAAATAATTATCTATACGAATTTTGTAAAAATATAATGTATTTCATAAACTTTAAAAATGACTAATTATAGGCTACTATCGGAATAGAAATAATAAAACATTATAAACATTAGAGATTCAAAAATAAAAATAAAAAATAAGATCCTTAAAATATAACAAAATTGAGTTATTAGAAAGCTTCTATAACAAATTTTAGAATTAGTAAAATCACTTAACTCACTTAATAATTTAAAAATAAGTAATTGATGTCTAAAAAAATAGTAGCTATGTCTAAAATATAAAACAAAGTATATAGAAAAACAAATAAGGTTGACAAACAAAGTAAATAATAATTAAGAACCTTAGTTGTTTTTACCTACATTAGAAAAAGCAAAAATTTAAATAACCTATATTGGTAAAAACACTTCCTTGACATATAAGTACAAATAAGATCAAGAGAAGCAAAACAAAATAAAATTATAACATAAGTTTCATCCAAGTGATGATCAAGACACTTAAAAATGAATTTAATCACTAAAGCTTAGTAGTAGATACATAAAACAAAGCAATAGACATGAAGTAAGAATTAAAAATATAAAACTGGAATAATAGATATCATAGTATAAACATTTCGAATCCATAGTCATATAAGGAAAAATATACAAAATAAAAGAATAAACTAGAAAATGAAAAGTATGTCCAATAAGCTTTACAACACCCATTTATTTGTTAAAATCAAAGTTAAAACAAATAAAATAGATCTAGGTTAAGATTATGCTATTGAAATTGGTATTTGAAATCATTTAAGACACTTTTCCTAAGAAAAAAGCTTATACAAATTTTATAACTCGATCGAAGAAACTAAGCCCTTATGAACCTTAAAACCCATATTTAAATGACGAAATTAGGATTAAGATGATAAAGGTTGAGTTTAGGAGACAAAAGGGCACAACCGAGATTGTTATGCAAATATTAGTATAGTAATAAGTATCTTTTATCTCATTCTATAGGAGAAACAGATCAATCTTTGGAATTTCCAGTAGATTACTACGACTTAGCAAGGATACCAGGTGAGTAACTTTGACCTTATCACATTGATTGTGCTTGTAGCATAGTTGCATATGTAATAATATACTAATACTGTTATGCATATGGGGTTGGGTATATCGCATGGTGCTTGGTGTATGATTGGTTGCCAAAACACCATATTGATAGTAACAATTACATTGTATGATAATTAATGTATGAAGCATGTTAAGGTTTGTCTGTGAATTGTATGGACACTTAAGAACCTAACCTAATACTATTCGACTATCTATTGAATTGGTCATGCATTGCATAACTTGCATATACTGCATAAAAAAGTGTGACAGCCCGCTCGTATTAGTATTTCGGATCTCGGTTAATGCTTGGTTTTTCTAGATGTAAATTTCTTAGTTCTTCCAAGATTATCCTTGTTCTGTTCGGTTCCACGAGAACTACTTGGCAAAAGAAGGAATGCCGCCCGTGGTATCAGCTTGAAATGACTAATACTTAATGGAGTCTCTTTGTTCCGAAAGGAAATTGAGTGAAGAAAATATATCTAATGAAGTAATAAATAAAGTAAGTACTGCTATTCCTATGGTTATCTGTCTTGGGCGGGTGGGTCATAAGGATGTGATCCTTGATTAGGTTCCTTCAATCGTGATGTGAGGGCGTAAATTTACATCCTGTTTGGATTCCGGTTCTCCAAACTTGTAATTGAGCATATGTTTGATTGATACTGAAATAGTCATAATTTTAATATATATTAATACATGCTAAATTTGATAATTATATATGTGTATGTGTTTGAGTGGATTAGTGTGTTTGTAATGTTGGGTGTATTATAACGTATGTGATTAGATAATAAGCTATGGTAAATATATCTAGGTTGATAGTTTATTCATGTTAGAAATTATCATGTTAGTGTTAATTGTTATTGTAATGAATTATATGTGTTGGATTTAAGCTTGTTTTAAGCCTAAATAAAATCCTAAATTTAGCAGATTTTTTTTAAAGTCCTCTCAAGCCCAGACTTAAGTTCAAATCTAAGCCAAAATAAGGCCCAAGATTTCCCAAATCTACCCTCCTCAAAAGTCAACAACATTAAGATAGATATCAAAGTTCATTTGCACCATTAGACCATCTAAAACAAAACAAAGGAAAAAAAAAAATTCGTAACTCAAGAAGGCCAAAAATTTTCAAAACCCAAATCAAGTTTTCTTGGACTTAACTCACCAAAAATCCTTCCCCAAGCCTTATATATACATTAAGGTAAGTTTATTTGATGTTTAAGATGCTTTATTTCCCTCTTAATCCGTGAAATATGCATGTGTGGTATGAAATAAGTAGTTGGTATGCTAAATTCTTGTTGAGATATTGTAGAGTTGTTAGGAAAGCTTTAGAATGCTATAGATAGGTTGTACTAGGCTCTCATGTGGTTTGGAATTGAAGTGTTGAAGTATGATAAGTATTAGAATTGTTTGAAGTGTGTTAGAGTTGGTGAAAGTTGATGAAGAAGAGTTTGATTCTTGTAGAGTAGTGTTTGAACTTGTTTGATGTTGAGGAGTGGAGATCACTCTTGTTTTATGTTGTTAAATGTACAAGAAGTGTTGTATGAAGTTTGTATAAGGTTTAAGACATGTTAGGAGTTGAGAAAAGTTGAATTTTGAAGTTAAAACAAAGGAAAAGTGTAAAAAGTCGGAAACAGGGGAGAAGTCACAGGCGAGCTAGGACCCGTGATATCATCTGATTTTTTTAAAAATTTGTCAGGCAAGATATCAAGGGTGTGATAAGGGGCGTGATTTGGACTGATCATGCATTTTTCCTTAGTCACGGGCGACCTAAAGGGTGTGATTTGGTGTGGTCACAAATTTTTCTAAAAGCACGGGCAAGCAATGGGGCATGATTCGTCCCCTACAACAACATGTTTTTGTAAATTAATCATAACTTTTTCATATGAACTCCGATTTAAGTGATTCAAATTTCCTTGAAAAGATTAAAAAGAGATCTAAAACTTTCATGTTTTGAGTTTTTACAAAATAAAAACTTATCAAGGCCGAATTTTCATTTCTTTCCAGCTACTCCATTTTCCAAATAAAGCTAAAAAATTATGTTTGATAATTAATGTAATTTTATGATTAATTATTGAACTTGTATGATGTTGTATGATGATTGTATGATATATAAAAGTCATATTATGACTTGAATGATTTTAACCAAGATCATATGATTTCCTAAGCTTTAAACTAGTAGATATAAGCTTGGCTTAGGATAGTATTGTTAATATGATTTGATTTATATGAAACAGAGATAGATACTCAGTTGGAGACCCTCTTTTGAATTTCGAATTGAATCAGGTACACAATACTTTGATTGATTGTTGCTTAGGATAGGCATATACCAATTTGACCTTAATCAAAGATTAATGAAAAGATATTGAAATTGGTTGTGCTTTACGTCATTGAATCCGGATCCAGGGAGCGACAACCTTGTCTTAATGCAATAGCACGGTAGTTTAGGCACTTAGTCCAATCCTTTGTCATGATGCAATGACTCAAATCCATGATGCAATGGTGGTTTCTTTTATTGGCTAAGTGAGTAGCTAATAGGGTTAACTATATCGGTATATTCTCTACTTAGGCTTGGGAGGAAATAATATGTTTTAGTCCACGGTTATGAGACCATTGAGCTAATTGATATTATAGACTAGGATAAGTAGATTGTATAAAGGAGTGTGAACCCTAAATGAATCTATTGTTCTCTATCAGTTAGATATAAGAGATATAGGTATCCGATCTATCTATATTAACCCCTTGAGCAGCTGCTGTTACTCAAGAACCCTCAAATCCCAGGCTTGAGTCAGAGTTTGAACACTCCAATGTTATCTCTACCCATTTAACTAAAGATAATGAAATGATGATGAAATGTTGCTTTGCATTTTAGCTAAGTGTGCTTGGCATATGTATTTGTTTGCATTATTGTGTACTGGGCCTTTGGCTCATGCTGCTATCTTGTAGGTGACTTTGATGACGAGCTCTATGACGATATGGGCTATGGGACTGATTGGGAAGACTCTATGGATGACTAGGAGAGAGGCCTAGTATATGCTTAGAATTCCTTTTGATGTAAAATTTTGTGAAGTGTTTAGGCTTATTTGTTATGCCTTAGAATGTATTTTGAGTTGAATTATATTTGTAATATAGTTGGGTTGTAAGTGAGATCTCCATGTTTATATGATCTTTAGGAAGTTGTAATGTATAAATATATTATGTATGACTTGTATATAGTTAATGACCCACTACCTATGTAGTGGTAATGTTTCTAATTCTAAGCATAAGAATGTTATATCTATTTTAAACAAGTAGCCATTACAAACATCTCTTTTTAAAACGACCTTACATATAATACTTGAATATTGTTCCTAAGATTTGGGTATTCTGCGTGGTCGGGAGATTTGGCATACTTAATAATTGGTTAAGTGGGCCGGGTCTTTACAGATACATTACCCTTGCTTGATAATAAACTTGTTTGTTATTGCTTGATGTGTGGTTTGGTCAGGTTATCTCACTAAGCCTTGGTTTTGGTCACCCCCCAATAGTTTTTGTGCAGGGCTAATGCTTGCTGGGAATAGGCTAGGAATGTGTAAAGAGTGATTTCCCTATCAGACTTTCATGGAGTTAGAAAGATAGATTGCGATGAACTTAGAATACAAATTTGATAAATTGTATAAGCATTTGAGATTTTGTATTTTATAGGTTGAAACCCAATTTTTTTATTTGGTAGGAGATACCGATTCTCTGCGATCTTGGCTACATGGTCATAATTGAGTATCAATAATAATAGTATATGTATAACTAATGTTAACAAGTGAATAGAGTCTTGTAATTCCTGGCTTGCAAGACGGTTTTCATATTGCGCGTGCACACGTAATAGGGCAACTTCAGGATGATCCTACTAGGCCCCTATTAGGGTCATGACAATAAGCCATTAGTACTTTTCTTAGAAATAAATAAAAGTAGCCTTATCTATTCCACTCTTCACAACTCGCCACCAACGAGCAAAGTCCATTACAATACTTTATACAGAGTCTCATAAATCCCATATAACCTTATTGTAACTTCATCCTTCCCACTAAGCCTTAGCACGTGTTCTCATAGGGGCTTAGGTGTCTTATCTACCGTATCATCTTGAAGTTGCGATCAAACTTACAACCTAGTTCAAGGTTGCCACTTACTGGAACAAGAAAACAACATGCAAGTTAAGTCAAGTTTAAAAATTAGTGTGGTTTTAATTTACTTCCCTAGCAAGCAACATAAAAATTAGTGCGTAAGTCCCCATAGCTTTTTTTAAAAAGCTCAAGACATTATCAAGTTGTTCATGTGTCAAAAATATTATATTAAGATAGTATCTTACATAACCTTAATCTATAATCACCTAAATATTATTTGTTAAGTTATTAAGGATAAGGTCCACAAGTTTATGGACCTTATTTTAAGACTGGGCTTATTTGCCTACATCAAGTCCAAGTTATAAGTAAGCAATTTCCTATATTTCTATGTTACTAGTTTTATTTTGTCAAATTTTTAGCTAATTATTTAGGTTTGAGCTAGTTTATGGGTTTAGGAAAAACAACCTATTAGTGATCGATTTTAGAGGTGACCAAATCTTAATTCATTAAGAGTTAGTGATTAAAGATCATTAATTATTCATCCAAGTCCCTTAAGACCTACATTTCATTTATTCTATATTCATATGACTATTATGTTCCTTTATAGTTAATATGCTATAATATTATTGGTAATCCTATTGTCCGTATTATAATTAGTTTATGTCTTCATTAGCATAAATTCCCATATTTGTTGTATGAGTATCCATTAATATGCTCAAAAGAAGATTGACCATTAAATTGATAAAAAATCATAAAGTACGTATAAGTATTGCTTAATTAATAAATTCAAATATGAATTTTTAAATGATAAATGTATTACTAATCATTACTCCATCTAATAATCATGTAACATGTCATATCTTGTGAATTTCCTAGAAAACATGTTATAAGGAATGTCTATGCGCATAAGATGACTAACAATTATCCAATGCATTTTTATATCTTCTATATCACATGTAAAACATAATTTCTATCTTTATAATTCAAATCCTACAACAGACATAATTTGTCCTTTACGTTCCAATCTATTTACATATGCTTATATTGACCATAGACAAGCTTTATATCATATTATTGGTTCTTCTCCCATATTTGTCACAGTGTACCACACTAATTTTCACACATGCTATGCTCCACAATTTATAACCATTCCATGCATAACCTAATTTCACCTACCATTGAAAAATAAACCTATTCTTGCCAACTTATTAAACTTAGGGCTACGTTTTATTTTTTTGCAAAACATGGCATTCATTCTTCATAATTTTGGTAAAATAGGTTTGATCTTTAAGGTACATAGTTTGTCCATATATAATCAAGATTCAAATTCAACAAACACAATTCACTTTAGATCTAAATTTACCCTATTAGGAATTATAGTATAAATGCTAAGTCATATCACTATGCTGATTATATCTTTTATCAACTTGATACGAAATACTTAATTATATTCGTTAGAGATTTAAAATAGCTCGTGCAACATATTATCCAATTCAAGCATCTCAATTCACCCATTAGGTCTTTAGGTACTATTTTGGCACTTTATCAACTATACATTGAAGAAACTATCACCAAAATCTTTGTCACATTATAATTCATCAAAATTACATTTAATATGCTCATCAAAAGCTTCAATTCATCATTTAACACTATCTAACCCAACCAATTTGCTAAGATTACACCTCGCGCTTGTCCAAAACCACACATCCATGTCCTATCAAATCCTTATAATTTATCATTCAAACATCCTTAAATTCATTTTTGTCATGAGATTCTAAATTTGAACACTATCTTGTGCTCATTCAAGTCCCACACCACATACATAAACCATCCACATGTCACTTATTCGTTCACATGCTTACTACCCAACCAATTTCGCACATGTTCTATATGACTATACCCCTAATACATGTCATATAAATATCTATTTATTCATCTCAATAATTACTTTATTTGGTGAATGTCACATTTAGTACTTAGTTTTGTTAATTTGTGTAAGTAACTACCTAAACTTTAAAAGTGTCAATTTATTACCTAAGTTTTTTCCATTTACGCAATTAACTACCTAAAATTTGCTAAATTTTGCAATTTACTACATAAACATTACTTAGTTTTGCAGTTATTTATCTCATCTAGGTACTATGAATGAACTCGATGTTGAATTGTAGGGTTCAATGTGATTTTTAATGAGGAAACATATTACACAATTAACTACTTGATTGAAATAAGTATCACTTAATAAGAAAAACCAATATATTATGTGATATGATGGTTTTTGCACAAGTGGTCCAGATCAAATTGAAGTGATCTAAACCTATGCAATAATTTGTTTTGTTTTTTGCAAGTCCTTCTCAATAGGTTTGGATCGCTTGGAAAGAGTTAAACCACTTGGAAGGAGTTTTGAAGAACTTGTTGTAAAGGGTTTGGATCACTTGGCCACAGAACGTGTGTTTAGTCTAGAAGTGTCCAAGTAGTCCGAATCACTTTGACCACTAGATGTTTATTTGGTCAAGAAGTTTCCCAGTAGTTTAGATAACTTGCAAGAAGTTTGGGCTACTTGATAAGAAGCACGTCCAGTAGTTCGAATCACCGCTGGACTCTATGTTTCCCAACTAACCACTAGAGCATTTAACTCGTGAATGAATTTGATGGCTTTTTAGGCAATGGCTAAATCCTTTAAAGAGCTTATAAATACAAGACTTTGGCCTAGTTGAAGATGGTTGATAGAGCTTATAAATTGCAATTAATACTTGTATTACTCTTTCAAAGTTAATTGTGTTTAATTTGTCTTATTTTGAATGAGTGAGAGAAAAGAAGTGTTGTGTCAATTGTACCTTAGCTATCAATCTCTTGTAAGACCTACACTAAAGTTTGTTTAGTGTTTTAGAGAGTGACAAGAGTTGTGCCTTGCGTATATTGGTGATTTGTAAAAGGCACAACTCAAGTGTTTCATGTTTGTATGTTGTTGTGTAGCTCCATTGGGACAAGTTGTTTGTGTTGAAATAAAGTATGTGAAGTCCTCCATTGCGAGAGGCTTTATGTGTGTTGTGAAAATTAGGAGATTGGCCAAAATCCATTTTATATTGCAATGTGGTCTTCTCCAACTATATCTCTTCATTTATTGCATTTAGTTATTATTGTTTATTTGTTGAATTGCAATAAATTTGAGAAAGAGCAAAATTACACATAATTGACTTTTTCTAAGTAGTAGAGATTAGCACTTTTAAAATTTTACATAGCTAACTACACAAATCACCAAAATTCAGGTACCAATTGTGATATTTTTCCCTTTAATTTATTCAACAATTTCCAAAGTCCTATATCAACAAACATCAACACCACTATGCACACACCAAGCAAATTGTTGATAAATTATTCAACTCTGTTTCAGTTACTTAATTAACTCACTTTCAAATTTTCATTTAAGTTTATGGTCAAGTAGGAGCAAAATTGTAATTTTACAAAAAAATTACACCTTAAATTATTGTTTGACTTCCAATTGATTTCAAATTGATATATTTAATTTCCTACATAAATTATTTGTGCTCTGGACCATTTCGGAAAGAAGCCAAAGGAAAGTAACTTAAACATTATCATCCCCCTCAAATTGGCAACTTCACCTAATGGATGGATTAAAGTCATACTTTGCAAGGAGGTTAGACTTTATGTCGATCTTGGAAGCTGATGCACATGTTAGAGGAAGATGATTGGCTTGCTTTTATTACTCCAAATTTTGCTCTATCTCTTCTTTCTTAAGATGGCAATTGACACACGCGCACACACAATTATAAACTGCAATGGATCTAAGATAGGCTTGGTTTGGTTTTGCTTAGTTTGTTTGTTTGGCTTATTTGCAGTTGTCTTCGAATTTGATGTTTCCAAGATCTTTTATCAACTTGATACTAGCCACTTGATGTATTGGACACATTATAAATGATATTAACCTAACATATAATAATAATAATAATAATAATAAAAAATAATAATAATAATAATAATAAATAATCTAGGTTGTGTCATATATTTTAATAGTAATGTCACAGCATGGGGTTCCCTAATTTTAGTTTATTATTCAATTATTTACTTGCAATTTTTTTACACAAAATTAGACTTTTTAAGGTCATTTTCTAATTGAATTGGTAAGAAAAGTCCAGTAGATAATGAGAGCTTATAGTGTGCTTTCTATAGTATGCTTTATATATATTTTGTTTCTGTGTTGTTTATTTTGGTCACATGCCTAGCATATGACCTTGACTTATATATATATAGCTACAGTGGAACTCTTTTAGTAATATAACAGAACTTTCTTCTCTCTCTCTGTTCGTACTTATTTTTCCTTTTCTTTAACCTTCTTCAACACTAACAAATCTATCATGGTATCAGAGCAGTGTTATGTGAGTTAGTTTCTTTCTTCTCTAATTCGAGATTTCTTGTTTATGATTGTAGTTTTGTTCTACTATTCATTTCGTACTATGGCAGTCAATGTTCAAGGAGATAATCTGATTGGAGAAGATGCTAATGCGGATCCTTTCCACTTATCTGGTTCCGATAATCCAGGTATGATTATAGGAACTATTTTTTTCAATAGATCAAACTTTCTTGCATAGAGTAGATCGATTTGCATGGCTTTAGGTGCAAAGCTCAAATTAGGTTTTGTTGATGGTTCAATTGTTAAATTAGAAGTGAATTCCGTGAATTGGATTAAGTGGATTAGATGTGATAAGATGGTTAGATGTTGGCTATTAAACTCCATGACTAATGATCTTTCACTAAGCTTCATATATGCTCAGTCGGCTAGGGATTTATGGAATGAAGTTAATGATCAGTATGGCTAAACTAATGGTCCACTAATTTTTCAATTGCAACATGAGATATGCAATATTAGACAAGGAACACAATCGATGACAGTTTATTATAATAAATTGAAGTGCCGGGATGAGTTACAATCTATAAATCCGTATCTGGTTTGTACTTGTGGAAGTGTTGAGTATTGAACATGTGGATTAAATGATAGATTATGTGAATTTGAGTCACAAAATAAACCCATGCGGTTTCTTATGGGACTATCAGAGGTATATGAATCCGTTCGTAATCAGATTCTTTCTTTTGATCCTATGCCTTCTGTTAGTAGAGCATATTATTTGGTTGTACAAGTTGAGAAGCAACGACAAGTTAGTTCTACCTTGTCCTCTAAGAATGATATGAGTGCTTTTGCCGTGACTAGAGTTTGGAATAAACAAAATTCAACTGATAAGAAAGATTTTAAGAGAAACAAGATTAAGTGTAAACATTGTCGTCAAGATGGTCATGCCATGCTATAGATCAATGCTTTGATCTTATTGGATATCCTGATTGGTATAAGGGTAGAAAAGGCAAAAGAAATGATATCAAAGTTAATATGGTCACTAAATTTAACCATAATAGTGTTGATACTAGTAGTTCTGCATTTCGCACAAGTTATAATACGCCTTTTGACCATGTGGAAGAGGAAATTTCTAGTGTTTCAAACCAGGTTGATACTCACTTGCTTCAAAGCATGTGCAAAGAAGTTTTGAAGATGATGAAATTACAATAGAAGGAATCTAAAGGACATCAGTCATTCTTTAGTGACATTTCAAATTCAAGTGATATTCACTTTGCAAGTGTAGGTACTACTTCTTCCAAAACTAGATTGGATGTTGTGAATAATAATTTGATTTCTTGAATAGTTGATTCAGGATCTTCGGACCATATTACTCCTTTTGCTTCTCTTCTCTTTGATACACTTAATCTACAAACACCTGTCAAAGTTACCTTACTTGATGGTTCCTTTAAGTTTGTTCATATTGTTGGTTTTGTCCGAATAAATAAATTCCTTTTGTTGCGTCATGTTCTGTTGATACTAGATTTCAATCATTATTTGATGGCAATTAGTAAACTTGTGAAAGATTTACGTTTGAGTATAACCTTCACAAATGTGAACTGTATCTTTTAGGACCAGAAGATTAATGGTCAAGTTGCTACTGCTTCTCTTCATGGAGGTCCTTATTTTTTGAAATCTGACCAGCTCTACAATAAAACATATTCTTTGAATACTTTAGTTGGTTCTGTCAATTGTAAGTCTGCTTGTAATTCAAACACTTCTACTTCATCATTGTCAACCATGTATTTGTTTCATGCTCATCTTGGACATACTTCTGTGTCCAAGATGGTTCATATACCTAGCTGTAAACACTTTTCTATTGCTGATCTCCATTGTGAAACATGCTTATTAGAAAAAACTCATCGTCAAAGTTTTTCTAAGAGTGAATTAGTATCTAAGTTTGCTTTTGAGTTAATTCATGTGGATGTTTATGGGCCATATCATGTGGAGTCTTTAACTGGAGCTCCTTATTTCCTTACGATTGTGGATGATTTTTCTAGAGGAACATGGACCTATTTGATGCTTTTTAAATCTGAAGTTGCTGGAATTCTACAAAATTATTTCAAGTACACTGCGAATCATTTTCATATCACCCCTAAATATGTTAGAAGTGATAATGGTGGGGAGTTTTTATCCATTCATTGTTAGTTTTTGTTTCATTCTCTTGGCATTGTTCATGAAAGGATAATACCATATACTCCACAACAGAATGGACGTGTTGAATGGAAGCATAGACATTTATTAGATACCGCTCGTGCTTTACGCTTACATGCACATTTACCTAAGGAATTTTGGGGTGAGTGTGTTCTTGCTGCTACGTATTTAATCAACCAAATGTCTATGTTGAATTTGTCCTAGAAGAGTCCTTTTGAAATGTTATTTAACCATTCACCTTCTTATGACACACTTCGCGTATTTGGCTTCGTTTGTTATATTGTCATTGTGTCTCCCCACATGGATAAATTTGATCAAAGAGGATCTAAATGTGTTTTTGTTGGTTATGGGAATGGTCAAAAGAGGTACAAAGTTTTTGATCTTGACAGCAAGAAAGTGTTGGTTAGTAGAGATGTTGTATTTTTTGAGAATGAATTTCCTTTTAAGCAAGTCGATATTCACTTTTCTGCTGATTCACCTACTGTTCCTCATTCTTATATAGTTTTTGTTGATGAGTTTTCTTTTCCTAATCGCCTTGTTCCTATATCATCTGATTCTTGTTCTATTGATTCGCCGAGTGTTGTTCCTTCCTCTACTTTAAACACTTCTTCTCTAATTCCTCGTAGATCTGCCCGTCCTACTCAGCCTCCTAAATGGTTAACTAATTATGTCCATTTTATCCATTTTCTCCATACTACTTCCTCTTCTATCAAATTTCCTTTGTTTACTTCCCAATCATTTTCTTTTTGTCCTCATGAGTATATTGGTTCATTGGCAAATGTTTTAGCTACAAAAGAACTTAATTCTTATTCACAAGCAATCCAAGATAGTAATTAGGTTGCTGCAATGGATAAAGAGCTTGAGGCTCTTGAGGCCAATAATACTTAGGATCTTGTTCTTTACCACAAGGAAAACAACCCATTGGTTGTAAATGGGTATACAAGATCAAGTATAGAGCGGATGGGGGAGTAGAGCGATATAAAGCCCATCTTGTGGCTAAAGGATACACACAAATAGAGGGTGAGGATTATCATTTCACCTTTTCTCCTATTGCTAGACTTACTTTTGTTTGAATTCTATTGGCAGTGGCTATTGCACATGGATGGATTATTAGTCAAGTTGATATTAATAATGCTTTCCTTCATAGACATTTGGATGAGGTTATATATATATATATATATATATATGTTACCACCTCAGGATATCTTAAAGCAAAATCTGGACAAGTTTGCAAATTGTTAAGATCCCTATATGGTCCTAAACAAGCATCATGCCAATGGAATCTAAAGATTTCCAATTTTCTTTTATTGAATGGTTTTAAGCAATCTCACAATGATTAGTCATTATTCACACAAAATGATTCTATTGGGATTTTAGTTGTTTTGCTATATGTTGATGATATGCTCATCACTGGTGATCAGTTGCCCTCTATTGACGCTTTGAAATGGCCATGCATGACAAATTCACCATTAAGGATCTTGGGGATGCTTGATTCTTCTTAGGGCTTGAATTGTGTCGCACCTCTTCTAGGCTTTTGATTAATCAACGAAAATTTATTTCTGATGTTCTCTTTGATTCTGGCTTGACAGTGTGTAAGCCTACACATACTCCTTTGCCTTCGGATTTTAAATTATCGGTGGTTTCCATTGTAAACCCTAGTTTTCTTAGCAAACCTGAATTCAATTTCAAAAAACTTAAAACCGAAACTAAAACCCTATATGAATGCCTCTGGACCAATCAGACTTGAAAACCCTATGTCCAGCAATGCCAATAATGAAACCTCGGAAGAATACAAATGAGTTAACTCCAAAGTAAAACCCTGAATTAGAAGGTCAACTGGAAATCCTAAGTCAACAAAATCTCAGAAAACCCTAGCAGTTTAAATCCGGTAAACCCGTGTTCGCAAACTAAGAAGTTGAAATATGAGTGGAAAGTGTAGATTGACTCATATTAATATTAATGCTTAACAATATCAGATGAATGGATTTTTTACCTATTTCGAGTCCTATCGGATACAAATCTTGAAAAGCGTGTCACGGGGCTTGGGATATTAAATATATGATATTAGTACTGTTAGATTCATAATTTCATAATATTTCTAAATATATCAATTATATAATTTTTCGAGTTATGAAAGTTACAGTTATAGCATTTTTATCGTATTTTCATTACTACCGATAATTTAATTATCTAATCAACTTTTTGCTTTCTTTCAGACTATTCATCAAGTACAACCACACGTACCCTATTCTTACATCCTTACAACCTATTCTTATAATTTTACATCATTTCCTTACAAATTTACTTTTCTAGTGCAATTTTATTACTTAATTTAATTTTGAAACTTACACAATACAACACACACACACACACACACACATACACACACACATATATATATATATCTCCTTTAATGGAACCGACACCCCATCCCTCTATGCCCTCTCAATTTGTTTTTATTTTCTCCAATTTATTTAACACACAAACCCTAATCTACTTTTCTATAAATACCCATTTATACTAACTTCATTTCATTTTCTCTCTTTCTTCACAAAAATCAAGCTTTTGGAAACAAGTTTTTCTCTCCCTCTCCTCTCTTAATGACGTGACCCCCCTCCCTCAAGCGCACACACACACTTTTGTTTTCTTCAAGTTTCCTTCTCCGAACACTAAATAGGTAATAGATCTTGACCTACCACTATAAAAACATGTAATGACAAGGGTATACATGTATGGTTCCACCAAAAAATCCCCATAAGCTTTATGCTAAGGATGTGGAAACACTGATACAGATATTCATGTCATCACAATGTATAGATCTTACTATTAAAGTTGATATACTAGTATTTTGATATATTATTGTTATATATTGTTTATATAGAAATTTTGTGCATATTTTCATTATTATTCTCATCTACATATTTTTCATGATGCATTTACATTCATAGCATGAGTAGTATAGTAGATTTACTTGTTTAGAGTAGTTAAAATACCATAGTATTTGTTTTACATGCATGAAAGTCTTGTTACTTGAAAGTCTTAGTGAAGGTGTTGATCATAACTCAAGATCTATTTTGTTACTATCAAAAAGTGATTTTTAAAATTTGGATCTTGAGAAAGACCCATTTAGAAAACATATTTTCCAACTTCAAAATGAAGGTTTTACATGTAAAATGAAGGGCTTAGGTAATGAGTATCATAAAGTAGTGATTTTTATAAGTTGATCATGGTTTTGCTAAGAGAAATTTTCAAAACAAGAAAATGATTACAAAAGTTAAGTTAGATCTATTATTCAACTCCAACAAAAATGTAGAAATTTGTAACTAAGGTGAAATGCCAAGAAAGCATTTATTTGTCAATCCTAAAACAAGAGTTTTATTAAAGAAATGGAAGCCTTAGGGAGTAGGATTGATTAGGACATAATTTTAGAAAAATTAAATGAGTTTTTCACAAGAAACCATCCCAAAAACAATTTCCCAAAATTTGGATTTAAAAATTATCCCTATTTAAACATCTATTTTCAAATGTCAAAATGAGTAGTTTAATGGAAAAATAGAAGTCTTAAGGAATAGATATAACAAAGACTTGATTTTTATAAGAGTAAATGTGTTTTATCAAAGTAGAAAATTAAAACAAAGGAAAAGTTTTCCAACTAAGATAAAACAATATTTTCCTTTCCAAAAATTGTGCAAAATTAGTCACTAGGAAAAATCCACTTTAAAACATCTGTTTTCCAACCTTTAAATGAGGAATTTATTAATATAATGAAGGTAATAGGTATATAGGTCATCAAGGCCTTATTTTAGTAAGAACATGCATGATTTTCAAAGGAATAAAGCTAGTTTTCTCAGACAAGTGTTCATGACATTATTACAAGGAGAAAGTTTTTGCAAAAATTCTTTTTAATCAAGAATCATTACGGAATTACATGTAGATATCTCATATCACGGCATTCATGATCATAACTTGTAGATATTGCATGTACATATAATCTACTTATTAGAAATAATGCAAATTTCCCAAAACAATTTCGGAGTTTCAAATTCTAGTTATTGATCACATCTGATCCGAACATTCTGAGACCTAAACATTTTTAAAATTTAGTAATAACATCACAAATAGATAGATCTTTCGAAGTAGATAGAAATCGATAGCTTATTTGCGAAATTTCAAGTTAAAATGACCAAGTAATGGCCTTTTTAAATTGGAATTTCCAATTACCACGGAAATTACGAATTTAAATAATTTTAATTGGAAAGTTTGGAATTAGTTATGATATGAAATACTCATAGTAGTATTTCTTTCGTTTAGGTGATTTTGGAATCGGGGGAAATTCTTGTTTCTGGATTGCTACTGTTAGAAACCGGAAATCATGACCGAGTGAGTTCATTATCTTTAAATTATATGCTTGTGATTGTGCTTATGCTTATACTTGTAATGTTAGTAGCATTAGAATTAAAGCAAGATAAAAATTTAACTGTGTGTATATGAGTTCTACTTGGGTGAATTGATGATAAGAATATCGAAATTAGCTTGTTATAAATATTTGTATAATTTAGTATAGAATTGAAGTGTCTGCAATATCTATGATCACCCATAAATTATTAAATTAATATGCCATGATCTTATAATCAAATTGGCCATCCATACCATATGTGAGTCACATTGTATAAGTTATTATACCTTTGTGGGAAGAAGGTATAATAGCTAGGCAACGAGGGGCCTGTAAACTAGAATGTTAGCATAAGGGCGGTAATTGAAAATGCGTGTGGATAGGCACTTGTATCAATCACAATATAAATGAGAAAAATTGAAATCTATGGTCGTATGGGCCTAAAACACCTAATCCCGAATGGAGGGCGCAAATCCATTCAACATAAGACTTTCGGATGGTCTTATGTATTGTATGCTCATGTGCTTGTGCATTTCATATGATTGTTAATATAACTTGCCTGATATATATATTACTTGTTGAGCATTTAATTTTGGGAAGTGTAACTCGCTAAGCTAGCGTAGCTTACACCGCCACAGTTTCCTTCTAATGCAGTTCCCGTACTTATGGATGTGTCCTCGGACCTGGCCAAATCAGGTAATGAGAGACTAGGAGTTATCTCCTTAGAAGTTACGATTGGTTTATATAGTTTTTAGTAGTGAACCTAGAAAGATCAATTATTACCAAAAAGGATAATACCTAAACTTATGTATAACAGGGAAATGCCCCTTAATGCTTTGTAATTGATCATGAGATATCTGTGGTTTATATTTTTATGCTTGTCCTATCAAATTGAACTATCTTTCTCCAATTGTTTATGTATTCTATTATCGTGAAGGAACGCCTTGCATACTAACACAAGACTTCTGAATGACCGAGGTAGTGATTCTTAAGTCTCGTTTAGAATGCAGCGGACTGTTATGTTTAGGGTACCCTTTGAGGCGTGACATCCATGGATTTTCTTGCTAATCCTAGTGTCTATCGCCAATTAATAGGCCCATTACTTTATATTATTTTGACACGCCCAGATATTTCTTTTGCAGTACATCGGCTGAGCCAATTTATGTCTAAGCCTTGTCAAGTTCATTTACAAGCTGCTTTACATGTTCTTAAGTATTTGAAGGGGCTTATAGATGTTGGTCTACTTTATTCTTCCATAAATTCCTTTGTACTGCGTGGTTTTTTAAATTCAGAGTGGGCATCTTGTCCAATTGATAGGAAATCTATCTTAGGGTATTGTGTGCTGCTTGGAAATTCTCTTATCTCCTAGAAAACGAAGAAACAACAAACGGTATCCACTTCTTCTGCTGAATCAGAATATCGAAGTTTAGCATCAGTAGTTAAAGAATTACTTTGGGTGACCTATATCCTACAAGATCTTCATGTCCCTTCCTCTTTACCTGTTCAACTTTTTACTAATAATAGGGCTGCTTTATTGTTGACGGATCATCCTTGTTTTCATCCTCGAACAAAGCACATTGATATTGATTCACATTTTATCCGAGATCACATTTGATCTGGTTTTCTCCATGTTTCTTATACTCCCTTTAAGGATCAACTTGCTGACTTTCTTACCAAGGCTGTCACTATTGCTCAATTGTTGTTTGCTTGCACCAAGTTAGGCCTTTTTCTAGGTCCAACTTGAGAGAGAGAGAGAGAGAGAGAGAGAGAAGAGCGGGGGGGGGGGGGGGGGGGGGGGGGGGGGGGGGGGGGGGGATGATTGTGAGCTTATAGTGTGCTTTGTATAGTATGCTTTGTATATATTTTGTTTCTGTGTTGTTTAGTGTTGTTTTTTTGGTCTTGTATATATATAGCTACAGTGGAACTTTTTTAGTAATATAACAGAACTTTCTTCTCTTCTCTATTCGTACTTGTTTTTCTTTTCTTTAACCTTCTTCAACCCTAACAGATCTATCAAATAACATGTTTGCTAGTCCATAATTTTAGAAGAAGAATTTTAGAAATCTTAAATAATAAATATAACTTTTAATAATTTCTAATGTGATAAGATATCATGGGATGCAGTTATAGTAAGAGAATGAGGTATAAAACACAACATAACATTCAAAAGTCATAGTAATGTTTTAATTAAATAACTGTGTTGTAAATTAGTCATTTATGATCTTTATTAAACTTCATATTTACATACATACATATATATTTTTATGATCCGAACTCATCCAGTAATAGGAATAATTATCCATGGCATCTAGCTAGTCATGAAGGCATTGCGGCTAGGCAACGACATCTCAAAACTCAAAAACATATTGGGTGACGTAGAAATAGAAATCGGACCTCAAACGGCTAAGACATCAAACAAGACCTTTTATTAATTGACTAATCGTGAGGTTTGGCAGGGTGTCCCTTTCAGAAACCAATCGTGTACGTGTTGCTGTCGATCTCTTACCGGAGGAGACATGTTCATTAAGTATATGCATGTGGAGGTTTTCGACAACTAGCTTAAAACTACCCTTGATGAGATAATTCAATTACAACAGTGGACCCTTTTTTATCTCGTCTTTTTGCAACGTGAAATTCCTCAAAACTAAGATGTCATATCAAATCAAAGCATCCCCATTCTGTGATCTCCATGATTTTATTTATTTTTTTTAAATCGTCTATCGCATTATGAATGTTGTAATCACGTCAACCGTTTAAACAATGATTATTGTTTGCATTGAGATTCCAGATTTTTGTACGCCTTTTTTTTTTCATTTAAGGAAAAAATTATTAGAAAAATATATGCTACGTATTATATGTATAATATAAATATTAAAAAATTAATATATACAATGCATTGTTCAATGCAAGCCATAATTTATTTTAGAAACTATGTATTCTATTATCGCATGTTTCAAAAATTCATGCATCCACTTATGTAGTGTTTGATACTCAATCTTCATGAAGTGAAAAAACTTGCAAAGAGAGAATAGACTAGAATTGAATAACATGAAAGTGAAGAGAACCTTTTTTTTTTTTTTTAAGTGTGCCTTGAATTATTGTGAATTTATTTCTATTTGTTATTTATAAATTTTATACATATATATATGTATAGTCCAACCCATCTTATTGAGTTATGTATATATAGGTGGCTCTACAATTTTATACTATACCATGTATCAATTTTCTCGAACAATAAGAATTCTCTTTCCGTCTATACCGGCATAGGCCACGTTAGTCATACTAAGTAATTTTTCTTGTATTATTTATTTCTCATTCACTTTATTTTTTATTAATTATTGTTGTTAGTACAACAAATGTTATCAAAGCCCATGTTTCATCATTTCTAATAATGAAATAGATTTAATGGTTTGATGCTCTCATGGTTGGCCCATTTCATGTAGAAAAAAGAGACAAGAATTATGTGGTAGTGGCTTAAGCCAAGCCCACGATGTGAAGTCGGCAACCAAACTAGAGGCCTTTCTTTCATGAAGTGAGTTTAGCAGTGTCAATTAATAAGTCCTTGATTTGTCCACAAGATTTCTCCATTTGAGA
This sequence comes from Combretum micranthum, assembly GCA_024138025.1. Taxonomy (NCBI): domain Eukaryota; kingdom Viridiplantae; phylum Streptophyta; class Magnoliopsida; order Myrtales; family Combretaceae; genus Combretum; species Combretum micranthum. The sequence continues at coordinate 150,683 of JAMXBD010001284.1, forward strand.
GAGAATACAAGTTAAGCCCAATGTAAAAGTGACTCACACTTAAAAAAGAGACAATTGAGATACAAGCGTGAGTTAGTGGAAGAAGGTATCCCATTTGAAATCATGTTGATTGAGTGGAAGATATAGAGATCGAAAATATATATCAAAAAATGCCTTAAAAGTTTTGGGTTGGATATGGTGCTGAGTCAATGAGTAAAAACTCAAATGCAAAGTTTCTTCTCAAAGTAAAGTTCCTCATGCCCAACAGACATATTTACTCTTATTTAGGTAGTTAGTAAAAAGATTTTAAAGAAAGTGATAATTTAATTTATCTTACATAACAAATTATCTCATACACATATTTCAAGAAATGTATAAGTAAGTTATAATAAGGATTTACATATAACTTATTGTGCTTCTCATGTTAGGGAGATTCTAGTTCAGCTCAATGAAAAACCAATGTTCATATGACTAAATTATTACTATCTTGGCAATTCCTATAGATAGTAAAGAAACAATATTATGTAAGAAAGGAAAGTAACCATGCTTTTTTTTTTTTAAATTTGTCAATAAAATGACCTAAATTAATTGAAAGAAATAAAAATAAATAAATAATTCAACAAAGGGTTAAACAAGCAATTTGATCCTATGCTCATTGCTATATAAATATTAACTTCGCTGAAAAACCTAAATGTTGTTCCTTCATAGTAAATATTTTCCTCTCTCTGTAAAACTTTTGTTTTTGCCCTTTCAATGAATTTGTCACTATGGAAACCTTGAAGGTAAATTAAATCTTGAATTTGGTGATCTTTATGGAAACTAAGTCTTGAATCTTAATGCTTTATCTTTACAGATAATCTTTGAGACAATTGTGTAGGAAGCATAAATCTTGCAAGATTCTAAATACTAGCTGTTGGGTAAAGATTCTAACATTCTTGATAGATTTCAAGTACTAGCCATTAGGTAAAAGAAGTATGAAATCTCGAAATTTCAACAAAAGATTTAGTACAAAGAAAAGTAAGTGATGTGATTTTATATAAATTTGACATTGTGAATGTAGTAACTATTAGAATTGGGTAATTCTGTGTTTAACATGATGTTGGGTGGTAAATGTTAACAAGGAAAGGTTAAGAGATTTTTGGATTGAGAACAACAAAAAAATTGCAAGCATGATATTTTTTGGCCGAAACGATCAATACATAAGCCATGTGTAGGTCATATTTAGCCTCTGAGTCATGAATCCACTAATGAGCTATTTTTAGGCATTCACAACTAATGCAATAGATGGTGCACATGCCCATAAATGAACTAGTATAAGGTTTCTCAACACACATAAACTCGTGTACAGGTCGTGTGTACCTCATGTGAATTGCACCATTTTACAAGGCTTTGTATAGGTTATGTATTGTTTGTGCGTATTATTGATTGAGTTTTATAATCTTTTATGTCCTATGATTAATTTCCTAAAAATGATCAATGCCAGGTAAGTATATCTATCATACGTAGTATAGGAATGAAATATAGGATCATATTTCTAAGGGATCTTGACAAGTACTGTTACTTACCTTTTTCCCATTATCTAGCCTATGAAATTGAGTGAGTATCATGTTATGATATTAATTAAACTACTAACCTCCTACAAATTATCAGTAATGACTACTAACATCGAATTACTTATATTAAATGCATAACACAATGACTTAGAACTTGCTTCACCAATAAACTTGATATGTACATTAAGAGCATGCAATTAATATCACTAGTTTCTTAAACTGTAGAATTCATTAAGTACGTCAACATCTTTCTCAAGATCACCAACATCTAACCCTAAGTTTATCCATCGGATTCTCTTTCTAGCTAATAGCAACTTAGAACTGCATTAAGTTCGAGAATTCTTTACTTAATTAAATAGATGCAGAAGAACTTCATTATCCCATCTCTAGGATCATGAGCAATTCCTTCCAACAACCTAAATCTATTTAAGAAGATGATCTATCAATCTATCCCAATGAAATCTGACATGAAACTATACCGTGCATAATACAATTCCAAAATTCAATAACAACAACTGTTAAAGTTGAGAATACTAATAATAATTTATTGATTAATCATACTAATACATATCAAGTTATGGTGCAACAAGCCTAAGCAGCACTACTCATACATTTCATAACAAGATAATATAACAATAACTAGAATAAGACAAAAAGGAAACACAAGAGAAAACCTCCTTTTCATGATGCAAATGTCTAAACTCTTCAAGAGATTACAACAACATGTCTTCTTTTCCTTTTCTCTCAAGAATCTCCAAAGAGTATATTACAACATGATACAATACATACGAAACTATGAACAGGTATAATGTTACAAAGACAACTATACTATACTGATTTGGTTTTTTACAAAATGATTCTCCTTTCTATTGCAATGTTTAGATCTTATATTTATAACTCCTAAGTGATTAGACATGATTGGCATCTTTTTTTTTTTTTTTTTTTGTCTCAATTGGTGTTCACATCTCTTCAAGAAATGCTTATTTTGACTTTTGAAGTGGAAACAGGGCAAATCATGACCTCCATCATGGTTGTAACTCGAGCGGTGATAATTCTAAAAATAAAATCTACATTGATCACCATTCGGTCACTGCCGATGATGGAAATCACCATCCGCATCACAGGAGTTATGGAGGTGGTGATGAGTCTAAAAACTAAATCAGCATAATCACCATCCGCATCATGGCAGTGAAGGGGGTGGTGATGATTTGTTCTCAAGTTTTTCTTACTTTACGACCATGATGTTGCTCATTCTGATTCCTAGTGCATGTGTCTTCTACCATTGCCTCAATCATGGCTGTGATACATCCTTAATTTTCAAATCTTTTACTTAATTTGATTTATCTTCTTACAAATGTTGTTAAATTTTCCTTAATCACCTGAAATGAACAAATTCACAAATTAAATACCAACTCTAAAGATAAATCATGAGTATAAGCACAATTAACCAAATAAGCATACTAAATGTATAGAGTAAATAGCTCCTATCATGCATACCTTCCATGAATCGCACGACTATTTGCATGAGCTATGTATAGGTTATGTTTAGCTTTTGTAACTTGCACAACCTTCAACACAACCATGTTGCTTATGATGGCTATAGGTAGTAGTTGGGGAGTACCTTTACTGTAATCACGTTAACTTGAAGATCCTAGTGTGATGTTGTCCCAAGTGTGTCTTTTTGGAAAGGATCTGGATAGATCTAGGTGGTTCTCATGTCGTCATTATGAGGGATTATTTTATGCCCAATATATATGTATTAATGTGTTTGTTGGTACTTGAGTTATCCCTCTTTGGTAGTTAGACTAAACCATATAGATAATTAAATGGTTGTTTATTGCATGTATAACATATAACTATATGCGAATTTGTTATTCCTTGTTCGTGCACATGTGGTTATTGATATATCGTACTAGGCTCCATCTCATTCCTTTTTCTTTTTCAGGTACGGGTGATATTCTATTAGCACTTGAATTGTCTGCATACAATTTTATAGTCGACTATTAGATTAGTTGTTAATTCCTTGGAGATAAGTTCTCCTAATATGTAGATGTTTACGGCTTGGATTTTCATGATTTAGAATGTTACAATCAAGCATGGACCCTCCAGTTGTCTAGTGAAAGATATTATTAGTTTGGCTCATAGACTAACTGAGCTATCTGATGTTATTGTGTTGTAAGTCATAGTTACATATATGACTTGCGGAATTGAATATTGTATAATTGTTGATTTGAAGTTCACATGATACATGTGTGATTGGATTTTAATGGTTATCATATGTGAGTAATAGTAGGTTCTAAGTCTTAGTGTGTCTGTAATTAAATGTGGACACAAGATGGACTATACATATCCCTATGTTTAGGGTGTTGTAGTCAATTCCATGTGAAACCAAATATAGGGATTGAGCTATTTTCTATTTTATTCCCTACGTTAATTATATTGCACAATTTCCAAACAAGCCATCTAGATAGACATTATTTTTCTTCATTAAATTTTATAAATGGTATCCCCATAAATCCTATAATTAAACATCAGTGGCATGATAAATGCATATATATTAATTTGCTCTAACTTATATGGTAATCTAATTATAATTGATTAAAACATCATTTGAACATTATAATAGAAGTGTGATAGAAAAAAAGTATAATTATTGAATGGCATGCAGAAAAAGTGGAGTAAAACTCAACATAATTCCTCTTTATTATCCTTCATAATAGAGTATAATTATTATTCTCCTCTATGAAATATTCTTACTCTAGCTTTTGGTACACATAGGCCATTACATTATAATCTATTTTTAACCCATAGAATTCAACATAACTTTATTTGTATATATTTAAGCCCACATTGGAACTTTATATCGGAAAGTATGGACATGTTAATTTATTAGCTCATATAATTTCCACTTGGAAACTAAAATATATTTGTGACAAGAAAAAGAGCAAGTAAAATGTAGGAATCATGTAAGAGAAAAGGTTTATGTCATAAAAAGTACATAAACTTTGTAAAATGTGCAATTGAGTACATGAATTTTAAAATTGATCAATTTAGTACCTCTATCTAATCCATAAGTTCCTTTTGCTAGATGGATATTTTGTCCAATTACAAAGTGGCATGTGTCACATTGGTTCTTATGTATAAAATCCATCCATGAAAGTGAGTTTAGCAAGTTTTGAAATTGAAAACAATTAATATGAAAATTTAATCTTACCTAACATTTAACCCTAATTAATGTTATAGAGTTAAGAAAAGTACGACAAAGATAAAGGACAAAAAAGCACACTAATCAAAATGAAAAACCCTAATTCAAACATAAATACTATTGAAGCTATAATTGGCCAATAATTGGGAGCTTAATAGAGCCAAGCGAAATTGCAAGATGCCCAACCGAAGCCATAATTAGCCAATAATTGGGAGCTTTGTAAGAAACCGAAAAGTATGTTAGATTCTTAAAAGAGAGGGACCATGTGCAAAAGTCAAAGTTTCTATTAAGAGGACGACGAATGGTAGTACCTACAATTATAATTTGTTATTGAAGTGGTCAAGTGTTGTAGTTGGGGAGAGGGCTTCTCCACACCTTTGACAACTTGCTTAAGGGAAAGGGCTTTTAGACAGTAATTTCAGTATTTAGGGTTTTGGTTTACTAGTTTAAAGGTTAAAATACCTTCACAATGTGTGTAGTGCTCCTTTAATCTATTATCTCTTCCGTCTTTCACAATATAGCTTTAAGGATTCAGTCCCAACATCCTTTGATCTCTTCTCTCCTTCCTTCCTAATACATGTAGTGTTCAACATATTAATCCTAGTTATTTTATTTTGTCTTTTTTTTTTCTTTTTAAATTTGATTTGATCTATTTGTGTTCTCCACATTGTAATTTTCATATAGGGCATTTTAACAGTTACTAATAATGTTATATCAGGTATGAGAAGCATGCATGAAACTTCATTAAGGTATTAAATTAATCAATTTCAAAATCTTGGTATTTAATTTCATAATTTAGAAAAATTTCAGTTCCTTTTATGACATTAACATAAGAGAAAATTAACTAATAGGGTTTGCATAATTAGGGGTCAAGGCGCAAAACATTGCCCTTTAATTAAAACCAATAATTCATTAGACAACATTATATGATAATTATTCCTAACATGGAAATAACAATAAGTAGAAATAGGACATAATGATATCATATGTATAATCATAGTCAACGGTTATAATAAGAAAATTAAGCAATATAAACAAAAAAAAAATTAGCGATGACTACTCATTCATCATGGTGATTCTATTTCAGTTGCTATCTATTATAGCAATATATAGATGATATATAAAATTTGCTATATAAAAAACCACCATAAAATAAACTAATTGAAATAATCTAATTTATTTAATAATTAAATTTTCATGTGAATGTAATATTAGTTCTAAATATTAAGTTTGAAGTAATTTTGATATATGAAAATGAATGTGTAGAAATATGTTTGATATACTATGCTTATTAATGTAAATTATTGATGTATGTGAGTATGTGTAATGAGATTAATGTTATTGTTTTATGTCTATTAATGTATGTATAGTATAATTAATCTTTGTGTCTCTTATGAATTAATATGTATATGTTATGTTTAAAATTATCAAAACAACTTTTGAATTATCCAAATAATTGTTAGCATAATTTTTCAATAAATTTAGCCCATTTTCAAGCTCAAATTAGTTCCAAATTAAGCCAAATTAAACCTAGGTCATATATACCCCAAAAATCAAACTTAGGATAAATATAAGTCTCAAATTTGATTAAATAAAGCCTCTTTTGGCAGCCCACATTTTTTATACGAATTTCCCACTTTTCTTTCCTTTCTATTGTCCTTCTATCTTCAAACCATAAGCCCTAAACCAAAATCAATAACAAGCTTTGATTCAACAATCTCTAAGCCAAAGCCTCTTCAAGTAAGTTAAAGCTAGTATAAACTCTTTGTTTATTTTCTTTCTTGTAATATAGATGTAAAATTAATGTTAGGATGAGTTAATGTCATATGAGTTGAATGGTTTTATGTATTGTTAAATGTTAGGTTGTGTTTTATTGTTATATAAACTTGTTTATGTGTTATGGAAGTAGTGAGAAGTGTTGGTGAGGGTTGAAGTTGATTTGAGTAGTTAAGTTGAAGTGAAGAGTAGAGAGGGTTTGATGTGAATGAAGTAGTTTATGTGTTATTATGATGTCCAAAGTTGCTAGGATTGGTTAATGTGGATAGAAGATAGTGTATGAAGCTAAATATGTGTTTGAAGAAGGATTAAAAGTGTTATATGTATAAATTTTCAAAGTGTAAAACAAGGAAAATAAAACACTTTTTGAATAGACCTATTTTTTAGTGTACGCCGGCATCTGATACTTCAACGCCGCCAGCGTATAGGCGGTGTTGAATGTGATCAGAACTGATTTTTCTAAAGCTGCTTAAAAAGCCACTGGCTTTTGTAAAGAAATTGGTTAACTTTTATTTTTTCAAATCGTACGTCGACCATTAGGGCTTCAACGCTACCGGCCTTTAATCGGTGTTGAATGCGAACAGAATCAATTTTTTTAATGCCGGGCTTACCGACGTTCAATTCAATTTTGCCTATGTAGATAGGCCACGTATCCCCTGTGTCACGCCCCAGCGGGTACCCTAAACGTGACAGCCCGCCGTACACAATATTAAAACTTAAGAATGACTATCTCATCACTCGAAAGCTTCCATATCGGTACAAGGCGTACATTCACAACAAAGGGAGACCGTGGAGTAATGCATTTTAAGACATTGGCAGCGGAACATGCAAAATAACACTTAATATATAATTCATTGAAATAAAAGTCTTACAGCTTCTAAAGGGCATTCCCCCGATAATTTCATAATAACATGGTCTTGCTAAGATAACCAACAAAAGCTAGAAGATTTTAGAAGAAATCTACTCTAAGACAACGAAATAGAATTCCTCCAAAAGCTTCTTAAAATAAAGATTCTACCCGGGTGGATCAAGGTGGTCTCGGGTGCAAAAGATAATCCTTCAATGTCAAAAGTCTATAGGAGTATAAGCATGAATAGCTTAGTGAGATATTCCTTACGCAATAGTATTCAGAACAAGCAATCAATCAAGTTTATTAAACAAGCATATGAATGCAACAATCATATGATCAAACAGTACATACGACTATCCGGTTTCGTATGTGTGATGGATTTACCCCTCCATCGGTAGTTAGGGAATGCTTTAAACTGGGTCCCGACCGACCTCCTTAAAGTTGCGCGCGTCTTGAGGTTCCAACGAACCGTACTACTAGTCCCCGGGGCTTTCCTTACCCAAAGTGATCGATCGGCCCGGCTACACCTTGAGGTCGTATTCCCCAAACGTCCTAACCCTCAAGATGTAGCTAGGCAGCTTACCTTTCCGGTCCCACGCTGAGGAGTAGTAGCAAAAACTTCGAAATGATATTCTAAGTGATATGCATGAGCAATTTATTATATGGGGATTTCAATATAACATTAAATCATTTTAAAGCGATCAAATAATATTTGCACACATAATAATTCATACATAGAAACATTTATATCAATCAAAATTTGGATTCTGATATACTTATTGTTCATTGATCGCACATAACAATTCACATTCATAGTTCCCATAATATCCCACATGCATATCAATTTTATCTTTTCCTAACATCTAGCGCTCTATTCTACAAGCACATGCGCGAATACGTAAACGTAAAGGAAACTCACTCGTCCATAGCTTTCTTCTAGGAGTCGAAGTAATCCTCGGGGAAGACAAGATCGTGATCCTCGACAACTAAACAAAAGAAATACCCAACATGAGTATTTCATCCAAGATCTATTTAAATTCTATAGTTCTATTCGTAAAAATCGTATGGAATGGAAATTCGAACTTAAAATGGCCATAATTTGCTCATTTTAACTCGGAATTTCACATATTATATACCGATTTCTACCTACTCAAAAAGATCTATCTATTTCTAAGGTTATTTTTATCAAAAGGAGTTATTTCGGTCTCAGAATAGTAACGAACAGAATTGATACGAATTTCAAAACTAGAGTTTTCAAACTTTCTTCATTCAAAACTTTTGTACAAAATATAGGTATATTTGTATGATTGAAAAACCCTTTGAATACATATGTATAGATTCAAGCCATATGCATGAATTTAGTGGTGTTGTCTCAATAATGATTTGGTAAAACAATGTGTCATTTGAAAGTGAAATAAGCTTAAGACTTAAAAAGAAATTAGTTTTGCTTTGAAAAATTTCTTAAATTATCATAAGTGAGTATTTCCTTCTTTTAATTCCATCTCTTTGTTTTTGAGAATTTTAGTAAAAGTAATTTTAATCTTCTAGGATTTCAAAAATTTTACTCTAGTAGTTTGGAAAGCATAGTTTTTCCTAAATATTTTATGGTTATATGTTCTATAGTCCTTCTAAAGTTTTGATCTTCTTTAAAAAGATAATATAAATAATCTCATAAGTTATTTATTATTTTCATTTCCTAAGTAAAGCTTATCCTTAAAAAGATTATTTTTGATAATTTTGGACAACTTGTTTAGACTTTAATATTCTAGAGTGTTGGTAGAAAACTTTGAAAAATGAATTTAAGAAATCCTTTGTTTAAACAAGGAATTAAGTTTAAAGAAACTTTCTTATTTTATTGGTTTGAAAAGAAAGTTTGTGATAATCTTTACTTCATGTATTTCTTGGTAAAACCACATATTATTACCAAAACTTGAGCTAACTTATCTATCTTTAGAAAATATTTGTTTAAGATAAAGCTTCAAGTCTTTTTAGGAAAATAATTTCCTATGTGATAAAATTTATTTTTAAAGAGAGTTTATTTTTATTACTTGAGGAAATTCATTTTCATTATGTTGAGACAATAACAACATATTCATGTATGAATGAGAATATATAATTATGAGAAATATAAAAACAACATAAATAAAATAAGAGCATAAAATAAAGTCAAGTATTGGGAACCTTAGCTTCATCAAGGTATCCGGGACTAAGAATAGACTAGTCCTCAAAAGAAAAGCAAAGCAAAGAAATAAAATTGTTTTGACTTAATATGGACAAGTCTAAGACTAGAAAGACTAGTCTTAATAATTGCATGAAATTAAATAAATTGCATAACTTGAAGTAAATAAATAACAAATGAGCTTATATGCTCTAAATAAATATATATATAATATACATAATACTTTATATAAGTTAGGTAGAACAAATAATAACAATAACAATAAACAACATAATAATAACATAAAGAAATAGAATAGAACAGAATAAAAACAAAATATGAATAAATTGTTGCTTCTTTAACTCAATGAGTTAAGAAACATACACTAAACTCATGTTGAGTTATATGAACATGATGAGAGAATATGAGAAACTTTTACCTAAAGCTTATGGGTTTGTTGTAGAAGAAAAGAATGGGTTGTTGTATTATGTGGGACTTGGTTTTCTAAAGAAAAGAGGGAACTTGAGAGAGATTTTGAGAGAGTAATTTTGTGGAGTGATTTTGGGAGAGTTTTAGTAGGAAATGAGTTGTGTGAAAGAATGAAGGACGAATGGAGTATTTATAGATTTTTGGAGTGGAAATTAAATATAATAAAATAAATTGGAAAAGAAAACAAAATGAGAGGAAGAGGAGAGAGAGGGTGGACGGCAAGGGTATGGGGAAGAGAGAAAAATTGATTAAATTTGTTGTTTTATAATAAAAAGAAGTAATATATAAAGTATGATGTGATTAAAGTTATATGGGGAAGGTAAATTGTAAGATATAGGTATGGTAGAGTGTAAGAATAGAGTGTAAGAAAAAGTAGAGATAGGTGAATAGTAATGAATAGTAGAAAAGTACTATGAATAGTAGACTAGACAATTAAAATACCAGTAGTAAATAAAATATGCGTAAAAGGCCTATATCTGTTATTTTTAGTTACCGAAAAATTCTAAAACTGATATTTTTGAAAACCTTATATTTTTACGAATCTATTGGTGTTGTCAGAATATTTTTGCTATCCATTGTACCGGGGCACGGTTTTCGAAAACTGATCCCGATCGGATCCGAGGGACACTAGAAAAATTCAAATCTGATATTTTAAGCTTTCCTATATTATTATGAACCATATTCCACAATTATTTCAATTTCGTTTTCTAGGGTTTAAGAACACGGTATTGCCAGATCTAGATTCACCAGACTAATCATATAACTAGGTTAATTTTAGGGTTTCGTTTTAACTTCCGGTTCTAAGGTTTTTCTTTTATTGACGAAAAATCTAGGGCTTACACCCTGAGTTTTACAAATTCAACCTTCTTTAATTGTCATTCTTTACTTCATATAAGTCTTCTAATGAATCTATAAGCCATATAAACATGTTTTATGTATGAATTAGATGTTAAAACTATATGTTAGTTTATTCAATCTCCTTATATAGTTAACTTAGGATTGTGTTATATATATATATATATATATATATTCTACGCTTGATTATTGATTTGTTTTGATATTTCTTATTTCAGTTAAAGGTTCTTCAGTTAAATCCTTTCAAGTGAATATAGTAATATACTATTGGGTACAGGTACGTAATAGCTTGCTTGTTGTATGTTAGGAATAGGCATTACTAAAATTGATTTAATTCGATTTGGCTTAATACTTTGATGAACTAGATGTCTATTATGCTGTTTAATCTGGTCCGAGGAGCAGCAAACCTGTCATGATGCAATGACATGTTAGTTAGGTGCTTAACCTAAGTTATGATGCAATGACTTTACCATGATGCAATTGTATACTATGATGCAATAGCGATCTGTTTTTGGTTAAGCAATAGCCAATGGGGAGAATAGCATCTGAATAACGTTTGCTTAAACTTAGGGAGAAATATCATGGTTATGTTCAAAGTTTATGAGAACTAGTGAACTAGGCTCATATTATGGACTGAGTTTGAGTAGAGTCGGGCAACGGCTTTTGATCCCTAAATGAAGCTATTTCTTTATGGAATAGATATAAGAGATATAAGTATTCGGACTACTTATATCAACCCACTGAGCAACTTGTTACTCAGGACCCCTAAATTCCCAGAGCATGATTCCGGGGTTTGAATACCCTACTGTTGTTTTGTTAATAGAAAACTTAATAAGATAATGACTTGATCGTTGATGCATTTCATTTTATTTAAGTTTGCTTGATAAATTGTTTTTGTATTTGTTTTTGCGTACTGGGTTTTGGCTCACTTTTGCTGCTTTGCAGGTAATGAAGATGAGTTATATGATGATCTGGGATACGGGTCAAATTTTGAGAGATTCATGGAGGAGTGGGACAAATGGGACGAGTAGGACTCGAATGCTCTTGGATTTTTGGAGAAACTTTTGTTTAAAGCATAATTCTCTATATAGAAGGCTTGTTAAATAAGCTTAAGTTGTATAAGACCTTAAGATCTCTTTAGATTATCTTTTGTACCAAGAACAACTTGTAATTTTGTAGTGTCTTAGATTGACACTAAACTTTGTACATAATGTATATATGTATGGATTTTTATTAAAAATCTTGTTTTGTTAAAAGTTGTTTATAAAGTTTTAATAGATTTGATCAAACAATTCTCATAAACTAAACTGTTAGTTTTAGGACAACCTATATATAATGTGAAAATGTTATATGTGTTGGGGACTCAGTACTAAATCTGGGATTTAGTGAGTCTGGTCTTTACACTAATTAATCATTGTATACCCATCAATTTAACACCACAACTGATCAATAGCAATTTGATAGAGTTAGGGATAGTATGATAGTAAAATACATTCTATACAATTTTTTATATTACGAATTTTAATAAGTTTTACTATAATGTACAAATTATGGCTACAATATAAAATATATATATACATATGTCGTAATAGATACTTATCAAATGATAGTTTCCATTACAAATTTATAATCACATATGTACATAAAGCAATGAGTTGCAATACCAAAGGATAATCCACTAATGCAAGTTGCTCGTTGTAAAAATTAATAGGTATAAATACAAGGAGCTAAGAACCATTAATAACCCCATATTAAAGAAATAAGATGATACTTACCAAAAATGATACATGTGCTTAAAGAGAGAACAAGCAAAAAGATAAAAAAGAAGGGAAAAAAATGAAAACACTAGCACTTACCAAGTATAATGTGGTGATATTTATTGAAATTAAGCATTTCTCAAAAAGAAGGACATATGATGGTAAAGAATTCATTTCTAAGTGGCATCGCATCAAAATTATAATTTTACTTAATAAAGGTGTAACATTTGTTTATCATTTCTTCAAAAAGAAATTACTAATGATATTTCTTATTAAATTAGTTACCTTTTTACCATACTAAAATCACATTTGTAACATGCGACTTATCCAAATAAACAAAACATGCATTTTATAAATGCAATTTTAAGCAAAATTATACCACATACTAAAACAGCATCTTATAGATGCAATTAACGAGTTACTCATAGCAGTTATTTAAGAGAATTTCATTGGAGCTCTAGCTCATAAAAAATGGACTTCAACGTAATTTTTTGATGGACTAAACAACAATGACCAAGGATTAATTGATGCTTTCCCACAGTGCATGGAAAACTTCAAAATTAGGGTTCAACAATTGTGCAATGATGTGCAAGGATTAATCGATGCTTTACTGCAATGCTTGTATAGCTTCAAAATTAAGGTTAATGATTGTGTTTTAGAGGTCAACAACACCAAAAAAAAAATATTCTAAGAACATGAATTGTATGTACAAATTCCATGTCTAACATGTAATTATGTGTAAGCCTTAGGATTGTAATTGTAATTAATTTTATGTAAATGTTATTATGGTAATTAATTTCTCAAGGCTACAAAGCAATACACAACTCTCTTAATAAAATATATAATATAAGAACACAACAAATAAAAATTGTTGTAAAACTCAATTTATCCAACACCTCCCACCACCAACTTGAGTTTTAGCTCAGGCATTAAACAGGTTTTTCATTTGGCTTCAAAGTTAGTATTTAGGAATTTAGTACTTACCTACATACTAAATTAAAGATCATGACTAAAAACACGCAAGACATCTTAGAAAGACAAGAATAAGAACTATAAGTAATTATATTGATTGGAAATGTACGATGAAAGCTTTCTTCAAAGATTAAAATATATTGTTGTGGACTATAGTTGAAAATTGAAAATATTACAATTGAAGGGAAAAAAGAAAGTAACTATAAAATCAAAATAGAAAAGGTTCAATTGAATGAAATTTTTATGGATATTTTGTATTATAGATTCATAAACATCTTAAATCAATTGATGATTCTTGACAAGCGCTTTACAAATAGTGAGATCAAGTATAAAATTTGTAGGCCATTACCAAGAGAATGGGAAGCCAAGAGGACCACCATTAAATAAACTCATGATTTGAGCAAATTATCTAAAGAACAACTTTTTAACACTCACGACATATGAAATGATTAGAAGGCAAGGGGAGGAAACTCATAGAAAAGATATGGCACTAAAAGTTTCATGCTCCAACTCAAGTGACAAAGATGAAAGTGATGAAGATGATTTGGACAAATTAATAAAGAAGTTCACAAAAACTTTTGAAGTTCCACAAAATGTCAAATATGAAATATGAGTCTAATTCAAAGAAGGAGAAGAAGAAAGTGGTTACATGGTTCAAGCAAAACAAACCCAGCTATATGTAGCAATATTGTCCAAAGCTCAAAAAGGTTGATAAAAAATCAAAGAATGAAGCAACGGTTGCCACATAAAGCGATCATGATTCAAGTATCATGATGAAGCCTTGTGCTTCATGGTCCTCGATGATAAGGTAATCTCCTCTTCCTCTAACACTTCATATGATGAATAAGTGAAAGGTATAACAAATTATGTAATGAAATGATTAAATTGAGAAAGAGAAATAGATTGTTAAAATCAATGATGAAAAAGGGGAGATGAGCTAGATGAGCTTAAAGATGAAAATGCTAGATTAGTTAAAGAAAATTAATATTTCAAGTTGAAAAATAAAAAATTGAAGAGAAGAAATGATAATTTGAACAAAATTAGTGAAAAGTTGAAGACTGAATTTGATTTGCTTGAAATTAAAAATGGGGTTAGTGTTGCGAATGGTACCTAAACTTCAGTAAAATATGCAATTTGGTACATGAATTTTAAAACTAATTAATTCAATACATAAACTTTAAAATTGATCAATTTGGTATCTTAAATAACTTTTTATGTACACCAATTGTACATATGTGATATTGGGTAGTGTATAAGAAAAGGTTTTTTAAATATTAAATTGATTGATATCAAAGTTTAAATACTAAATTGATCAATTTTAAAGTTCAGATACCTAATTGCATATTTTGCCAAAGTTTAGGTTTCATTCGCGATACTTACCCTTAAAAATAAAGGATAATGTCATAAATGGTACTTAAACTTTGGTAAAATATGCAATTAGGTAACTAAACTTTAAAATTGATTTATTTAGACCTGAACTTTAAAACTGATCAATTTAGTACCTGGAAAACTTTGAAAATAATCAATTTAGAACTTAAAAGAACTTAACGAAGGTATTGTTTTACATATGAAAAAAGTTCTTTTAAGTACTAAATTGTTCGATTTCAAACTTCAAGTACGAAATTAATCAATTTTAAAGTTCATGTATCTAATTGTATATTTTGTCAAAGTTCAAGTACCATTAGTGATATCAACCTAAAAAATAAAACCTTAAAAGGTGATGATAAAGCTACTGTATGTGATGATGCATGTTTGAAAGAGCTAGATGAGATTAAAATTTTGCAATCTTGAGAGCTACTTTGATAAATCAAAACAAATTATAGTCAAATTCATCAAGGGTGACAATAATTTAAATATGCTACTTGGGAATAAAAATTTGGATAAAAGTGGAATTGATTATAATGGAAACAGTAAAAACAAATTCTATAAAAGTTACTTGATCAAAGCAATTAATAGAACTTGCAATTATTGTAGTAAAATTGATCATATTGCACATAATCGTACAAAAAGGAACAATGGTGTTTTGAATCATACAACAAAGTTTGTTTGGGTCTCTAAGGCACAAGTTTTTGTTGACATTAACATAAATGGATCTAAGTACAAATGGATACCATACAAATGAGATTTGTTTTGTAGGTATCCTCAATGCATTTCAAATGTGCCAAATGTAGTGTAATTTATCTTTATGATATGCCTTGTGAGTTGTGCTTTTGTATGTCTATTTTTGCTTTTAAGACTTGTTGATATTCATTAATGTGCAATTCTAGGTGGTTTTGTGATCCTTATCCATGGATAGATCTTATATATGCTAAAATGTGTCTTAAATGTATGAAATTGGTTTTCCTAGAGTGTAGGCAATAAAAAATGCTTTTTCATGCTTACAATTGAATATTAGACTTGCATGAATGAAACATGCATGAAAATGTCTTTAGGAAAATTTGTGCATCTTTGAAAAAAATTCATGCATTTATGATCTTAATTTTCACATATTTAAAATTTATTGAAGTATGTATGTTTGGCATGGTCATATATGTGAAAAAATAGCAATATGAACTTGTCTCATGTGAAATCATGAAGTTGTGCAAACTTACTTTTATTTGGTTCATGCTATCTAATATTGCATTATAACGCCTGAATGCTAAACCCGTAGCATCCGTTGGTTGCTACATTTCATAACATTGTGCTATGACAATCTGCATAATATGAGTTTCAAGAGCTTTGTTATTATTGTAAATACTGTTTGGAGTCATTTAAGTAAAAGGGTTAATGAACAAAATGGTATTTTAATTTTCGCAAAATATTCAATCAGGTACCTTAAGCTTTATTTTGAATAATTTGATATCTGAATAAAGTTTTCGCAGGCTTTTTTCATACTTGCAGTTTGGTTTTGACAAATTTGGCACCTAAAGAAAGTTTTCGCAAACTTCTTTAATATCTTAATTAAGTTTAACAGGTCTAAGAAAAGTCCATGAAAACTTTTTCGGATACCAAAATTATTAAAACTAAACTTCATGTATCAAATTGTTCAAAACAAAACTTTAGATACCTAATTAAATATTATAAGAAAGTTTATAAACCATTTTTACATTAACCTTAAGTAAAATTGTGCAGTTGAGTGACATGTTAATTGTGTCAAATGTGCAGACCTATGTTTACACAATACTTTGTCCTTTTTAACTCAAGTTCCTCTCACTTCATTGTAGGAGTGTTCACGGATCGGTTAACCGGTTCGTGGCCTTATTTTTTAAACCTAACCATAATGTTCAGTTTCTTAATATTCCGATCCTTAATTGGTCCATTATAAATAGTTAACTGTTTTATTCAATTTTTGGTTTTTAACCACTTAACATAATGGTTTCAACAACTCAAATTGATAATTTAAAAAAATCTTATTTTTTAGCCTTTATCATAGAGTTTTTCTTTAAATTATTATATGTATTACAAGAGCTAAAAAAAAAAAGAAAAAAGGAAATCAAATTAAAAAAAAGGAAAAAAAACAAACCTTTGGATGTATCATCAAAATCAAACCAAATCAATTACTAGATTAATTCTCATCAAACACAGGATAATAATATTTTAATGAAAATCCAAGAAATATGAACATAGGTAAATTATATGCATATGTAAATCATATGTGTGTATATATATATAATATAAAAATACATATATGTATATATATATATAAATTATATATATATATATTTATAAATATTGAAATTGTTAACCGTTAATAATTTGTTTTTTGTGGTTATAAACCAAATTTGAAACCGAAAGCAAAAAAAAAAAAAAAAAAAAAACCTAATTCTAAACCAAAATTAACGGAACGGTTAATCATATTTTTCGAATTGGTTTTATGGTTTCGGTTTAGTTTTTGGGCTTCATCGGTTTTTTTGCATACCCCTACTCCACTGATTGGAAGCTTGTCTTATGTTTTACCAAAGTGGAAGAAAAGTTTAGTTTCCATAGCGTTGAATGACTTATTAAATGTAACTTATTATCCCTCTAGTTAACCATCCATTTTTTTAGCTTGCCTTGCTAAAATTTTTCTTAACTTAGATGCTTAATTAAAGAAGAGCGCCTGGTTAAGGAAGAGTTAATTATGCAATGGCTGTCTTCATAGAAAAAGGAAAGATTGTTGAGTCAAATGATTTAAATTGGATTTTGATCAAGAAATGCAATACACAAATTTATAATATTTGCACTTAATTAACTCAAAATGCATGTAATGTGATATAACTTAATGTAAAATATATGTGTGCGGGTGTGTTTATGAAGTTGCAAGACCTAATTACACTACATGTATCGTCCAAATGTCATGCCTGAGGCATTTTCATGATTAGAAGTTTAGTTATGTAAACTATAGATAGCATTCAAATACCAAGAGTTGGCATCTGGACAGTAGACATGTTTCACATTATCAGAATGCTTTTGATCGTATTATAGTGGGTTATCATCTAGATGCTAGGGTGTAGCATTTGGACAGAAGCATGGTTCATCACTCTCTATAAACTAGCTATTAGAAGCATTTAATGTAAGGGAAAGATTAGGAGAAATAAGCTAACATCCACAAAACTTGAAGACACTATATATAGAAGATGTTGGGTAAATTTTCAAAAGTTAGTTGAGTTTATTATCTTGCAATTAATCCATTTGTATTCCTATCCTCATGCATTTGCTCTTGTACTTTATTTTCAAATCCCTCTTATAAAGAGAGGGTGAGTAGTGGCATTAAGAGTTTAGTTTGCAAGTTGTTGTAAGGCACTATTTAAGTGATTGTTGTGTGAATTAGTAAGTAATTGAGTTGTATGATATAGGATTTATTATAAAGGCATAACGCTTGTGAAAATTGAGTGTAAACTCCTGAACTTTTCAATACTCTTAGAAAATAATTTTAGAGTTAAATACCAAAACCGAAATCCTAAAAACCAACCCAAATTAAAACCAAATTCTAAACAAGATTAAATATGAAATTTCTTAACTTTAAGAAAATGAGAACGTCCAAAAATAAAATGTAAAAATCAATAATCGTTCAGCTCAAAAACCGTACACTAGACAATTTACCTATCTTACCTTTAACACAAAAACCGAGACAATATATCCAAGCAAATATTCAATGAAAAAATTTTAAAACCTTAAACCCTTTAGTGAATTTTAGAATAAAAAATTTAAATTAATACTAAAAGTCAACCTGAGTCAACATATAACCTAGATTCGACTAAATAATCTCGAGAACTGTTAAAAATAAAATGAATCATAAAAATAAAGTAAAACTTAAATTTTTGAATAAAAAATGTAGTATAACCATAAACCCCTAGATGATATAATCTTACGAATAGAACTTAAAAGCGGAAGTCAAACCAAAACCCCAAAGTCAACATAGAGCAATAACAAAACTCAGTGAACCTAGATCTGACAATCCCACATGCGAAACCCTAAAACAGTAAAAATAAGGTAACCTTAGATTCCAATCCGAACTAATATGATACAACCTAAAAAGATTAGCTTCGTCAAAAATTCAATCGTTTCGAACTCAAACGAGATCAGTTTTTCAAAATTAGGGTCTCGGCACGCAAAACGGTGAAAACATTTCGGCAATATATTTAGACTCATAATGAGGTAAGGATTCGTAAAATATCAATTTTAGAATTTTTTGACTTCTAAAAATATCAAACATAGCCATTTTACGCATATTTTCCTTACTACTGGTATTTTATTTGTCTATTCTACTATTTATTAACATTTACCACTATTCACCTCTCTCTACTTTTTTTTTTTTTACACCTATTTCTTATATCTCTTACAATTTTCTTTTCCTATTAAACTTTACTATACTTTTACTTAACTTCTCTTATACTTCATTACACCTTTTCTACTTAAATTAATTTTTTTCCTCTCTTTTTATTAAGTGGCAGTTGCTGCCCGCGAGCTCCGCGCCCACACCCCCCACCCCAATTTTTACATTTTTCATTCCCTCCTTTTTCCCTCTATAAATATCCCTTCATTCATCCACTTCTTACACACTTTTCTTTTATCGTAACAAAACTCTATCAATTTTTCTCCACAACTTTTCTCTCTAAAATTTTCTCAAACTCTTTCCTTTCCTTCCCTCTTTCATCCATACACAAATCCTAAATTCTCTCAAATTCTTTTTTCATCAACTACCTTAGGTAAAATACTAAACTCCCTCTTTATTTCATATTGACATAACATGAAAATTATGTATGTTTTGATTTCATATAAAAACCCCATGATGTTCATGCTAGGGAATGGAATCATGAAAATAACATGTTCATGTCTTGTTCAACTCCATAATGTATTCATATTATGTTATGTTCTTGATTCTAATATAACTTTCTATATGTCATTATGTATAAGTATGTATATATATTTTTAGAGCCTAAAACTCACTAATCTAATATTTTATTTATACTTTTATTTCCTTACTCATTCATTTATTTCATGCAAATAAATAAAACTAGTCACTTCTCGTCTTAGACTTGTCCTCATCAAGTCAAAACATTTTTGTACTTATCCATAATCTAAATCCGGGGCGTTTTGACATAAATCTAAGACTCCCATGATTTTTTATTTATTCTCTTGTTTTTCTTAAGGGACTTGCCCATATCTAAGTCCATAAAAACTTGAATAAAAATTTAAGGCTTCTAAAAATTTTCTTCTTTTTTCTTTTCCTTAAGCTTTCTTATGCATTTTCTTTTCTCTTTTCGGAACTTGTCCATTCTAAGTTCCGGGAAGCTTTGATACAAGCTAAGACTTCCCAATATTTAACTTTATATATGTGCTATTTAATTTTTTTTATATCTTTTATGTTCTATATGAGTTATTTTTTTTTTTATCATACAACATAGCTATAAGTTCATATTCATGCATTATTATAATATCGTTGTCTTAATGGAAATTTTTCAAAGAAATAAAAGGAATTCTTTATTTTATAAAAATAAGACTAAACTCTTTATAAAAATAATTTTTGACACTTAGGAAAAATTTCCATTAAAACTTATGATCATGATTCAACAGCTTCCTTCTAAAAAATTTAAATAAGTTCATCATAAATTTTTAGTGTTGTTTTTATGCAAAGTTCCTTTAAGACTTAACTATGTGGTCGCATTACTCTCTTTTCAAATACTAAAACAAATTTATCGTTAAAAATTTTAATGGTGATAATTATTTGTTATGCAAACTTTTCTTAAAAGCTTATTTATAAGGTTTATACTAATACTTGATAAATACTAAGAACCAAACAATTTTTCTAAGTGGAGTTTAAAATTAATTCACTAGTTAAAAATCTACTTAGAAATAAAATCAGTATACAACTTAAGGAACTAAGTTTCAAGAAGAAAATTCATTTTCTTTCTCAAATTAAGGAAATATAAATAATAGATATATAATTAGACACCCACTTATAACAGCTAAAAATTTTAGTTTTCTTCCAACAACTCCTTAAATACGCAAATGTTGAAAAACTACCAATAAAAAAGAGTTATTATGAGAATAAAAATTTAGAATAAGCCATTCATTTAATTTCCCTCATGATAAAATTTAAATCATTTTACAAGTAATAAGACTTAGAATGATTTTTCTTCACTGCCACATAAAGCTTCATGTTTTGAAAAATATTTAGTTAAAAAAAGTTTAGTGTGAAAATAAAATATTCATGAACTCTCAAATAAATATGAAATCATGATTTTCTTTAATTAAGTTTCATATTTACAAACATGTGATTTAACAATAAAAACCCTATAGGGTTCATCTCTATATGGTACTAGAGTCGGGTTTGGGCATAGATAAAAAACCTTGTACAGTATTAGAATCGGGTTCGGATACTGCTAAACCCGATGGATACTCAACCCATTACTCTTAGTAAAAAGAAAAAAATGTAATGTAAATACATTTAATAAATATAAACATAGTAATAGGCTAAATTTAAAAACAAGTTGGTAAAGAGAAGGTCAATTGCTATATTATTAAACTATTATTTTATTAGGTTAAATCTGCTAAATGTATTGAAAAAAAAAATAAACATGGCGGGTTTGGATTGATAATGGAGCAGGTGGTTAGGTGGGTAATCGGGTTGATAGTCAGGTGGATTGTAGGTTTTAGAGTAAACCATGTATGGTGGGTTTGGATATAGAAGGAAAACCCTACAATGTTATAAGATCGGGTTTGGTATGTCCTACAGTATTACAGGTTCGAGTTCGGGTTCATATAACTAGCTCGAAACCCGACTCGATTACGTCCCTAAGTATTGCAACACTATAATATTTCTTTAACTATGTTTATTCATTTATATGCTTGATTGCTATGTGTGGTTAAATTGATTGATTGTCCTTAATGAATCATAATATGGAATGGCGTTAATAAGAAAACGGTCATGCATAGCATCTGTCGAGTCACATTTCGAAAGGCTACTTCTACACGTAGAGTTGGATGGGCTGCAAGCGTGCTGGGACATGAGCCCTGCTCCTTCCTAAGGAATCCATATCGCTCAGGGAATGCGACTCTAGATTCGGAGCTATGCCAACCAAACGCATTGTACGAGTGCCTGGGGACTAGCAGTGGAAGATCAAGAGGACCTCATCAATAATTCCTTAATCCTTGATATGAAGGGATTAAATCTATTCTTTGTATAGGTTCCGAATATGTTTCTTATGTGATTATTGCATAAGCATAGTATATGCTTGACTAACTAACTTGTTTGTCTATGATTGTTAGTGCGAATGAAAAGAAAACATCTCATGAAGCACGTTGTAAGCTTATACCCCCCATATATTTTGTTGAAGCAGGTATGCTTGAGACTCAAATCATGGATAGGACATTAAGGAAAAACATTGGTGGATCATTGAGCTTTTTCAGAAGAAATAGTAGCATAGAAGAAACTTACTTTCTTGAAATTTCTTTACAAGCAATATATGTTATGTTAATAATTTAGAAATTACTAGAAAATGTATTTATGTAATCTTGAAGATATTAGTGGGGGTATGCCCCTAAGAATTATAAATGACCTTGTCTATGTTTAATGATAAGTATTTCTCTTCCCTTGTTACTTAATTGTTATCAATGTAAATTACGCTACTCTGATGTGTTTCTTTAGTTGTGATGTACGCCTTGTACAAGATATGGAAACATTTACCTGACTAAGGTAATCATTCATAGGTTTTAATATTGTGTACGGTAGACTATCATGTTTATGGCACTATTTGAGGCATGACATTAAGTGTGATCATGTTAATGTTATTATGGTATAGGTTTGTGGAGCATTTGTTTTGAGTTTAATGAATGTGACTATGAAGTCTTCCATTGGAAGAAAATTGGGTGATCGTGGAGATTAAGGGAAAATCAAACTCCATATAAAATAAGGGTCTCTTTTATTTATTGCAATTACATTATATTGTTGTTATCTTATTTACTACATAGTGATAGCATCATTTAGGCATTAGATTTAGAAAAGTGATTTAAAAAATCTTATAAAGCTCAATTCCTCTTCCTTTCCTCTCCCCTGCAGTGCTTGGTTTTTTACCCTCTTGAGGTTTAACCGAGGTGTTAAAATGGTTTTTCAAAGATGAATGTAATATTGGCCATATAACATAAGGATCATTTTCTAGCTTATACAAGTAATTTAGCAATAATTAAGTTTCTATCATTATATTGTCATCTTTATCTTTATATATATCTAATGTAAATATTTACTGCTACACTTTCAGAGGAATATTAATTATTGCATCAATCCAATTCTACAATGCTATTAATGTTGTACTGTGAATTAATGATGTTAGAATTCTTATGGATGTGAAGTGATGGAGCCTGACCCATTCAAGTCTATCCACTTCCTCAACAAATTTAATTAAAAAAAAAGTTAGAAGAAATATCAACAAATAGAATAAAAACCAAGGTAAAAAATGAAAAAGAAAAAGGTAAATAATATTTGATATATAGATTATTTTACATGTAAACAAAAATAAATTATTATCAGTATTTAATGCATTATTGATAACAACAAAAGAAATATATGTATTCCAAAAACACATTTAATTTACTTTATATAGGGTTCTACGAAAAGAAAAACCTCATTTTTTAATGATGTGAGATTATTTTTTCTTTTGTAACCTTCTTTAAAGCTTCTAGAGTGTAATATAATCTCACATCACTAATATTACAATTATAATGGGATGTGCTTATATAAATAAATGCATATTCTGCATAATTTCTTATTAATATGAGTTGAAGACTATAATAATTTTAGGTCCAATTTTTATTTTAAATTTATAATTTTATTGAAAATTATAATTTTTTTGTTTTTCAGTTTTGTTATACAATTTAAAAGAAAAAAAAATTATAATCAGTCGGTTTAGGTCTAAACCCGTACCTTAAACAGGCAGATGCACAGATCAAAACCAGATTGGCCTAAACAAGACCAAATTTGATTTTTGCTTTTTAAACCGATGCTAGACCCAATCCGACCGTGAGGACCTCTAGAATGAAGAAGATTGTTTAACAGATCTAGAAGAAAACTAACACGCTTTAGCTAGACAAAGTGGTTTTTTTTTTTTTTTTTTTCATCATTGGATGTGTTACACATTGCTTGTCCACTTTGACAAAGCTATGATTCTTTCTTCGCTATTTAAGAACTTATATCTTTAAAATGTGTGGATTTTTCCTTTGATTTTCGAAAAGACAGAACTTTGAATATGTTTCAAGAACACGAACTCATATAGTTAAGCTAACAAACACATTGATCAGTGTTGCCCAAACCCATCCTTTTTGTGTATTGAATATAACTGCAAACGAAAGGAACTGTTTATAAGTTACTCGAACTCGACTTACTTTAAGCTTGAACTTTAATTTAGGCTCGCAAATCAACTCGTGAATAAGATCATATAGACTCGTAAATAGACTTATAAAGAGGCTCGTTAATAAACTAGCTAACAGATTTATGAATTTTTTATGTATGATATATTATATATAACTATATAATAAAAACAACAAAACTATTTTATATTTTATAGCAATACTTATATATTGTATTTTAAGTTTCAAAAATAAAAAAATAAAAATTATGCTATCTAAACAAGTCGAACTCGAGCTTAAATATTAGATTCGATGAAAAGTTTAACTCAACTCGAGCTCATTTTATAAATGAGCCAAGTTCGAGCTTAAACTAAAGTTTGTTTAGCTGAATGAACTAAGATCAAGCCTAAATTATAAACTTGAGAAAAAGTTTTGCTTAAACTTGATATGAACTCGAACACAATAAATTTTAAACGAATCAATTATGAACCTTTAAAAATTGAACTCGACCTATCACATTTGCTGTTCTAGTCTTTTCTTAATGGTCGTAACATGGATCTGTTGGTAGATATCAACAGAAAAACATTAGCCGGTCCATCGTATCCATTCGCTGTGTTGGCATAAATGAATGGATAATACTTTTCCAAATGTTTTATATATTAAATATATCCTGATGCTAAAACCGTGATTACGCGATTCTTGGTTTTATAAGCGATTATTTGAAATTTCAAAAATATAAAAATATCACTAATTATTAAATAAGTCGTTTTCTTTTTTTTGTATTGAATGCATGAGCGATTAATCATATAATTTCTCAACTCAATTCTATCCCGGGAGAGATTATTAATGTACTTGTTGGCAGACTCAATGTAGCTGACATATGACACTTCTAGTACAACAATCTTATCATGCCTCATGTCTTCATTTATTATTATAAATCTTACTGTTTTCCCGTCGGTGCGAACAGAATAAGGGTCCACGAAGCTCAACGTTTTCATAAACGATGAAGTGAGGATTTCTAGGGCTACATCGACCGTATCATTTAATTATTAGTTTAATTATTAAAATAAATATAATAAATAAAATATTAATTATTTTGATTATTTAATTACAATTAAATGTGCTATAAGTTATTAGATGATGATAGAATTAATCTCATCAAAATTGGTAATGAGATTATAGAATTTTAGATAATCACCGGTAAAGTATTTGCATTTTTAATTATGGACAATTTAATATCACATTTTCATATTTTGATAAATCACCACTTGTACCTTTCATCCAAGTATTTTTTGCCAAACTCAATAATGGCGACATATGACTCTTCTAGGACAACAATCTTATCACCCTCGTGCCTTCATTTATTGTTAATCTGACTGTTTTTCCGACGAACTGAACAGAATAAATGTCCACTAAGCTCCACTAATACATGAGGCATAATGATAAACAAAGAGTTTGTGCTTTCATCTCATGCTAATTTGATACCACACATTTAAATTGTAAATTAGTAGTTGTGCCTTCTATTAATGCAATCCAATGTCATTTGAGAGCTTCTACATCCTCGGATGATCCTGTCATTAATTTAACTATTAAAATAAATATAGAAAATAAAATATTAACTACTTTAATGATTCAATCACGATAGGATATGATATAAGCCGTTTGATGATGATAGGATCGGTCACATCAAAATTAATGATGAGACCATAAATTTTTTTTTTTTTGTTAGATAATAACTTAGTAGACATTTATTTTAATAATGGAAAAAGGGTAAACCAAGTATCTATAATTTTTATTTATGACTATAATTTATCAAAATCTGAAAATACAGTACTAAATTACCAAAAATTGAAACACTTGATTTACCATTATCTTATTATCAGAATAAATATTTGTTAAATTATTACTTAACAAAGATATGCGTATATACTTTGAAAATATAACCACTAATCTATCAAAATTTAGATAGCGTTTGCTTATAAAAATTGAACAAGAAAAGGAGAACTAAACATCATAGTATAAAGAGTACTAGACAAAACAATTATCTTATACCATGCTTGGTATACACGGTACTGAACAATACTAAACAAATTCTTACTAAGAGATTATTTTTGTCTAGTTTTAATATTTTTTTACTATCAAATGTAAAGAAGAAAAATTGTCAGTTTTGTCAAGTCCCAATAAGAGAATTTTATGTAATCTCAAATACATTTTATAAACCAAATATAGTACAATAACCCTTATCCAATCCAGTATCAAGAAAAATTATATAACTAAACGCTATCTTAAAGATACAACAAGAAGTTGCAAATAAAGAAATAAATAAAAGTACAGTGCTTAACTATCATTATTTCTATAGATGATGACAGCGAGGCTCAAACCAAAGTATTTAGACACACATTATAGAGATAAGATAAAGAAGATAAGAATACCAATATAATATGAAATGGGAAACAAATAAACAAGATTGCTAAATATATTAAATATTAGGGTTGTTTTTTAAAAAATTTATTATTTCAGCTTAACACCAGTTCCATGAAAAACAAAACATGAAAGTCCCTCACCCAACTCAAACTACCACCGTCTAATTGTACCGAAATCAATTACTCTATATCTAGACAGAATCGAATGTACCAATATTACTCGAGGGAAAATAATGCGTTATACATGTGTGTGTGTGTGCTGAAGTGTTTTGTGATTCTTCTTGGATCAGAACAACGCCAAAGACTATATCTCAAATATAGCGATAACAATCATAGACTGTCAGGCTATCTTCATTTTTTTTTTTTTTTTTATCCTTCTAAACACTATTTGATAAGAGTTTTTTGTAATTTGTATTTCATATGTATATGTATTTGATTTATATTTGTATTTTTATATTTATCTGATTTGTATCTGATCTTTGTATATTAATTTATTTAAAAATACATATATTACTTGCATATAAAGGAAACAAACAGACCCTTAATTGACCGCATCTTACCCAATATAACAACATTAACAGGTTTCAACGTACACAGTATATAAAGTTTTTCTTGGCGAGTGTCTCTAAAAAAAGTATTTTAAAGATCATTAGTAATACAAAAATTTATGAAAACTCTCATATGCTTTTACTCTGCGAATCGAGAAGAAACTTTTCATTAGAAGCCTGTCTCTATAATGCAGTTACGCTGGGGATTTCCCTGCTTCTCGGATCCCGTCGACATCGTTCTTAGGCCTTCTGTCGTCGTTCCCTTTTCAAGCATCCACATGCATGACTGTGTAGAGAAGCGGCAAATTTTTTTTTTTATGAGGGCAGAAAAAGCACAGGGGTCACAGTCGTGGATGGAGATGAGAATAAGACACATCCACTTGACGTATGTATACCACAAACAGATAGAGATAGAACCAAAAAATGATCTTGCAAATTTCAAAGTACTACCTTCCAAATGAAGGTCATCCATCCAGACAATCCAATCACAAACCAAATAGCTGCTGGATTCATTGTTATGTTTAAATTCATTAGATATTATACATTACATGATCGTGAATAAGTATTAATGGCCATAAGGTAGCATACAAGTATAAATTTTTTAATTAATGCTCTCATAAGGTAAGGTACGAATATGAATTTTCATATCTTATACATATCTTAAAATATTACTCTAAAATATAGATGATACATGTTTTAGGATTCCATCTAATTACGTTATTAAACTTTATAAATAATATTAATATATATATGAAATAAAAATAAAATTATTTTTTATTTTATGATCATTTTTGTTCAATATTATTATTTATAGAGTATCTTCTGGAAACTGCTATTAAATAAGAACTTGTAACTTTTTACTTTAAAAGAACTTTGATCATATGTATGTGCTGGATCTTTTAAATAATATAGAAGGGTTATTTATCTTCTCAGGCTAATTAATATTGAAGTCACTCTAAAGTTTTTTTTTTTTTTTTTCAGTAAGACTTTGGTTCAAGATAAAACAGCAAGTTCATAAAAGATCAACACGGTAGCCATAGAGCTCATCGGAACTACTAACCCCTAACATGGAATTAACATGATCCAAAAAATAGTAAAAAAGGGAAAAACAAAGAGAAATCAAAATTGGCCATGTCCATGAGATGCTAAAAAATCTTAGTCAGGCCTATCATTGCAAGGTTATCCGCAAACACGTTCAATTCTCTAAGGACATAGATAATCTTGAAATCTTCTAGGATTAGAAACTTATCCTTGCAAATAGTTGGAAGATTAAGAAGAGGAGTCGAAGGAGGGAAGTTTGTGCTATTCAATAGCTCGACAATAGATGGTGAGTCAATTTCAAAAATAATGTGTGTAAAATTATTATCAATGCTCTTCTTAGTTGCTTCTAAGATGGATAAGATCTCAGCTTCTAATAGGCGGGCTACGTAATTTGTTTACAGAAGCCCCTGATAATTTGTGCCTAGTGATCCCTACATACACTACCAATGGCTGCTCTTTTTTGCTTGCCCAAAACCGCAGCATTAAAGTTGAATTTCAACTAGTTCTCTGGTAATATCCGCTAAGTAAGGAATCATGGAGCAAGGATGTTTTCCATTTTTTATTTAGAGCCTAACATTCGGAAGCCTTTATCTTACCAATGCTTTGTCATTGTTAGTATGGAGAAGAATGGACTCTCCCTTCTTCTCTTAGGCCAAATGCCTCATAAGGAAAAAACAAACAGGCAAGGCCATGGAGGGTGCTGGCTATGACGCATGTGCAAACCAACTTTGGCATTTCTTTGGATCCACAAGAATAGATCAAGTCGGAATAAGGAGTGGAAGTCTAACAATTGATTAATATCCATTCACCATACCTTCGAAACTCTACAGTCTTTCAAGATATGTTTGATGGTTTCAGGTTCTTCTTTACAAAAGGGGCAATTGGCCTCAATGTTAAGACCTTGTTGTGTCAAGTTGTACTTGGTACGAAGGGCATTATGAAGCATTCTCCAAATAAACATGAGGATCTTTAGGTAGCATAAGGTGATCCATACTTAACCCCAATCTTCATTTTTCTTCTTTTGGTCTACAAAGGAGATGGTCATAAATGTCTTTCACCTCTACTCCATCCACACATTCGAACTTCCATGTTATTTCTATAAGCTTAAAGTTGTCATTGCCCAAGAAAATGTTTCCCGAGCATATTTGCAATGTCGTTTTCAATGAGGTACTAGATCGTGTACCCATTCCAAACACCAATGCTAGACCACGCCTCATGAAGTGTGATATCATGTACATCCTTATTTATAGGACCATAGATCCATCTCTTAGGTGGGCCATCCTTGTTCCATTTATCTTCCTAAAAGTGAATGACCCTCCCATGTTTCGATTTGGAAGGGGCTTCCTTAATTTAAGGAACTCGTTAGCTATTCACAACACCTTTGTTAGGGAAGAGCCACTTTTTCTCAGCCTACCATCTCTTCTTCAGCCCATCTTTTTTGGTAAGAGAGTGCTCCATCTGAAGCTTCTATTTCTTATTCTCAAGCTTGCTTTATCATCCATACCTTGTTGCATAGGTTCAGATCTATAATGGCTACTCCTCCTCTATCTTTATACCTCTTCAATTAAGTCCATTCAACCTAATGAATTCTCTTTTTCTGTTCCATTGAGCCTCATATGAAATTTCTATAGAATTTTTCAATTTTATTGGTTATCTTCTTTAGAATAGGTATAAGTTGGGTGATAAGAGTAAAAGGACGTAACATGAACCAAAGTATCTGGAATAGTATGTTTAATAAGGATCTGAGATATAATTAGTTTAACGACAATCTATCAACAAATTAACAAATAAACATACAAATATAGTTACAGTTGTTAAAACAAGTGCTATTGAACTAATAGAAAAGGCCTCAAATAAAAAATAGAGGGAACACAAACAGGAATCACCCAGATTCATTTTTTCTTGAACTCGTTCTTGAGTTTGGAGCTGCTGGATGCTCAAAGAGCCAGTAAGTTCCTTCCATCTTACCACAAAAAAAAAAACAACACAAAAAAGCTTTAGTTCTTTAGTTTCATAAACAATAACATCACAACTATTACAAACCCTAAACAAACTTCATTTTCAATTATAGAGATACGTGTTCAAGAATCAAGAAATTCAAGAGAGAGAGTTCAATACCTTTTAAGTTCTGGAGATCTGCTGTTTGCACATCATCAAGCAAGTGAGTTTTCGTTTGAGGGCAGATTAGCATTTTTTCGAATCTAGGGTTTCTAGAAGAGTCGAGATAGTAAAGTAGAGAGGTAGGGTTTGTAAGAGCATTGTTTTGAATGTCTCTTTGTGGTTAGTATCGTACTCGGATAATAAAACCTTGTACAGTGTTGGACTTCTATAAAATTTGTGGGCTGAGTTTTCTTAATTGTGGTGTGTAATAAGTGAGCTGGCTTTGGCTTATAATAATAAGCCTATCATTAGGCATAATAATTCCCACATTCTTGATCTTTGAAGCAACCACTAGCCTTTGACCTTCCATGCTTAAAAACCTTGTTTTACGTCCCATTACTTTTCGCTCAACTTTTTAGAAGATGAAATCAAGATCATGTGATTTTAGGAAGCCACCTTCCTTAATCAGCAAGCCAAGGTATTTACCCTAATTATTCCTTGTATTGATCTCCATGATGTTAATTCTGGTCTTTTCCTCCTAAAGAGTGTGTAATAAGAAGATAGTGGCCGACTTTGTAACCTACCATACATTCAAAAGTGCCATGACATTTTTTCATAATTCTAGCATTTTGTTCGGCTGCTTTACCCATGAGAAAGATGTCATCCGCAAGCATGAGATGGGTGAGCTCTAAACCCATGCCCCTTAAAATAACCGATCACCACCAGCCCATCTTTATAATAATGTATTTCTTTACTCAAATGCTCTATGCCAAGAATAAAGAGGTAGGGGAAGAAGGTGTTCCTGTATCTAAGAACTCGACTAGCCAGAAATGAGTTTAGAGTTGCACCATTAAAAAGAACTTCATAGGTCACAGTGGCTGGATAACTACTAAAGAGGTTGACCCACATCGAAAGAAAGTTAAATATACCCTCATGTAGTCCCATGTCATTCAGTCATACGCTTTTTTGAGATCAAGCTTTATCATCATCCATCTTTTGACACCCATGGATCTCCTAAATTACTACTAAGTTGTCAACTGCCAATTTGCTACGATGAAGCTTGCTTGCTCTAAGCTGATAAAATCATTTAAGAAAGATCTTAGATGATTAACCATAATCTTTGTGATGATTTTATACACTATAGAGCATAAGCTAATAGATCTAAAGTCATTCACCCCATTTACTCCTTAGATATTTGGGATGAGAATAATTAGGGTGAGGTTAAAGTCATCAGGAATGATTCCCTTAAAGAAGCACCACTTAACCCTTTCACAAATCGAAGGTCCAACATCCCAGTAGCTCTTATAGAAGGGCATGGAAACCATCAACCCTTACTACCTATGCAAGAGAGCCTTTCTTATCACTTCTAGGGTAATCAATTGCTCTAGGTCAAGATAAAGTTCCGAAGATAGGCAATTTCCACTATTCTCCCAAGATACCAGAATATCCTTATTCAGCAACTTCTTAGTTGTATGGAGTTTATGGAAGAAGGATCTGACATGGTTCTTTAGGCTATTTTCATCTAAGATCCATTCTCCCATATTGTTGAATAGGCCAATGATTCCGGATTTGGATATTCTAGTAAAGGTAAAGCTATGGAAGAACTTGGTGTTATGTTCTCCATCAATTATCCATTTGATTACAAGTTTAGCAGCCTATAACTTTTCTTTAGAGTTGAGGATTTCCTCTAGCTTGAGTTTTAGGGCTCTTTCCTTATCCAAAAAATCCTGAGAGGGATTCCTCTAAATGGAGGACATGATTTCTTTAAGGTAGGTTTTTATTTATTTATTTTTTCTATTGGATGATGCCAAAGACATCTTTATTCCATTGCTTAAGGCATTGGTGAAGGTATCAAGGTCTTCTGGGTAATGGAAGTTTGGAAACCCCTAGTTGTCCTTCACAAAAGGTCTAAACTATGGATGGTCTGGCCACATTTGCTGAAATCTAAAAGGCATTTTGTTTTTTTGTCCGCCTCGTATGTTAGGAATGGTTGTGACCATAAAGGGAAGGTGGTAATAAGAACCTAAAGAAGCAATATGGAGGGGTTTAGCATCTAAAAACATAGATTTCCATTCCCCATTAACCCAAATCATGTCCAATCTACATTGTATAAGCCTATTAAGGTTTTTGCTTTTGTTTAACCAAGTAAACCTTTGTCCCATAAAGCCTAATTCACACATTCCATAATTGTCACTACATTCCTAATATAGGTTGGCTCTAGTGGTATTTACCCAACTGCCTACCCATTTTTCCTCATCTATCAAAACTTCATTAAAGTCCCTACTCATTAACTAGAGGCCACCAACATGTTCCTATAAACTAACTAGATTCTATCAGAGATCTTTCCTTTTTCCCCCACCAAGAGTAGCATAAATAGCAGATAAATGCCAAAGAAAAGCAAGAATTGTTTACCCTAATTTCAGTGTGAATGACTTACACGTCGGAAGTCACTTCCTCTACCCGGACAAAATCCGGGTGCCACAACATCACAATTCCACCACTGAAGTCATTAGCTTCTACACAAATCATTTATCTGTAGTGGAGGATTTGTTTCAAGTTTTTTAGCTTTTAACCTGCTAAATCTTGTCTCAATGAAAATTAGGATACTTGGCTTATAGGTAGAGATAAGCTCTAAGATCATTTACCATCTTTTCACTAGGTCGTACCCCTAACATTTTAGGCTAACACTTTAAAAGGGTTGTTACTTCAATTCATTGATAAAGTAGCCATTAAATCAGAGTCTAACATAGTGCAACTGAAGTGGAAAAAATCAATCCTCTAGCCGCAGGCTATTAATCTCTAGCTTGAGTGAGCATGGTCTATATCATACTCGAAACATCATTGCATTCCTCTCCTACATCGATATTAGCTATTGGCTTTCTATCCTACGTCCATCAATTGTTCGAAGGGGATGAACTTCTAGACTAATGGGGTAGCAATTTCCATCAAGATGTAGATAACCTACCCCCTAACTGTCCATTTCAGTGTTCCCAGGGTTTCCTTATCCAGTGTACATTATAGCAGTGCCATTGCCACAAGAATTTTCCCCTCATTGATTATTTCTTATCTTCCTATTGTGAAAGTAAGGCAATAAACAAGCAAAACTACTTAGGAGCTGCTCCAACTTGGTTTGTTTCAAGCTTAGCTCATCTCGTTTAGCTAAACAACTTGGGCTTGAGCTTGTCTTCAAACTTGCAAACCAGCTCACAAAAAGGCACTTGAGTAGGCCCGTTAAGGGCTGGTTTAACATATATAATTAATATAATATCATAAATATAATTATATACACTAAACAAGCTAAGCTTAAGCTCACTTAAAGCTCGGGCTCAAACATTCTTAATGAGTTTGGGCCTGAGTCTACACATTCCAGGCACATTAAGAGTCTAGCTTGGCTCGAGCCCACTAAAAATTAAACGAGCCAAGCCCAAGCAGGTGAAAGCCCAGCTCGCCCTAACTTGTTTGCACCTTTATGGGGAAGCCATTAGCCTCTCTCCCATGTGAGTCTAATGGAAGCGAAGCGTAAGGATTCTCTCCCTTAGATAATTGACCTCCACTTCATTCTTGTTTATGATCTCTAGCAATAACCAAGCCAAGAACATGTCCGATTGAACTATCCATATGCTCTAGCTAAAGTTTAGTTGAGGGGTGGTTTAACAGTGACTGATGAGTTGAATAGAAACCTCCATTGCACCATGAATAGGGAATGTAAGGTGTGTGTCTTTTATTGGTTGCTTTTTCTTTCTATTTATTCTCATGGATGGTTCTCCCTCTTCCACAAAAAAATTAATGTTTTGTAAACTATGGGGTCCCTTGTTTCCTCCTACGAAGCTAATTTATCCTCCATTAAGAGATTTGTTAAACTTGTCAAAAGTCACATTTGGAAAAGAGCATAGCCCCTCTCTCAGGAAAAGGGGACTTTCCTGGTTAAGTGAGTGTCTCTTTCCATGTGGTATCTTTTCTGAGTAGTGATCAAGCCATCCAAAATTTGCATTAAATTTCCCTTCATGCAACATTTTAGCATTATCCTTAGTCTCATTATTTGGCCCTCCTCTTCCCAAGGACTTCTCTACCTTTTCCCCATCCTTTTTTTTCTTTCTATAGACTAGGATCCATTCCCTACATGGGTTATAGGTTAGATCTTCCTGATCTGGTTGCCATTTGGTTGTTGTGGCTTTTCAAATTCTACTAACTTTCCCTGTACCTCCTGAGCGAGTACCTTAGGGCAATGGTTGCTTGTTCAATCCTGATTGGATTCCTTCAACTTGCCAGTCTTAGTTATGGTGTGTTGATTGGTTACTTACTTCTCGCTAGATTCCTCGCTCCAAGATTTGTCAAAAGTTAAGCTAAGGTCACCTACTCGTCTATTGGCTAGATAGACACAAGAAAGACCTTCGTCTTGAACATGATAACTTTTCCCCTGATCAATAAGGTATGCACTAAAGGCTCAATTAGGTAAAGCTAGACGCATAACCTAGCAAATTTTTCTCTAT
Organism: Combretum micranthum; assembly: GCA_024138025.1. Taxonomy (NCBI): domain Eukaryota; kingdom Viridiplantae; phylum Streptophyta; class Magnoliopsida; order Myrtales; family Combretaceae; genus Combretum; species Combretum micranthum. Next base: position 185,682 of record JAMXBD010001284.1, read on the forward strand.
TTAGACAAGCAGTGTATGCATCGCACTTCAATACCAAGCCAATTGCATGACCAATATTGCGTATTGCTATTGGAGAGTAATATTCAAGGGGCAAATCCCAAATTTTGATCCCAACCATTGCTAATTCAAACTCCTCAGTAGCCTGCTAGAAATCTGGTTCCCATTTCTTAATGGCTAAATATGACCCATTAATGAACCAAGGTCCGTTTTGAATCACTTAACTATAATCTATTGAATTTTCAAAATTTTTCCAATAGTAACCTTGTCATGCATAAACCAATTTGAGAGACTTCATCCCCTCCACATATATCTCAACTTTACATCCATTGCTTTGAATCCTAAGTTCGTGCCCATGAGTTTAGCAAAGATAGCATTCCTCCAAGGGGGCTCTAATTTTTTCCAATTGCATTTTAGTGAAGGAAATGACCCTGATGCTCAGCTGGGTGGAAATGTCTATATTGACATTTGGTTCCTTATCTTTTTCCTTTGTTTCCTCTATATCCATATCAAGAGACACCTGCTCTTCTTCCCATAGCATGTTGGCATATGCGCTTGGAGCATTAGTACAAAGGGAATCCTTATAGGAAGTCTTTGTCCCCATGGCTCTCCCATTATCAGTGAAAGAGCCATCATTAGCATTTTCTTCAATTGGATTTTGATCATCGACTAATGCTCTTTTTTTGTTCCAATGGAGGGTGTCACCAAATTTTTCCTTCATTTGGACTGGGGGTGGTTGGCTTTTACTCATAGTTGCCAAAAGAAAAAAAAAAGTCTAAATTTTTTAATTTTGGAACATACCACAAGTTGTACAATTTTGTTTAATATTTCATATACAACTTTTACAAGTATTTGTTACAAATTTCAACATTCACACATCAACAAATTTTGTGTATCACAGAACTTATGATATTATTATTTTTCGTTTTCTATGATGAATATATGAAAATAGGATAATTTCACATATAATATGAAACTATATAAAATGCTATAAATTTGAAGTTTAAGAAAAAAAGAGAAAAAGGATAAACAAATTTCATTAAAAAAATTATAAGTTTTATTAAATACCCTGTATTCTGTAGGTTTTCCAAGATATAGATGCAGAGTGAGTATAAGCTGCTATAAGTATAAATTTTAGTACCGTGTACTTTACAAGATAAGGTATGGGGTAGAAATTCATTCCTTGCCTGCCTTATACTCATTTGCCCTTAGAATGAAAGTATGTTTAATTTATTCCTAGAATTTTTTTCTCTTCTTTTTTTTTTTTAATTTTCTATAACATCTTAAATTATTTCTAATTTTTCATAAATATCATTTGATTAAATTAATTAATATAGGCCTCACAAAAATTTGCATGTATCATTGTTGGAATCGAAACTTTTACAAGCTTAACCAAAGCCAATTTTTGTAAATTTTGGAACAAGAGAATATAGAGTACTAAAATACTAATACAAATGTAGGAAGAGAAGTAATGATGAGATGATCTTAAACTTAGTAGCAATGCTAGAGGCGTAAGCATTGGTTTCAGCATTAGTAGTGCACTAGCAAGTTTGTTTATGCTATCTTCTACCTACATGCACAATGAATATGTTGTCTATTGCATTATATATCCATATTATATATATTATGTGGTATGATACTTGGATATGTTTTCTTCGAAAGAGTTTTACTTGTGGATAGCTTTACTCACCAAATATGGTAATCCTTTTCGAGTCATGACAATGCATAAACTTTAACATATTATACTATACCAAAATGCATAATATATATATATATATATATGTATCCAAAGATTGCTATCTACCTCTTAATAGATTTGTAGTAAAAGCATAGTGAAATGAAAAGAGGATTTTCCTCGAATTTTAAGAAAAAGGTTGTTCTACATCAATCAAAGTTGGACCATAGAAGTGACATTGAATTAAAAGAAAAAAAAATAGTAGAGTAGTCATTGATAGGGGAAAAAATTATATGTACCATTATGTAATAAAACCCTTCAAATATAATCTTGTACAGTATGGTGGACTCTATGATAGACGGAGATCACTGATAGGTGCCGAAAGATCCTTATTATTCATATTGTTTCGATATTATATTATATTGATTTTATGTGAATTATTAAATAAAAGGACACTTATGTGGTTAAAATGTCAATTTCAGGGACAAAGGAAGATTTTTGAGTTTAATGAAGAAAATTGGATGAGTTAAGTAAGATTTTAATGAAGAAAAAGGCAAATAGAAGATTTACAACATACATGACCAATTATATACAAGCTATGCAGAACACTAATATAGATTATCAAAAGTGACCAGCAAGTATTTTTAAAGTACACAAGAAAGCTATATAAGCCATGCAACATACTTACGTAGAGGCTGAAAAGTGGACAGAAGTAATTCTTAAAGTACACGTCCTGCTACATAAGCTATGTTCATGGTCGTGTAGGCTTCATTTCACATGACTTCATTAGTTCTCATCCTAAATGGCCAAGTACACGATCATGTAGGATGGTCGTGTAGGAGTTAATTGACTCCTTTCCTATAATAGCGCCCTTATCTCATCATTTACATACACTAGATACTTTATACGAACCTTAGAGAGAACATAGGTGCTTTTTGAGTGGAGCTGCACTAAAACTTACACAATATCACAACACATTATTTTTAAGGGTTGTAATCATCATTTCTATCTATTTCTCCTTGTTTTGTCATTGTAATCATATCTATATAGAAAAGTAAATCTTTATACCCTAGGTCTTGAGGAACCCTAACCCTAATGTAGAGATTAGATTATCACATTAATGGAAGTTTATATTTCTTGAGTCTATTCATATATTCTTTATTGTGCTTGCGATTAATTTATGGCCAGAATTGATTGTATGCTTGATTTCTTTTGGATCGAAGGAGATTTCATCTAATAGAATATATCTATATGAATAGAGAGGTTTGAATGCAGATCTAGATATAAACTACATGAATTTTCTATATAGAGATTTCTTCTCTCTAAGGAATCATGAACTCTAATGCAATTTATATGCATCTAGTGACGAAAGATATTTTCATTAGACATATAGGATTAGAACTCAATTATCCCGAGAGAGAGATTGATGAAACTAGGGATTCTTGTAATTTAAAAACTTAAACAACCCATTAATGAATGTTTTATAAGGCATTGAAAATAGGTTTAGTGGTGAATTAAGATTAGGGGTATGTTTTGTGATTGATATATATATATATATATATATATTCGAAACTGTGATATCATTTATTCTGGGGTTAGTTAATTAAGTAATCATTAATTCTTATTTCTATCACTCAAATTAGATAAGCGAAATAGTAAAATTAATGTGAGTATTAGTAGTTATAAGTCTTCATAGAACAACTCCTATGCTTACATTGGTACTACAATTGATAGGCACACTTGCCTAGGATTAGTCACATAGTAAGAATAAGGTATTAATTTTAATTTGAGTATTTGTGATTGAAAAGTGACACAACGAAATATGAAAAGGTTTATCACAAGGCTGTTGAATCGAGCACGATTGCCAACTTGTGATCTTCAAATATCTATTGATTCTGTGAATACCTAGGTACTTTGCATCAAAAATCGAAATCCTACTCAAAAGATTTAAATTTTGGGATAAATACTAAAATACGCTTAAAGAAATTTCATTCAATAATCATAAAAAATTTTCTTTTAAAACCAAAGCTAAAGGCTATATATAGCAATACATAAAAACCCTAAATCATAAAACATCTAATTAAACTTTCGACTAGACATAAGATGGCAGCCTAAATATAAGCTGGCGGTGTTAATTGTTAGCCTTTTAGGCTGTTGGCATAAGTCCGGCCTTCATCTTCAAAATTGCAACGCCAAAAATCTACACGCTCTCATGTTGCTTCATCAAAAAGTCCACATCAATGAGTATATTTGATTCAAAAGGCTTTGAGCCTAATTTTGATTTAGATTTTACTCTTTAGGCTAAGGTAACAAGGCTTAGAAAGTTAAACAAATATGCAATCATGAGAGATTTAGCATGGTAGGTTTGGAGTAGGGCTCGTTGTAATTGACCTGCTCATTCCAACCTTTCTCAAATTAACTCACACATTACAAATAATATCATTAATGAACCTAGGTCCACAAAGGAGCTCATCTATTATGAGAATGACTCATCCTAGCCATTGGTCATCCATCTTATCTGATAAACGACATTGATAGCTAGGCTTCCTATAAATATCACTAATCCACCTCATTTGGATCATAAAAATTATTGGGAAATGCTGTTATGATGATGGATTTTTGTCTAAGTAAATCAATCATGTATTTTAATTAAGAACAACATCGATTTATCATACTTAGCGAGATTGATGCTTTTTAGCTCCCTCGTCTATCACATGTGTCTTAAGCCTACTATGATTGCCTACTTCTCCTTCCTATACACTATCTTTTAATCACTCTCATACGTACCGTTTTTCTTAGTCATGTGTAGTGTAATAGTCACGCAACATACACGTAATCATCATAATCTAATCCTTACATCCATAATAGATATTAATATCATACAATAGATTTCATTTAAAAGCCTAAAACCAATGAGAAGATGAAAAGACAAAAAAATAAAAAATAAAATCCCCAAAACCTAGTCCTACCAGTGTGAAGAAATTATAGATTATTATCTATTAATACTTTGAAACTACTTTAAATCTACATTTTACATCAAGCTTCCAGGATACCTCTAATTTACTTAAATGTATAGGAATACTTTTTGTGCATCTTATCCTATAATAAACATAATTAAATTAGGATTAATGTCACAAATGGTACCTAAACTTTGACAAAATAGACAATTAGGTACCTAAAATTTGAAATTGATCAATTTTGTGTCTAAACTTTAAAATTAAAAATTTTGGTATTTAAAAGAACTTTTTGTACACGGTAACTAGGAGTGAATGAGTAACTTTGTCATATAACATACCACCCAAACTCCTCAACTAGGCCGGTATGGTAGGTTTCGAGTACAAAATTTTTGAAACTGGCTCCTACTAGGTGGAGTATGGGTATAGGCTTTTCATACCCTGTGTACCTACCCTAGAACCTGTACTTTACTAAATATAGAGTACAGGTTCTTTGATACCCTGTACCCACCTTATAAAAATTGGACAAAATAATATTATTATTTATTTTTACTAATTTTTTTATTAATGTAAAAATTATTTAAAGCAGGGATAATTCTTTGCTGTCTTGATTATTTAGTTTCTAATAATATAACATTCCTCTAATTACCCTTAACAGCTAAACCTAGAAAATATTTTATGTATTATTCAAGGACAATTAAACTAAAATACAGATCTTTTAATGATTTTTTGTAAATATCTTGCTTCTTTTACAGTTTTTGTTTGTTCTTCCTTCAATTAAAGAAAATTATAGGTTTCAATTTGCACACGTGAATAAACTCCCTACATTACAAAACTTGTGATATTATGAAATTACTTTTTGAATTACTTTCTACTGGCTGATTATTATAAATATATAAAAAAATAAAGTAATTTTACATACTACATAAAATTGTATATATCACTATTAACTTGAAACTTAAGAAAGGAAAGGAAAAATTAAAGGTTTTATAATAACTTTACAGATTCTATAGGGCACATTATACCTTGTAAGGTTTTACAAGATATAAGGTGGGTATGAGGTACTATTGGGCAAGTTTCGAGCAAAACAATTAATACCCTAGACCTTATAGGATAAAATACAAGTAAGGCTTCATACCCTACCCATCTTGTACCACTCAACCCTAACGTTAACAATATATCCATCAAGTTCTTTTAGGTATTAAATTTGTTAATTTTAAAGTTTTTCAGGTACCAAATTGATTACTTTCGAAGTTTAGGTACCTATAATCACATTTTTATTAAAATTTAAGTACCATTTATGATATTATCCCGTTAAATTAAAGTGATATAACTAACATATTTGAGTAATTGACTCTCCAACAAATCATATAGTTAATAATTTAAAAAAACGGCACATAATAGGAATATATGATTGATAAACTGGATGTAGTTTGTTTTTGGGCAAGGATTTTGGATAAAATCGACTTCAACAATAGCATAAGTACTTTTTTTTTTTTTTTGGTATGATATAACATAAGTCCTTTTTGCTGTAACCAAGGTAATATATACAATGATATATTTTTAAAATTATAGAAAAACATAAAGAATAAATTTATAAATTTTATGTGATTTTGGATGGGAAAATTACACTAGAAGATCTTAACGTTTAAGGATAAATTCATTTTGAGTCTCATATTTCAAGTGATTGAAAAGAGATCTTAGGGTTTAGGGGCAAGTTCATTTTTTGTCCAATGTTTGGAAAAGTGATTCAATTTAGATCTCCATGGATATGTGTCAATGGGAGAAATATTTGATTAAAACTCACAAAACCCTTCTCTTGTTGATACATGTCCTTGGAGACCTAGATTGAATCATTTTTCTAAATGTTGTGATCCAAAATAAACTTATCCCCAAACATTGAGACCTTTTTTTAACCACTTAAAATGTTGAGATTCAAAATGAACTTACTCCCAAACATTGAGATCTTGTGGTGTAATTTTCCCGATTTTACATAGCCTATGAAGTTCTAAATTTTTTTAATATTGTATTCACTAGAACTTTCCTACTCCATTCATCCTACACAATATTGGTCTTAGTTAAATCTAAGATCGTAAATGAATCGAGCTACGACAAGTGGCACTAAACTCGAGCCAAAATTTGACTCATAAATTCAAAGCTCAAGATTAGCTCATGCTTTGACCAAGCTTAAAATTTTAAGCTTAAGTCCAGCTCAAAATAACATTACATAAACTCAGGCTTCACTTGATTAAACTCATTAGACTCGAATTATTGAAAGAATATTTTTATTTAAATTTAAATAATATTAATATCCTAACTTGATTCAAATTTGATTAACTTTTATACTCAACTTGAGTTAAATAGAGTTTGATTAAATTTGTAAACTAATCGAGCTAAATATATGAAGTTGGAACTTGACTCAATAGACTACTCAAAATAACTCAAACTCAAGCTTCACTATTGTTGAATTGAACTTAAGTAAACATCGAACTGATTTCAAGTAGTTTGCAGATTAAATTAGTCCATTTACACCCACTAGTTAAAACTATGTGAGTGTAAGGCTTTTAATTTATGTATAAAAACTGGCAAAAGAAAATAAAAGAAAAATTAAAGCTTTAGTGTATATTGGGATAAAAACTTGCCTATTTTTTAATTATTCTTGACTTGGCATTTTACGTAATTTTTTATTTAAATATTATTTTATATCCTTATCCCAGTATATATTATATCACTAAAGAATATGTATCTATTGACCAAAAAATTACAAAAAAAAAAAAAAAAAAGCTTTTACACAATAAAAGAGAATAACAACGATACTTATAAAGAATAAGCATTTACACTCCAAAAAATATAAACAACATAATTTCTATTTGAATTTTATTGTTTTTGCTATGTCATCATCCGAATCTCGTTTTCTCTTAATTTTTTTTTAATTAAAATGACATTTTTTACCGTTAACATGGATATGGATCATTAAAACTTGTGTGAGCTTAATAAGTTGCTATATAAAAATAACTAATCGTCTATAAATATAGAAAACTCACTTTGTGCATCTATTTGTAAAATTTTTCCTGTATTATTAGCATTTTATTTGCCCATAGGTTCCTGCCAGTCAAAAAATCTACAGATCGTTGTATTTTTTGTGGTTTTCTAGAGATATGAATGTAATACTATTAGAAAATTATGGCTCCCATAGCCAATTGAAGATCTCAGTGATTCCTCAATTCCATTATTACAAAGATTGCATTCGACTAATCATTTCCTGTTCATAGCCGACAAGTTATAATCCTTAAAACCATGAATAAAATCCCATAATTCCACCAAAAAATTGAAGAGGGAACAAGTTTAATCGTGACCGAGATCAATGAAATTAGGATACACGCAATTTATTTGGTAAGAAACAAACTAAACATAAATTAGATATAAATGACTAACAGATGATAAATAGATAATTTTATTCATAAAAAAATTAAATAGATCAAATACCGATGATAAATAAATACGAATAAAAAATAGATTATCCAAACTATTTCAATCATTATAAGAGGTAGTCCATATCTATATCTTAATTTAAAGGGCAAAAGGGGCAGAGAAAATAAGGACAGTGTCCCTTCAAATAAGGTCCTCCAGATGGAAGAGATGGATGGATATGAGGCTGAGATTTAAGTAGGGCTACCCTTGAAATATTTGTGGAACCCTAGAGGTCCACTTTGAAAGCCCATGAAAATGGCCATGATCCTAGTGTTTGTGGATGTTTGTGGTTCGTTAGGTCATCTACACCTTTTCGTGGGTCCCATTCAGATTACCATGTGGCCCGCGTTCCTCGTGACATGTTCCTCGAAATTTTATAGTCCTTTACTATGGGTCAGTTTGAATCTGTTTTGTGTTTAGTGGCATGGGAAACTTTCATATTGCAGAAAGGGAAGCAAAAGAAGGTTATCTTTTTCCTTTCCCTTTTTTATGTTAAATGGAAAAGAATACGGTGGTTTTTTTCTTTTTTGTTTTTCAATTATTGATTTTGTTACTAAGTTTTCAAAATTTTCATGCATCTCGTTTATACCAGTGTTGGGTAAATAGCTTTTAGCTTTTTTGAGTGAAAGAGATTGGTGTTGGATTTAAAATGGGTAAATTATATGAGAAATTATCAATGTTTATGAATAAATTCATTTAAAGTATTAATATTTTAAATAACTAAAAAGAAGAATTAATGTTTCACCTAATAAATCAAATAATATTTTGCAAAGTTTATTCAATGTATTAAGTTTGAATTAACTTTTAATTAAGCTTCCTTAACTTTCATCAATGGTTAATTATTAATAACTTATTTAACTCATTTTATGAAACTTTAATTCCTCTTTATAACCATTGAAACATTGATATCTTAAATAAATTTATTTCCTAACATTGATTCATTTTTTTAATCACTTAAAACGTTAATATCTTTCGATATAATTTATCCAATTTAAAATATACGGGAGCAAAAAATTTTATGATATAAACTTTTATGCTTTACTATTTTGCGAGGCGTTTGATACAATAGAAAATAAATAAATAAATAAATAGAAAGGATGGATATGACAAATTTGGGGTAAATGTCAAGTTTGGTACTTAAACTTTACTCAAAAATTCAATTTGATGTCTAATCTTTAAAGTAGTCAATTTTATATACAATCAAATTATTTGTGACTATTTTAACTATTTCTTTAATATTTTTTATTCAATTTGCTAGCTTGAATAAGGTAACTTATCATTAAATTTTTACTTTGTCTCCTAACATTATCCTGTACTAATAGATTGTCTCTCTCTAGTCATCAAATAAGGTAAACAATGTTAAAGGGCAGTAAAGATAATCAGAAAAAGTTTGATTGGATATTAAATTGATCATTTTAAAATTTAAGTAATAAATTTTATTTTCTTGAAAAGTTCATGTATTGTCCCACCAATTTTTTATAGATATTATTCACCCTAAAGAATCGTTTTATATTTAACCAATTTAATAAGAGTATACTCGCCATAATTAAATAAGATGAAAAACAATAGTCAAAATCCTAATATAGAATTGATAAGATCGAGAGGGGTTAGAAAATCATTTAGAACTTTATGAATTCGATAATATTAAACTGTTGAGCATTATATTCCTTATTTCATTCTAATTTCGTTTCCACCTTCACTCCTAATCGTTCGTACAGCCTTCATTCAAATTACAACTCCAATTATAAAGTTTAGAAGGAAAACTAGCGTACTTCAAATTATATCGGCAGGCAACTAAAATGAGTTGAAAGATTTAATTCCCATCCATCTTAACTTCTCTCAAACAAAATAACGTAAAATAACAAAGTTTTGACTCTGCTTATCACTCTTATGTGCAAGTTAGATTATGGATTTAGATTGAAAAAAGAAATTAATTCCTTGATTTTTTTTTATTTTCATCATATAAGTCAATTTTTTTTTCTTTTTAATTGTGAACATGTTTTACAATATTTGAAAGTTACTTCATATGAATTTTAAAAGTTTGCATTTTTATGTTTTGATTCTATAAATCATTATTACTAATCTGCATAGTATCACAAGTTTAAAAACCATAATTTAATTTTGTATGAAGGGTTCCTATTGTTGATGATCGATAATTTGTTGATGCATATGAAAGTTAATTTTAGAAAAGTCTTGATGTGATGACATGTGAAGGAATCTCATAGAGAAAGGAGTGGAGGAGAAACAGGTAGCTTCAATTCTCATAGGGCACATGTGACAACGAATTGAATATGATGTGTTATTGATGAAACATGTCATTTGATCTTTTGTGGAGGCACTCCCACAAAATAACGATTTTTATGTGAAACTTTGCCATACTCCCAATGTTACAAATGAGGGGAAAGAGGCTTTTATATGTAGATTTGGCCATTAATGTCAACCATTATATAAAGTTTAGATGAACAAATCAAATGAGCCATTGCGAAGAACCATTGGATCAATTTTGATATATGATGGTCAAGATTAAAGCCTCCTTTTCTTATATATATCATATGCTTTACTGCTTTAAACTTAAACTTGACCATACCAAGCCTAAGTTTTCATAAACATATAAAAAACAAAGCCTCTTTCTTTAAGAATAAGCCAACTACTTCTTAGTGTGAACCTAAGGTCCTTAGTATGAAGCCCATATTAACTCAAAATGATCTCTTTTGAGCTTTATTTTTTGAGTGCAAGAAAACTAAGTAAAGTTAGAGCAAATAAATCAGTCCCACAATTTTTATTCTAAACCTCCAAGCCAAATCTCCCTCGAACATTACTGGTTGAACTTGATTTTATGCACCTTGTCAATAGACAATGAAGTCAATCCATGGCATTAAGTTAGTCTAAATGCCCAATTGCCAGAATAATTCTCTACAAATGCCAAATATTCAACCCTAAAATTGCCTTCAATTAAAGTATTATCATATCACATATCATAAGACTTAAATAGTCAAAACTCAAAACCTCAAAGTCAATTGCATACTAAATCAAATTTTAGTCCAAATAAAATTAGGCTCATTAGCTAAAATACTACATAACAAATCAAAGAAATAAGACTCTATACCTACTCAATTGGAATTCACTTACCCATAATTTATCTTCTAACCTCCTTTTTTACATTATAAATTTAAGAAAAAGTGTTATATTATTTTGGACTAAGAACCAAATAGTCAAAAGAATCCCTTTGTAGTGTTTGTGATTTAGGGTTTTCCAATCCATCGTATATAATTAATGTGATAGATTTTAGAAGTCAAATAATCATCATCCAAGGGAGAAACGATGAGACACATAAGATTAGGGATGCAACAGGGCGGGTCATTATAGGGTGCTCAACCCTCCAAAAGCTCATAGGGTTTCGGCTCGGGTTTTGGGTTAAGTATATAAACCACATAAAAACCCGACCCAATCCGATAAAATTAAAAAAAAAATTCAAAACATTAACAGTAATACACACATACACACATGGTCCTTCCTCGACCTTAGCCGCATTTCATACACAAATTCATAGAACACATATAAAATACTCCATAAAATTTTAAAAAAGTTCGCATATGTTGTCATGCTCATCTATGGATCAGCTTTAATTATTTTTAAAATTAATGGGATAAAGTTATTGAGCATTTTGAATACTATATCTACCACTAAAACTTATCTTTAAAATCCACACACTTAGTTTTTGTGTGTTTGAAAGTTTGATGATTAAAAAGCTATCAGAATGTAATATATATTTTTTAATTTCAATTATTTCATACGATGGTATGGAAACCTGCAATTTGGATGAATTCTTATATCTTTAGCTTGTTATAATTATTTTGAAAATGATGATAGCTGGGAAATGCAATCTGTAAAATTAAAAATCATGCAATTATAAGAAAAATTATCTAAAGAAAAAAATTGATACACTTATTTTCAATGTAAACTTTAAAAAAAAAAAAAAAAAAGCAACACTTGTATTATCGGGTCGGATCATGTCGCAATCGGGTCCGTTATTATCGGATTGGATCATTTGAGATATCTTATATCTAATTGGGTCGGGTCCAGGTTTTGCATGATCCATTCCAAATCCGTCTCGATTGCATTCCTACGTAAGATTACAGTTGACAAGTTTGCTATCGAAATCAAGAGAAGAATGATTGGCCAACGAAGCAACAAGCATTTCAATGCAAGTAACGGGGTGTAATTAGTTTCTCTATCTATAGTCGACACTTTTTTACCCCTTTTCCATTCAGATTCGATTCTGAACATAGCATTATCATGGACTTAGCAGGACTTTCATAGTACAAGCACCATAATTAATTTCCCTCTAGTGCACATGTTACGTTTAAAAGATCTATACTTTTAGATAAATCTATTGATCTAAAATTTTTTATTCTACGTTATCAAATACACGTACGCCACTCACTCAACAATCCTTGATTCGTTTAGTCAGAGACATCTGCTCATTCTCTGTGGAATATGGATGTCGATTGTCGACTGTCGAGCACCATGAAAGCAAAATGAGACAAGATCACCATATCGAAAGGAAGTAAAGAAAAAAATTCAAAGGCCATGTGCATTTACTTCCATCTCTCGAGGTGATTAAACCCTCTAATCATTTAAACACGGTGCATCCTCCAAAGACATATATATATATATATATATATGTATATAAATTTACATATAAAATGAGTGCTCGTGTTTTTTTCCTTTTTTTTTTAGGCCCCTAATAGTTTTCACGGTAGTAATCTTATATGTACTTTATTTAGGAAAAATCGTAAATATATTTTTTCATTGTTTTATGTGCTTCTCTAAATTTTTTATAATGTAGATCCTTTTAGAATATTTCACCATTGATATATAAGTAATAAAAAAGAAACTGTTAATATTACATTAAATCTGGAAGAAAAAAATAGGGAGAATATAATTATTCCTTTGTGAATACTTTATAATTTTTCCTTTTATTTTTATAAGGTGCAAAATGTTCGTATAAGATCCAGAAGCATGCAATAAAAATATGAAATAAAAAATAAATAAAAGCTTGCGAAAGCTCAAATATTGTCCTCAAGATGCATTCGCATAATTTGTCTGTTTGCTACAGAAGATTAAGAATATTAACTATAGGAATAGGATAGGACAGTCAGTTCCTCCTCTCCTGTTGGCTTCATCTTCATTCTTTCCACGTAATAAGTAATGCAGATTTATTGTCACAACTATTCTCTCAATGATAATTACATAAAAGGCCCAAAAAAAATTTTTTTTTTTATAATTGCTACATCATTTACATTTGATTATACACACGGATAATCAACGATAAATAAATGTGTCGATTCTTTCATATACATAGGCGTTTAAATATAATAAATGAAAAATACATTTAACGCAGCATTTTGAAGGAGCAATGCACACATATATATAGATCCACACAGAAAAGATTTAGATGAAATTCAAGCTTAAAAAGTATTATTATAACCTCATTTCAGGTTCTGAACCTCTCTGAAACATATGCTATGTAATATGTAAGGTATACCACAATTTATCAATATATCTGTGCGATATATGAGCCTTGTTTCATTAAATATTACTATTGAATATGATTTAATTTGATAACTGTATAAGAATTTTAACCAATTTAGCGTAATTTACATCTTGTTACTTTTAGATCAAACTTAGTCAACTAGTCAAGCCTATTTCAAATTTACAGTATGAAGTAATATTATGAGATATATATGCAATTTAAATTCATTATTTAAATTCATTATATATGCAATTTAACCTGCAGCTTAAAATATCATTGTTTTGGGCATGAAGTGAAATCAGTAGCAAAATTTAAATTAAAGAAAAAGATAAAAGTATTATGATTCTATTTTTCACTATATTTTAAAATTTATAGATTTTTATATAATATTATAATATATATATATATATAAAACATGTTGTTTTGACGGTGACATGGTAAATTTTAAATCCTATCCAATCCTATTCATGCTCGAACCGTTACCTTTGGACGAGTAGAGCCCTTTCATCGATTTGATAACTAAATGACAAAAACGCCCTCCAACATCGTCAAATAGTGGGCAAGCTGGAATATTATGCATGACTCATGAGCATGGGATGCATCCCGAGATGGGAGAAGATCCATGTGGGTTCTTAACTCCTTGTGTCTCCAACCGAAAACATATAAATTTCGAATAACAGGTGGGGAAATAGGGATCAAAATCTCACTTTCCAAACTCAATATTACTAATACAGTACCTATTTGAATAAGTAGTAAATAAATATCAATATTATTATTGTAATAAATCATGGTAATAATATATTTTTTTAATAAAATACTCAGCTCATACATCATCAATCTATTTATATAATATGTTAGTACAATTAGAGCCTAACTCTCACATGTGAGTATGTGACCCTAGCACTATAATTAGCAATGTAAAAAATAAATGATAATATTGAAAATAATAAAAAGCAATAAAAATAAGATGTTTAGGTATTTAAAATAGAAATGAAAAATGGTGTAAATCATGAAATATCAATGGAAAATTTGTTGCTCTTAATACCCCTGGAGTTTTTTTTTTTTTTCGTTTTTGAATAAAAAGTGATGAAAATGGATAAAAATGAAAGTAAAATTCTGAAAATAGCCCCTAAAGCAACATTAAAGGAAAGAAACGAAAGTAAGGACAATTTAGGTTATTAGATATATCGATCAATTTCTCTTTATTTTCTTTTATCATTCTGAACAAACAACATCAAAAGAATTCGGCAAAAAAAGTCAAAAGAAAAATTTCCATCCTATTTTCTTTCATTTTTTTTTTCTTACAAATCTTAAAAAAAAAAAAGTCAAAACAGTATTTCCTTTCCTTTCATTTTCAGTATTTTCCCTCTTTACCAATTCCCGCCTACTTTTACTTTTCCTAAAATGGTCAAATACAGTGTAGAAGTGTCGTTTCTTTCATAGTGGCAATGTTGTTATTTCTTCAAAATCGGAGGGTCTTTTTCTATTCACACATGCATATAAGTCCTTACTTTCCTTGCACTGCTACACTACTCCATTGTTGACCGTCTTATCTAGTTTTGGACCGTCTCCTCTTCTTTTAACAGCACAGAGTCTCACAATGAGAAGAAGGGCCACTTCATTATTGTCGGTGCTGCTTCTGTTTTGCGCCACCTTCCGACTTTCATGGGGTTTCATAGATGGTAAGACATGTAACTATGTCCTATCTTATTTTTCTTATAATCTCAAATATGTCTGAGAGAATGTAAATGGATAAGATTCATATATCTTAGAAGCGTTAATAAATGATCATATAGCACTAGTTAACATTTTTCCCCGTATAATATTGTTTCCATGATATTCTTGGGATAGGAAAGAAATAGGAAAATAGACGAGAAGAGATTACAGCATGGCCACTGATAATTTCTCTCATATAGACATGTTCATGATTCCTCAGTCTCTGCATCTAATTATGTTTGGAAGCGAGCACAACCTGAATGGACTTCTTTTTTTTTTTTTTTAACATTCCAATAATTTTCACATGCTTGTTTGTAACTTTAAAAGATGGTGCACTTTTCATAGTTCAGACATATGTTTGGAAAGAGCTTGACATTCTTTTCATTGTTTTATGAAAATCAATCTCAACCCTTGATTTGGAATATGAAAAGTGAAATGGACAATTTCTTTGTCTTTCTGGGTTCCTGCTTATTAGTATTAAAACCTTGATGTATGGGAAGGAAGGGCCAATGTTAAAGCTGGCTTTGCAGGGTGGCAGGGTCTCCACATGGATTCAAAATGTTGCATACATCACTATTCACTAGTTACATAAAACTGGAAACACTGAGGCACTGCCACATTATTAACAGGCATTTATCATGTCACAGTCTATCATGAAACAGAAAACATGTCAGCTTTGTTTGACCTATTGGCCCAGTAACATGAATAAAAGGTTTATTTGAATGTGTTAATATATACCGATAGTAGTTATACACAATGTGTATATTTCCGTGACCTGTGTCATCTACTTGATATTTTTTTAATAAAAAGACACCAATAATGATAACTCATATTTGCCTATTAGAATTACAGGACAACCCATCACTTATAATATTGAAGTTGGTTATGCCATAGATTATATTGGATATGGAGTGAATAATTATATAAATTAAGATAGAACATTCAAATATTAGGTACTTTATTTCCCACTTGTAATCTCTTTCTGTCTGTAGTATATGCTTTCCTTAAATTAGGCTGTAAATATTTGTTTACATGTCTTGCTACTGAAACTGTACATTTGCTAAAGTTGCTTTCATTTTTATTAGGCAACAGACCATAAATGCCATGCCAGCCCAACTTAATATTTAAGAAGAGTGGTATCTGGCTGGCTTTTCGGACCCCACTAGAGTTTTTGGTCCTTTCGCAAACTTACATGATTAATGTCGAAATTCCTTTTCATTGGATGCATAGGCATATCCTATGTACCATCCTAAATCGTTCAATGCAACATAATAATAATAATAATAATAATAATAATAATAATAATAATAGTCATGATGAATGAAATTAACCCTATTCTAATCTAACAATGCAGGTCTAGTACCAAATGGGAATTTCGAAATGGGACCTAAACCTTCCGACATGAAAGGAACACAGGTGATGGGAAAATACGCGATACCGAAATGGGAAACCACAGGTTTTGTGGAGTACATAAAATCAGGACAAAAGCAAGGTGACATGCTGCTTGTGGTGCCTGAAGGTGCCTTTGCGGTCAGGCTAGGAAATGAAGCTTCCATAAAGCAAAGGCTTAGGGTGACCAAAGGGATGTATTATGCCATAACTTTCAGTGCTGCTAGGACCTGTGCTCAAGAGGAGAAACTAAACATATCGGTTGCACCTGATTGGGGTGTGCTTCCGATGCAAACCATTTATGGAAGTAATGGTTGGGACTCTCATTCATGGGCATTCCAAGCAGACAGCTATATTGCAGAGATTGTTATTCACAACCCTGGTGTTGAGGAAGATCCGGCTTGTGGACCATTGATTGACTCTGTTGCAGTCAAAGAATTGTATCCACCTAGATTAACCAATAGTAAGTCTCTCTTTTTCATTTATGTCAATTTCACACGAATTTTTCTTCTTCTTTTTTTATTTATTGCTACCAAAATTTTATTTTTATAGTGTCAGGAGGCTACGGGTATTAATAAAATTTTAGTTATAAAATAATAATAAGAGAAGGTACGACGGTGAACCCCCACTGGCTGTGATTTTTATATTTTTCATGATTGTTAACTATTATTATTATTACCATCCCACCATTAACCATAGCTAAAAGATACTAATGAACTTGATTTCTTGAGATTTGGTAATTGTAAAGCTTTTACTACATCTTTAAAAAATAAAAATAAAAAATCAAGAAAATGGTTTCCTTTAAACAAAAATTCTAATGGTTAATCTTGTATTTTAATAGTATCATTTCTTAATATTTATTGGAAGACGTACCAGATTCAATCCTCCTTTCTAACGGAAAGGGAGAAAAAAAAAAAAAAACGAAGTTTCAAATTAAGATGTCAATAGACTCGGAGTAAATGGATACTGATTTCGCGGGGCATGAAAGCCTTCCTCTTTGCACCTGTATAAAGCTGAAATTAAATTAAGATCACATCTAGGACAAAATATTTTATGCAATTTTATGTGTTGGAATATAAAATTAAATAGCCAACCGGGTGGTGCATATCATTAATTATGAAAATCTATGAGGACCACTCCCTCTGTACCTGATGAGTTTCCAATTTGGTAAACAAAAATTTGGTTTGAAATGAAAACATTAAATAAGATGAACCTACCTGTACCTCATGACTCCACAGTCATTAATGTCATGATTTTTTGTGATTGCCACATGCTATAATTTAAAATTTGCATCGCAATCCACTTTTCTAATCCCATGACAGATCATGATATTAGCATATTTGAAAATTATGTGACAGAGGAAACAAACCCTTACCAATTCCTGTGCCCATATGATATATATTATCTGATTTTCATCTGTATCTGATTTGTATCTATATACGATCTGAATTAGTATTTTATCTGTATTTTATTTGTATCTAATTTATTTAATATATTTATAAGTAAAAATATTTATTTCTTATCTGTATCTGTTTTTTTATAAACATTCGTTTAAAAACAATAAAAATAAAATTTTAAACGACAAAACTAGTCTAAACTAACCAAATATGATGAGACTTCAATAGTATTAAACCACCACCTCAATTGGTTAGTGGCATATATAGTCACTAATAAAATTTAACATATGAGTAGATTATACAAATTGCAGAATTTAATTCAGCCGCATTAGTCATGGATTAAAGAAATTAGAAGCTTCTATCATTAGATCATGATTAATTTTGGTTTTAACTGCAGAGAACATATTGAAGAATTTTGGATTCGAAGAAGGCCCCTATATCTTTCCCAACACATCCTGGGGAGTCCTGATCCCTCCAAACATCGAAGACGACCACTCCCCTCTTCCAGGATGGATGGTCGAGTCACTAAAAGCAGTCAAGTACATAGACTCCGACCATTTCTCAGTCCCACAAGGCAAGAGAGCAGTAGAGCTCGTCGCAGGAAAAGAAAGTGCGATTGCCCAAGTTGTCCGAACCATCCCTGGCAAAACATATACCCTTTCCTTTGCAGTTGGAGATGCCAACAACGCCTGTGAAGGTTCCATGGTCGTGGAGGCATTCGCCGGGAGGGCCACCATTAAAGTGCCTTATGAATCCAAGGGGAAAGGTGGGTATAAACGTGCGGTCCTGAAGTTCAGAGCGGAGTCATCGCGTACGCGTATCATGTTCTACAGCACGTTTTACACGATGAGGAGTGATGATTTCTCTTCTTTGTGTGGTCCTGTTATTGATGATGTGGTTCTGTTGAGTGTTCGCAACCCTCGTCTTGCGTAAGAGCGCCATTGATGCATCCAAAGATCATTATTGCTACTGGCATAAGTATTTGAGTATAAATATATGTAGAGAGAGACAGAGAGAAAGAGGGGAGGGAAGAGTGTGTTCTTAAGCAATGGAGAGATCGATGATACTATAAATGTATTGGAAGCAACTAGCAAGAGTTGTTTGGTGTGAGTTTTTAGCATAATTCCGAAAAGACCAAAAAAAAAAAGAAAAAAATTAATAAGAACATACAAGTTATTATTATAAATGGTATATATATGTAGTCTATAGCCGTTGTCATTTTATAAGGTTTTAATTAACTATCTCTCAAATAAATGAAGATATTTCAGGTTCATTAATCCTTACTGTGATCATATAAAGTTAGCAGTCACGACATTCCTACCGTATGTGCAAAAATTCAATAGAGTTCTATAAATAAATTTTAATCCTAACACATACTATATGAATGATTTATATGATATTTTAGATGATTTTGAGATCTTGAGTAGATCTCAATGCAACAGTTCAAGTGTCCATTTTTTTTTCTTTTTTTTTTTTTTTTTTGTGTGTGTAAAAATTTGATGATATAGACAGATCTTATGTGATATTTTGACCAAAATTTGCTCCTAATTTCACTTGCAACTATTATAGAAGGTTTTATCAACATATAAGGATTTTAATTTAAATCATATAGGTAATATGCAAAGATGGAATAAAAAAAAAAGAAAAACGAAAAGCAAAAAGGGGATGAATTATTCAGATTCATATATTTAATTAAGTGAATGTGTTATAGGAAAATAACCATGTGTAAAACTATATAAATCATCCGTATAGTTTACTGGACTCGTTGTGTTGTATAACTGTATTACTGTCAAAATTTGGTCAATTTTCCCCCTTCTCAAAACAGAGGAGGAGGATGCTTTCTAGCTGTTGATCAATAACAGGCATTGCTAGCAGAGGGGGAAAAAAAGATTATTTATGAGATTTTAATAGTAAAATGTGTAATTATGTATTAATTTCTATAACCAATTCAACTGTTCAATTCAATTAGACTGTTGATCATTCATAATGAAGTCAGATTTTTGTACAGACTCAGGGTTTTTATAGAACATAAGTTCCAAGCTTTCAAATTTTTAACCAATTAGTGTATATAAATATATCTGAGGTTTCACTAATTACCATTGAATTAAAAGTATAGATACTAAAAATATAAAAGTTTGAAAAAAATTATATACATTTATAAGTTCCTAAATAAGCTCCTTAAAAAAAGAATAGTATATTATTATTATTATTTTTTTTAATGAAAAGATAGTTTGTTTATTTATTTATTTTACAAAGAGAAGGGGTGTAAACTTGACCTGTATTTATCCACTTTAAAGATCAAGTTAACATTACTTAGCTACAAGCCCATATAAATAGATAGTTATACTATAATATTCTCTATGTCATACACCACATGTTTTATGAATAATGAGTAAATGTTAAAAGAACCATCATGACATATGCACTTCTATATCTAAGGTTTCACCAGACGACAATCAAATTAAAATTATTATATAATAAAATATAAAATACTTAGATATATTTGTAAGTTCCAAAATAAGCTAATAATATAAAGGAGAAATTCTCCTGTGACTATTGGTATAGAAGTGGATAATCTACAAAATCACTCCTCATCTTTATTTCCCCTTCACTTATCAAATATTTGAGGTCTATTTACTTCATCTTATTTTCATTCATTTGTTATCATTCTAATATTCCCTACTACTTTTAAAAATTAAATATCCTATAAATTTCTATAAAGTTGAATTTATTTATCATTTACTCCATTCATTTTTACAAAGATACTATTTAAACTTTTCTTTTCTAATAAATATAATATAATTTTAAATATTTTCTCTTTAATATACATGAATCTTCTTCGCACTACACTCTTTATACCCAATTATCTTATGTATCATAATAATCAAATAAATACAAATAAAATACAAATAAGATAACTTTTCAAAACTAATTTTAGACAAATACTGATTGGATGCAGATCGAATATTAATAAAATACAAGAAAAAAGAAAGAAGGGAAAAAGACAATCTAAGCAATCACTGAAAAAAAAAAGATTAAGCCCTTGAAAATCTAAATTCTTAATCGTAAAAATAGAGTGAAAAATATATGAGATAAAAATAAAAATATAATCATAATTTAACATAAACTCAAATATCGTGGTCGCAGAGATAAGATTCAGTACTTTTTGGATCCTAGGATAAGATTCAGCTTTGGACCTAATCTTCGCACCTTGAATTTAGTGCCAGTGGAAACTACCTTGGACTCTGGAAAAAGAGTTGGATTCTGGAAAGAGACCCCCTCTGTGTGTGTGTGAAGATTTGAACCAGTCGTTGCGAGGTCTTGCCCGTGCTTCATCCATTTCCCAGACCCAGACATATAAACTTCAAGCAGCACATGAAATATGTCAGATTTTTCAGCCCTGGATGCCACTATATCCTTGTAGAGATAGAAAAGCTCGGTTTTCAGGCCAAAATGATTAGAACTTCTTTTCACATCTACCTTGTAGTGCCAGTGCCAATCGTTGTAATGGTCCAATGTCTTCTTATGATTTTTAAGTGCCTGTTTTGGAAGGTTGTTAAGGTTCAATTACTTAAACAACCCAAAATCCTTAAGAAAACCGTTTCTGAAATTCTTCACATTTTCTCTTAGATTTCTCTCATGTAATTTTCTAAGTCATAAAATTATAAAGTCAAATCTATCACTAACTACTCGGATTCAGTTCACAAGCCTGCTTGAACTCAAATATTAGTTGAGTTTGGATATTGGATTAATTTTTTCAATTTTTAAAAAATCAAGTCTAAACGACTTCAATCTAATTCCTCAATAAATGTAGTAGATATAAAGCTCAAATTTTTAAATTTTGGTTGAGCCTTTAAAATCATCATCAAATTCAAGCTTGAGTTTATTACCGCCCCGTGCTGCTTGGCATAATAAACTAATACAACCATGTTATTAAAACGTGAAAATAGATGACTTTCAACCAGTAAAATAAAGGTTATACAATTAACTATTTGAAGTTTGTAACAAATTGCAAATTTTACCAAAATTACTTATAGCTAATCATAAAAATTGACAAAATTTAGATATCAATTATGACAAGTACCCTAAAATAAAAAGAACCAGTGAACAAACCACAAGTGATCAAATTTATCCTTCACAGCAAAAGCGTCTTCCTTGGAATTTAGGCGCCTAAATTTTCGCCCTCCCTATGAAATGCACCTTTATACCAAATCGTTTTTATTGTTACTTAGCACCTAAATTCCTCCCACTCTATCAATTGTGCCTGACCTTGAATGCTAAACGCTGAGTTAGCCTGACCTGACATGTAGGTGTAGCATCTGTGTTGGTGAATTTGTGAAAAAACTAGGTAGAATCTTCAGGTCCCAACAAACCGATCACGGTAGACAAAAGTTTTGCTGCTTTACTGGAAATGGGCCATAAATGATAAGACCACAGCGAGAGCTTCAAATTATGGGCAACTTGCAAGAGAACTTTGTCCATAAGGCTGCAAATTCATAAAAAGCCAAGTTATGGACCTGACATTGCATGTCACGATAATGCTAATCATAAAAAGCCAAATTATTATACATGGCATATAACACCTACATAATCTTTTCGCTTGCTAATGACATTATCCTGTTTAACCTGCTAAAGCCATTGCCTTAAATCACCTAAGACCTGATCTACACCTCTTAAGGCCAAGCCCGCAACCGCCACTTCGGAGGTTCCTAAAATGCACATGTCAAAAGACATGATAAATCCATTTTAGAATAATTAGGAACAATATGTCTGTCTCGCTTCTAGATTCTTGCCGGTTCCTCATCAATGAGCTCATTGCCGCACATATCTACGTTCAAAAAATCGCCTTTCATGATCCTGACACATGGATGGAAAGTTTCGGTTGTAGGTTA
Organism: Combretum micranthum; assembly: GCA_024138025.1. Lineage (NCBI taxonomy): Eukaryota > Viridiplantae > Streptophyta > Magnoliopsida > Myrtales > Combretaceae > Combretum > Combretum micranthum. Next base: position 208,709 of record JAMXBD010001284.1, read on the forward strand.
TTAGGACTCGATCAAAGAAAAAACTCAAAACCTTTATTTAGGGCTCAATCGAAAAGAAAACCGAAAAGTTTTTCCCCAAAACTCTCCATTCACTTCATATCCATACTAATAAATAGGCAGTACTACTACTATTAACTTTGTCCTCCTTAACTAAAGAAACCAAAGGGTGGTCTTCAAGGATGCTCTATTACATTTCCTGTTGTTTTTTATACTAATACTGATAATAATAATAATAATAAAACAAGCTTAACTTCTTAATGCGATCGAGGGCACCTGTTAATATTTTTCATTCCTAAATACCCATTGTTGTCGGTCATAATACACAAATTACATTGTTCTGAGATGTGAGCTCTGACGACTAAGACTTGGTAGCATAACACGCAAACGATTTCTGTGGTTCATCTCCTAAACTTGCAGATCAAAGCAGCAAGAAGCTTCAAAACAATCCACTTTATAGTTGAAGCTTCAATATGTCATGTATATCTTGTCCAACAAGAGGCAAATATATGGAAGGACTGAAAAAGTGAAAACTGTTTCAGCAATTGTGAACCGTCTATTTCTCAAATCCTTGATCAAAATTGCGATGAGCAAAATCTGGAAAGATGTCCATTATGCAACAGTGCTCTTGACATCAAGATGGTTCAGCAAATAAATACCGAAATAAAGGTGCCACCACAGCTATGCTTAAACTGTTGCCTAGCAGAGCATATCTGTCGCAAGAAAAAATATTGTTATAGAAGAAAATAAATAATGAAAGATTTTTAATACAGCAGCCAATTCTGCCCAAAAATAATTCACCAGATGATAAATAAGACACTAAATGCTAAAAAGAAAGCTTTCAAGTTCTCCTCAACGTACGATTAATCCATTGTCACAATAGCAGGATGAAGTGCAATGTGTATAGTGCTGTTACTTAGAATGAAGCTTCAAACTATAATTCACCATTACGAATGCATCTTCCATGTACATGATAATAATGATGATGATGATGATGAAGATGATGATGATGATGACAAAAAGATAACTGAAATGCTGATAAGTAACAAGTAGAAAGCAAAAAGAAAAAAAAAAAAGTTATTTTGGTAAGTTGTGCCTAAAGTTGAACCTAGAGGCTAGAAGTATGATTGTAAGCAGGAAGTCAACCACTAGATTTTAAGGCTAGTGTCCACAAAATCAAATATCAATTAATACGAAGCAAAGTTAGAAAAGTAAATAGTGAAAAGACATATGCCTCATGCATATCCCAATACCAACATTTACATCAATGGAAGGCACTAAGTAAAAATTGAGTCTCATAACAAAGATCTCTATCTTGGAAAAAGTTCTCAAATCCAATTTACCAGCAGGGTCATTTCATGTGTAAACATACAAGCACGAGAAGAAATCATACCAATTATATCATGCACGAGAAGAAAGGGTCATAAGAAATTGGCAAACCTTTGTTTAAGGCTAATATGCTGCGGAAAATCAAAATCCTCTGGAAAAGAATGCAAATTTGCAACCTAAGTTATCAAGAATAACCCTTTCAGCTCCAGGAATATAAAAACTATGCAACTTAATAGAGAAATGAATCAAATAAAAGAGCTAAGACACACCTCTCTTGGGGTAAAATATCTAAGGCCCTGATCCTTTAATGAAGATGCCTTACCCTTCATCTTTGGCTGCGTATGGTCCATTTCAGGAGTTAGTAAAAACAAAATTTTCACCTACAAAATTTAGTGCAGGCGCTAGAACTTTGTTGAATTATTAGTCACAAAGGGCAAAGTACATCCAAAAACCAGTATTCTTTTCTTTAAAGTTTGGACATCTTAACCTAATTATGGTTCTTTTCAAATTCAGCATAAACAATACAAAACTTTATGAGGTGAAAAACATTTCAGGTGCACATAGATGACATTTTAAACTAGGGCCTTTAGAACCATGCAATACTTTAAGCATGAGACTTCATAATACCAAAAGAAGTTATAATAGCTACAAAAGCTAATAATCGTGAGATCTTGACATAAGAGCTTACATGGTCTAATGATGAGTTGACAGATTTAATTCCTACCTGGACAGTTGCCAGAAGAGAACCAGTACCCTTTACATATCGATAATAACTTTTGGTGAAACAACAACAGCGTCTTGAATCAGGGTAGACAATATCTATTTCTGGTCAAAGAATTCCTTGGCAGAGAAAGGGTCAAAAAAACACACAAAACAATATACTAATTGGAAACAGAAAGAAACCCCAAGTAGTTATGCAAATACTAATTAGGTCAAGGATACCCATAGCACTTCCCCACCTCTCTATCAAATTTAGTCGAACAAGATACTGATCATAATCAACAACATTTCCATTTCTTTCATCATCTTCTTTGGTAAAACCAACACTGTCTCTGGACATTCCATGTGCAGCAGTGAGGCCAGGCTTCCAATTTTCAAATCCTGAAGCAGTACTAAACTCAAGAAATCGATCTATTGGCTCACAAGATTCAACCAAATTATTGTTATCTTGAGGAGTTGCACATTCATTAACTGCAGAATCATGCTCCAACCTAAACAATGCAGTTGGAGATTGAAGAATCTTGTAATTCAAGTGTTGGTTCAAGAAGACTCTAGGCCTTCTTTTTGCCTGAAAGAAGATTGAAACATTTCATGTATTTAGAAATGGCCACAGAAAAAGTCCATCATGCTCAAACAAAACTCTCCACTTTTCCCTTTCAGTAAGTAAATAAAAAGGAAGTCAAGCCTTCCTTCCAATTTAGATCAGCACTGGACAAGTGAAACAAATCCCAGATGGAGGATGTAATTGTTTTCTAACCAAAACGGAGGATGTAAAAGAATTATTCAATTTTCCTCAATATTTCCATGGGGTAGAGGGTGCAATCATTAATCCACAAAATTCAGTTCTCTATTGACGCGAGTACCAGACAAAAATAGCGAGGCCTTGAGTAGGGCACACCAAACTGGATTGGGCTTAAAATAAATTCTTGAATGACAAAATCAGCTTCAGCTAAAACCTCAACCATTTTTTCATGGGTGTCAGAAGACTGCACAAAAAATAAATAAATAAATAAAAATGAAGAAAGGTGTGGCAAAAGTAGAGATACGCTGTACAAGCAAAAGCATACCTCAAATCCAACAACATTTTCCACAAACAACATCATGGGAGGTTGTGACGTTTGCAGTATAAGTTCAAGTATCCTGAGAAATGAAAAGGCCCGAGCATCACCAGAGTGTTTCTGTAGGCCTACCTAATCGCAACATATAAAATGAAATTTTACAGCAAATCATGAGAATGCACCAAAAAGAACATAAAATAGATTACCTTGACGAGTATAGGGTTGGCATGGTGGAGAAAGAAGCCATGCATGTGCCTTGTAGGCATCAAGGTCAGTAGCAGTCAGACTTTGTATATTGCCCTGAAAAGGCAGCAAAATATAAAAATACATTAATGGGATTTTTTTTGGGGTAATTGCAATATTAGAAGATTTGAAAGATACACAAACACACACACACCAAAAAAAAAAAGAAAAGAAGAGAGAGAGACAGAACACAAGTGGCAGCCTGCAAGGACCAAAAATATTCCCACAAAGAGCTCGTATGAACGACTTATGCATAGTAGATTTAGGAAGGTAAACAGCAGAATATTGTTCATGTTAATGCTGTAGCTTTGTGTCTACTTAGGTTAATGTGAGTGCAGAAACATATGCATATGCAAACTAATAATAAGTCGTTTCAGCCAGCGTTGTCAAACCCATGATTTCACCTAGACTCGTCAAAGGATCTGTAGAATCAAAATGTAAAAACGTGAGTTTCTACAGCCTATGTAAAATAACTTTGAAAAACTATGTATGTGTTTATAACAATTATAAAAAAACTTGAAATATATCTTGGATGTAAAAAGAATAGATAAATAAATCAATTGAGTTCTTTTTTTCATAATAACTCTTAATCCATAATATAACATGCATAAAAAAGAGAAATTAGAGTCGAAATTAAGTTTTTCTCTATTATTTTGTTTGAAAGAAATTATAAATTGAAAAAGAATCAAAGTTTCCAACTTATTTTAAATTCTTAATTATATAAATAATATAAATAAGTTTTCATATATACTTTATAGTTATAACTTGATTTGAATGAATTCTATAAATATAGAACAAGGAAACTAGGCAAAAGGAGGGAAAGAGAGATAGTGAGAGTGTGTGAAAACAAAATTAAAATATGATAAGAAAAATGTGTCATCGTAATAGTTAATGAGTTTGTAAAAATACACATATTGTTTTTTTTTTTTAATATTTTAGCATATAGGTAGAATCGGTAAATTCGATTATTAACGTAAAATTCTATTAAGTTTACATGTTGACCGGTTGAAATCATAAATTTCACAAAAATCAATTCTAGGCATGAGTTGACTGGCAAGGACCTCTTGAAATCGTAAACTCGTAGAATCATATATATAAAACTATGATATAGACAACTATGTTCTCAACTTGTGTTGAGTACATGTTGCCGTCTCATATGTGTTGTATACATGCTATGCTCACATAGGGTAGTTCTTTGACCATTATTTTGGGTCAACTTGTATTTTCCTTGTAATTGGTGGTTTGCTGTAAGCTTGTAAGATGTTTCAGAATTGTATAAAAAGAGATAGAAAGATTAATATATATATATATATTACTAGAATTTCTTAAAAACAATGTTCTTTCAGATACGAGATTCTCTCATATTATCAATTCTCAGTGTTATTAGCAACATAAGTAGACAAGATTCCAAAGGAAAAGAGTACTTCCTACCAATCTATGTTAGGAGGAGATTTCTTCGTATAAAGTCCAGTAGTGTAATCCAAGGGAGTTTCTATATCACACTAGTATCAGAACAGGGGGCTATGGTGGAGAATCAGGCACTACTACAGCAATTTGAGAAGCTTCTGTCCATGTCATGGGCTAAATAAGCAGAGAGTGGCCGAAGTGAAACTTCAGGAATTGACCACACCACTAGAGTTGTTAACCCTAAGCATACAGTTATAACAATCTGCACGAAAATAAGAAACAGGTATGGGGCCATTACTAGGGTATAAAACATTATAAATTGTTGAAGTTTAGTAGACCTAAATCATTCTTCCATTCTAGTTTTTAGTAACTTCATTTGCAGGAATAACTAATCAAATACCAAGCTAAAACCCACAGCATACATAAAGCTAAAAACCTAAACAAAACCTAAATCCCTAATAAAATAAAAGCCATGTATCACCATCATACCTCCCCATCCCCTAGCTACTGACTCTTTCCATGAATATGGCAAGCAAGGATCCTTATATCTTCATGACCACCCCAAACTAAACATTAGGGCATCTCTGATTAACCTAAACAAGTTTGTCCATCAAATGTGAAAGCTTCCACATTCATTAAGTCCTCAAACTCAGATTCCATACCCATAACCATGTCATGTCAAATCAACACGACAATGGCAGAGAAAAAGGCAAGTCTGCATAATAGAAAATGTGCTCAATTCTTCACCATCATCAATCATTCCCAAAATTCAAACATTGAAATTTGAATTTTAACAGGATTTACAAGCAGACCTGGCATGCAGCAAGATCATCCAGTCCTTCCTTGATGGGCGTAATTTAATCAGATTCCCGCCCAAAAAGAGCAAATTTGAAAGGTCATGGTTAAGTCTCAGATTTGTCAGTTTATCACCTTTCAATTCCGATGAAATTTAAAAGGAGTAATTGTGCTGTACACCCTACATTTTGCTAACTGCACGCTTGGACCCTATCAGCATAGGAGTTGTGTTTGCTAACACCAAAAGCGAAAATGATGTTCCTGGTGAGTGATCGATCAATAAAAAAATCCTCAACCTGATTATACAGTCATCCTAATGGTTTGATAATCCATAATATGGGACACATGTAAGAGAAGTTAGTGATCAAGGTGGTCTAACAAGAGGTTTTGTGTTTGATAAAAAGATTTAGGCTGTTTAACAACAGAATGCTGTGTTTACAATTAAAATTAAAATCAAATTATATTATTTAAAATAAAAAAAAAAAAAGACCGTCCTCAATATGGCACCTTTACAAATTGATGCATTAACTGTTGCATTTCTCTTTTAAAATACGCATGATGTTCCCCTTACTATTTTCAAAAATGCTACATTTAGTTGCATGTTTTCAAGTCTGTGAATATATGCAAGACAACGCTAAATGAAATGCCTAATCAGCTGAGATGGTTGTCAAAATCACGATTTTACTTTTCACTTGAATGTATAGATTCGAATTATTCTACCAAAATCTGCAACTAAACAATTTCGCATCCATCATAATTAATAAATAACATACAAAATCATAATCGTATATTCAACTCGTCATTATGACAACTACGTGACAGTGCTGAACAACTTCGAAACAAGAAACATGGGCAACCAGATTCCAGAAGCTAATTTGAACCATAAACATTCAATCTTTGTGCTAAAATTGATTATCATTATATATAGATATATATAAAGAGAGAGAGAGATGACAGAGGATACCTGATAAGGGCAGTGGCCAAAATTGTGCTGATAGACATCATTGGCAGTGTCATTTATGTCAAAAGCTTCTACAACTTCTGCTTTAATCCCTGCCTTCATCAGCGAGTACCTCTGAAAAACATTATTATTTCCTAGGTTAGGTTAGTAAATTGTAGTTAAAAACGTAGCCCAGAATCCAGATATGTATACTTAGAAGTTAGGGTTATAGAGAGCACTACCATGCCACCTATACCACTATAGAATTCGAGGACTCGCCATGGTTCCATTTGTTAGACTCTATAATTTTACCTCGGCCCCGATCCTTGTCTGTCGTTAAGTATCCTGAAGGAGCCTTTTGTATTGCAATTGCAAAGCCAAGGCCCTCCTCCCAGAAATTCTCTTTCCCTCTTCACCGGGACTGGAGGGATGCTAGAAAACAATGATATATATATAAAAGAGAGAGAGATAGAAAATTAATGAGGTATGAGGTTTGGGAAATTCGTTGACAAATTTTTCTCTTCTTTTCTTTTCTTTTTTTTTTTTTTATAACTAAGAGGGAAACAGTAGCATAACCAAATTATAATATAAGACCAAAAAAACTTTACAAAATTATGGGGGGCAAGAGAGTACTTTTGATAATTTCCATGCATGTATAGTTTAACGCGGGGTTGAACTTGGGTCAATGCAAGACTCACATTCATTGTTGTATAATGTTGTAGATTTGTTTAAAAAGTTGTAGGGATTGATAAGTTGTATATAAAAGTTATAGGTTGTAGGTTGAAAATGTAGTAGGCATAATAGGTAAGTGACTTTACTCAAGTAGGTCTCGTGTGATGTGTGAGTATGATAAAATTTTATTTAAAAAAAAAGTTATAATCTTAAATGAAGGTATTTGCCCGATAATAATAAGTAATAGATGCTGAAGAATCATTTAGATTTTAGTTATTAATTCAACATTTTGGTTTTCCAATTATTGAGGAAAAATAATGTATTTTCTTAACCAATCGACAAAACTACTTATATTTGTATATTCATTTATCTATCTATGATATTAAATCAATAAGATTTTACTCTACTTCCTTGTATATGCTTTTGAAATATTAAATTTTTCCCTCATCTCATATATTTTCTCTCATCTATCTATTCTACATATATACATATACATATATATAAATATGAAATAATCAACATTTTGGTTTTCTAATTATTGAGGAAAAATAATGTATTTTCTTAACCAATCGACAAAACTACTTATTTGTATATTCATTTATCTATCTATGATATTAAATCAATAAGATTTTACTCTGCTTCCTTGTATATGCTTTTGAAATATTAAATTTTTTCCCTCATCTCATATATTTTCTCTCATCTATCTATTCTACATATATACATATACATATATATAAATATGAAATATTAAAAAAATTAAAAATATTTATTTATTTATACTATTAATAAAATACAATGAGTTTTTAACTTCGCTTCTATAAAACCAGCTATACTATTAATCTAAAGATTAAATGGGGTAAAACGAATTTTTCAATAACTCTGTCTTTTACAAAAGCTAATGTCTAAAAATGTAATTTAACAAACTAAACAACATACAAACCATACAAATGCAAATTGCAATAAAAAAAAAAAGAGATATGAGTCATGATATAATATGGAGTTTGGGCTATTCCTTATTCTTTACAAATATCAATTGTCTCTAATCGAGTAATCACAGGTTACTTTATTGGTTACCAAGTAAATGCTCTCAACAACTTATATAAAGTTACTATCACAAGAATCGCACAAACACCCTCTGGGTGGTATCTTTTCATCAAATAGAATTTCCCACACAAGGCACAACTTATATCCACTAGAACATCCAACAAATTATTGAGTAGTGTGTTATAAAAGAATAACAAATGAAACACTTAATGGCACTACTTGGCTCTTTTGATAAGAAAATAGCAAATTTAACTCCATGAATAAATTTTATAAAGAGAGTGATGCAAAGGATCAATAACAACTTAATGAGCTCAACTAATTCCTTAAAAATTTCCCAACTACCCGTACTCATGGTTCTTTTGTCGTTTGGTCATTTTTCGAACACTACAAGCTACAAGTTAGACGCCGACTAGAAACTTCAACCATCCTTCTATGTTCAACACACCATTGCAGGGTTTGTATGGATATATCATATTTTTGAAAAATAATTCAAAAAATTCAATATATGAAATAAATATTCCATATTTACTAAATGCACTCCAATTCTTAAGAAGGAGGTGCAATTATTTTTTTGTATTTTAGAATGAATGCACCTAAACTCATATATATTATAGGCGAATCCCCTCTCTTTTTCTTGCTCCGTTGTTCATGTCGTCCGCCATCTCCACAAACACAATACATTACACACCATTTTAACTTTAGACAAAAGAAAAATTGTCATTTTATAATGTTTGGTCAATGTCCTAATACTAAATTCATTTGGTCTTTCTCAAATTAAAATAAGCTATTCCTTGTATGCTTTTCTCTTTTTAAGCCTATTTAATCATCTAGGTTTAGTTTCCTTTTTGTGTATGAGTGAGTATTACTACCAAAAGTGAATAATTCATTTATGGGTCTTTCTTTCTAAAGCCAAAGAAAAGAACTTTCACTACATAATACTTCAAAGTTAGTGCCTTTTGGTGTTTCTGCTTTTTTTTTTTTTTTTTTTTGGCCAATAAAGGATGTCTTTTGGCGTTTTTTTACATACCCTTTTTATCCTAACTTCATAGTGTGTAAATTGCTTATGATGTTGCCTCTATGCTATGTTGGATGGTTTTATACTTCGAATTCATTAATTTCATTGGAAATTTCAAGTTAGTGTCTTTACTGTTTCTCCAATACCCTTTTGATTTTTTTTATGAAACATGCCACTATATAATTTCTTTATTATGCCATTGTCTCAATGTTATGTTAGCAATTTTGTGTCCATATTATTATAGTTTGTATTTTGTTATCAAGCTCACTGATGATTGAGATCAGGGACATTAATGCGCCTCCTTTTTAAAAATTGGGCCACATTACCGAATGTGTCTTTACCTAAGTAAATACAAAATATTTATTTCATATACTGTATTTTTGGAATTATTTTATGAAAATATGGTATTTTCGTACAAAACCCAACTATTCACACCTTACGTGTAGCAAACACTTATATCTTTCAGACACCATACCCTGATGTCCAAACCCTAAAACTCTTTGCACATGGTTAAAGTATTATGATCATGTGAAACATGGTAATCATCCCCTAGAGGTCAAAAGCTGGTTGTAGCCGCATGATTAATCCTTGTAATCATGGTAGTGTCCAAACCTAATGTTGATATTCAAGTATATGATAAAATTATGAATCCAATTATCTTTTTTATTAGATTTATCCAAATAAGTCTTTAATCATCCAAACAAGTACACATCATATACACCTTTTAGATTCAACCTTACATGTAAATGAGGCAAAACTACTCATAAATTATTCCAATTAGATTCAATATATACTTGAACTTGACTCAATAAAAATGCAATTGTACTCAAGCTTAGGCTATTCAAATAATTGGCCAAATTAAGCTTAAGCACTACAATCTCTCATCTCGCTCGAGACCTTGATTGACTCTAGTTTGTTAGTCAAATTTAATTTAAGTTTAAATATCAGAAAAATTATAATTGTTTTTAAATAATCAAACTAAAACAGTGTTTGGATTATGAATTTTTATCTATATCAAATCCATACCAGATCTACATCTATAACTTATTTGAATTATATCTGTATCATATTTGTTTGACTAGTTGATGAGTAAAATTATCATTTTTTTATTGATAACAAAAATGTATATGAAAATGATAAAAATATGATGTCAAAATAACTAAAATATAATAAAATAAACAAACCCTAATTATATCAAATTCAAGCTTATTAAGTCCCATTTTAAGTCAAGCACAAGCCCAAAATTATCAACCTGATTGAATTCAAATCAAACTTTAGTTCCAATCGAACTAAGCTCCGTTTATTTCGAACTAGTTCTCTCAAATACTACTCTACGGTGTATATTTTACTAGTACTCTCTAAGGTACAAGTGGATTCTGCGCCACATGTTCATTTAATGAAATTATGTGTAAAGCTCCATATTTTTATAGTTTAATTGTCATTCCCTGCAGCCATATTAAATTATGATGAACTGAGGGCAAATTCCGAGAGGCAAGATCTTTAATTTCCCACTTAAAAGAGCATACATAACGTTCGAATGAAAAAGTACCAAACATGGGGTGTGTGATCACTATAGTCCTATCCTACGAGCCCAAAGCACAGGACAGGCATCAATCAAAACATTATTAGGTTATTAACAAGCATCTAGGCACCCAATCAACCTTTTCAATAGAGAAAAGGGGTTATTCCATCAACCAGGCTATCCTCAATCAACAGCAAGCAAGAGTTACTCTGACTGGATGAGTTTTCCAGACTCTAAGCAAACCGCATGGTTTGTAGTTTTATCTTCCCTCCACTACTGTTTCTAAGTGCCAACTTCAGCAATATCCTCAATCAGCATCACGCCGTCCACCATATTTCATCTCTGAAAATCTGTATGTAGAATAAAATCGACACATTACAAACGCAAAAGTGAATCATACCAAGAAGCATTTCAAGAGCACGGCTTTGAACTTATGGCTGTAATTCTGATCTCTGAACCACAAACTATTCATTATTCATGCAACAACAGTTCTGCAAAAGACTAAGTGCCCTTGGAAGAGAGTATCACCTATCCATCCCTAATGGCGTGCTAGTGTTACAACAGTGGGCCAATATCACAATATAAATGGCAGGTGATTTTCGCTTTTTCCCTTTCCCCAGGTAGAACTGCATCACTCTAAGAAGTGCCATCCATATGAGCACCCAAGCCGACAGGAACTCGAATTCTGCAGAAAAGCGTACATAAAATTTCTTGGCTTGCTTACAGTAGTATATTAAACAAGGAAGAATCTAGTTCGCCGCCACTCCCAAGCTGCTAAGTGGATTCCTTTGAGCACATAGTCCTCAATGAGAAAGCAAACCGAAATCAACAAGATACTCAACCTTGATATATATCATTTGGCCTAGTACTTCAATCAATTTGCTTTATATTTAGAACCAGCCCGGCACTGCATCAAGTCATGGCTAAAAAATATATACACAAGAAATAAGAATGATTGGTTCCACATTCCATTGTACAAGAAACTTTACCATGCCTGTAGAAACGAAAAGGATAAAGAACAAAGAGGGTGGTATGCCCATAATGGTTCATGGATGCAGTGTGTGAGATTAAAAACATGATGATAAAGAACCTCAATCATGCCTACAAACTTGACATACCAAAAGATATTCTCAAGCCCAGAGTAGTACATGGATGCAATATATTAAATTAACATCAAGCATGGAGTAGTCCATCGATGCAATATAAGAAATGGAAATCAACATGATAAAAAACCTTAATTATGCCACTGAATATATGATATTTACCTCATACATGTTCATCGGGCTTCCTTCTCATTCATAGGTACAACAGACACATAACCAGTGAAATGTTGCTGCACATATTGAATAATCATGTAGTAGTAGCAGCACTCCTGCTCAACTGCAAATAGCTTATTAGTTAGTGAATTATAAGAAGTTTTTTTTTTTTTTAATTAAAAAGTCATCGGAAATTATTGTGTCACACTAACTGCTGAAAAAGGCAAAGCCCAACTTTTTGTGCTGTTCCAGTTGATTACCGCCAAAAATACTAAAATATATAATTAGGACAAAATAGGTAAAAGCTGAAACTGTGTAGCCAGCTTGCTTCTGCAGCTCTGGCTTGACAAAACCCATTCCACTGCATTCAATCTTTGTATCTAGCAATGGAAATTTTCTGTCTACTGGCCACCATATTCCAACACGATCTCATATCAGTGAAAACATCATCTTTCTCCTCCGACAAGGAATTCAAATATGAACTTTCTGAACTTAAACCCACTAGCAGTAGTACAAGGTAAGTAACATTTCAGCATATTCTGGAAAAAGAAAATACCGCTATTCCTCAATGCCAGTAGTTTCCTCAGGCAAACACAACCAGAGTAATTATTCCAAAACTCATACATATATCATATATTATCAGTAACAAAGGAGCAAGGCCACAGTATGATCAGGTAGCCTTGAGCACATAAACCACCCTACAGCACCAATGGACAAGTTCAACATAACTTGCTATATAGGAAGCCCAATAAATATCTTTGCTAGGTCTTAAACCCAAGAACTCATGAAAGTCACCATGAGAACCTCCCGAACCTTGATTGAAGGTTTTGGACCTTAACTACTGGGCCAACCTCTTAAGTTAAAACATAACAAGATGCCAAGTATAAAATCAATATACTAATTTGTTATTGTTTCTTCAGGCAAAACATCAACATCTTTGAGACTATGCAAATAATTATGGAAACAACCCAACCATAGAATCTGTTACACTAGTTCTACAAAATAAGGATGTATTTATACAAAAGTAAAAAAATGATTCTAATCCATGAATAATTTCTGTTCTCTCTTTGAATATGGATGGTATAATAGTGACTGGATCAGTCTTACATCACATCACCAATAATCTCGACAAGAACACACTCCATCTTTAAAGTGGTGGAATCGCTTGGCATCACGCATGATGAACTCTCTTCCAACAATCTTTGACATAATCTTCAATGCATTGTGGCAGTCTCCACAAACACGTAGATTCTTGATAACTCGAATCTGTGATCGTGCTGGACTACTTAGAAGACCATACGAAACAGCAAGTCTCTCACTATGAGAAAGAAGCGCGTCTTCCTTGCTTTCCTGGTCAATGTCATGTAAAACAAATCTTGTCTCTGCAAAATAACCAGCTTCTTTCATTAATTCCCTTAACCCCCTTAACTGTGCATAGATTCTTGGTGTCTCAGGATGAGATGTATCCCCTGCTCGATATTCATGGACTGTGCTTCTAGCCTCTAGCAGATTTTTCTTTGCCAGTTTCTTCTTCTGTTCCTCCTTAGCTAAATCTTCAGCTGTCACAGATACCAGGCCAGACTTTGAGTCTTTATTTAAGCGTGATGGATCTAACTGCTCAACAAGCTCAGCACAATGATCCCCAAGCTCCATATGCCCATGAATTCTGCAGTTATTCATCAGTGTTTCCCAAATTTCAGCATTAGGCTCTAGTGGCATTTTCTCGATAAACTCAAATGCTTCCTCCAGATGCCCGGTACTGGCTAGCATATGTACAATGCTAGCATAGTGTTCCGTGGATGGCACTATACCAAAATCATTGCTCATAGATTTGAAGTGCAGTAATCCCTCATGAATATCACCAACCGCTGCACATGCAGAGAACACAGAGATGAACAACTTTCCATCAGGAGTGAGCCCTGATTCTTTAAATTGACGAAAAATGTCGAGAGAATCCTCCCCATGGTCATTTTTTGCAAGCCATCTAATCATGATTTCCCATGTTGACAGATTGCGTGTCAACATATTGTCAAATGCTGCATATGCATCATTTATGGAGCCGCATTTTAAATACATCTCCAAAATATTATTCATGATATCCACATTAACAGGTGACACACATCTAACAATATGTTCATGAATAGCTTTGGCTTCTTCCAGTGCTTTATCATCTCCACAAAGCTGTATCAATTGGATATACCTCTGTAAGTCAATAGCAATACGTTTATTCTCTAACAAAGTCAAAATTTTCACGGCGTCCTTTACATTCCCTTCTTTGCAGAATGCATCAAACTCCTCGATAGAACCAACACAAGAATTTTCAAAATTTGCATTCGGTTCCTGAACATTATTGGGTTCCATCTGATATTGCCCGCTTTGCAAATTTGGCTGATACTGTCCAGCTTGGCCATACTGCTGATACTGTCCACCGCCACCACCATATTGACTCCGCTGGAAGTTGTTTTGACCACTTTGCGAAGCATTACTGTTCCACCAACTGTACCCAGTATTTCTTGGACTTTGCTCAACATTATGGAAGAAGTTCCCATTGATTGTTCCCTGTGAATGTGCCGTCCCTTGATCATAGATGCCACTCGGTCTCATTTCCCTATATCCATCTCCATAAAGCCCCATTTTAGGATAAGCATTATTCGTAATATTACCATCACTATGGGAATTCATACCCTGCTGCAATTGCCCATAATTTGGACTTTGATATCCACCCTTATTATTACTAGAAGCATTACCCACATCAGGCTGAAACCCATTAGAGAAGTTTCCAACATATCCCGCACTTTGATTATGATGAACAGCATCCCCACTTGGCCGAAAACCATTCGGATTACCTCTATAAGGGACATGTTCATTGTACCCACCAAATTTTTCCCTCCCTCCATATCCTCTATTATAATTTCCATAAGACCCAGTTTGGTTTTCCCCATCATTTGCACGATTCGTCCCACTAGAACCAGTAAAGCTTCCATTTTGCTCAACTGGATGGCTCACAGATTCGTTCCTAGGTCTTTCTACATAAGCACCATAGTTACTATTTTGATGTTCTGCAGAATACCCGTTAGGGTTCTGAGCATTTGGATTGTAATAATCAAGTCTTTCGACCGCTGTACTGAAAGAGCCACGTAAAGAGCATACCTTGGATAGAGAGTTGAAAGACTTGAACTTAAGCATGGATGCTCTTCTTGAAAACATGGGTTGTCCGAGTCCTGTATGACAGAGAGAAGGAAAGAAGAAAGTTGCGCTAGTTTCTAAACCCTAGCTGTTGGGGTTTTACAGGATTTGATTCAAGTGAAACTCTGAATATATAGTTGGCTCCGCTCCCTAAGGTGATATATAGAACTGGTTAGAAAATGGCAATTATAAAAATACAAAATGTGCTTAAGCTTTAAAAATAAAGGACATCTTTTAACTTTTTGAAATGAATTAACGTGCTCTCAGCTCAAAAAAAAAAAAAAAATTAAGGTGCTCTAATTTTATAACTTTGAAATGTTAATGAAATTAGAATTAGAATATTCCAAATTTTCCTTTTTTATAATTCTAGGTAAGTGAAAGTCAATAAACTAGTTAATAATATTTATAAGGTTTATCTAAGTTACTTGGTAATGTTAAAGGATTTATTTCTACCATTTAAAGTTAAAAAATATTAATTATATTCCTTATCAAAAAATTATTAATTAATTTTTCTTGTAAAGCAAACACAGACTTTGAATATCAAGAATGAAGAGAAGTTAAGTTTTCCTTTTCCAAGTAAGAAAAGCACTCAAGGTTTCATTTGATTTTTCTTTTTCTTTTTTTTTTTTGTTTTGTTTTTATTTCTCAATTACAGTATGAAGGGGATTTAAATCCGGTAACTAATTGGAGAAATAGAAATTACACCGTTAGTTACAAGCCCATTCGTAATTTACATTTTATTAAACTTCATTGTTTTTTCAAATTTTCATAATGTCTCTTGATTTATAAATATAAAGAAAAAAAAAAGACTGAGGCATTGATTTTGAAAAACCATTTCAACCTTCTCATTCCACAAAATTTTACTTATACAATCAATACTGATATTCTATCTTATATGATATCATACTTGCTCTAATTGTATGCAACACCCGATGTATACTCCGCCAATGTGGAAATAAAACAGAATAAAAAATCCTAAAATCTTAAAAGAGATGTTATAAGCCAGTTGTGTATCCTATTCTAATAGAAATATGCAGGCTCATAACCTGCTATTAAATCAATGATTTTATATAATCCTCAAATATAGGAAAAAATGTTTCATTTATTAAAATTATATAATCTCCAACACAATTTTAAAAGCTATAGAAACACATTATTCTCATCCTATGTGAATTCACTTATAGTTCACCCATTCCATTATTGTCACCTTTATCACATTTCAAAAATGCAAACTATATAAAATTATTAAAATTTAAGATGTAAAATCGGAGAATCATGAAACCTATTGTGGCAAAGATACATACATGCAATACTAACACTCAAACCTATAAATTACTTAATGCAACAAATTAACTCGATATGTTTAATTTACACAAATATTGCTTAAAAATAGCTTAATATTTGATGTAGGCTAAGATTGCAACTAAGTTAAGTTGATACGGTATAGTAGTAAACTTGAGCTCAAACGAGATAATTCAACTCAGAATTCCTAAACTTAAAATCATGAACTCAAACTCAACTCAAAATGGAGTAAAAGGTAAGTAGATCGAGGACCTATGCCATATGAAAAAATGGTACCGTATTTTATGTGG
This sequence comes from Combretum micranthum, assembly GCA_024138025.1. Classification (NCBI taxonomy): domain Eukaryota; kingdom Viridiplantae; phylum Streptophyta; class Magnoliopsida; order Myrtales; family Combretaceae; genus Combretum; species Combretum micranthum. The sequence goes on from JAMXBD010001284.1 coordinate 225,485, forward strand.
CAGAGCTTGAATGGAAGGTCTTACTAAAGACTACCTTTTTTTTACCCTCAAAAATGGAACTGTACAAACTTAAACTCAATTTGTTTACACTTGTTCAGGATAATTTATTAAATAAATAATTTTAATTTTAATTATATTATTAATATTCAAATTCGACTCAAACTCAATTACATGTAAAACATGACTTGAGCTCAATTAGGCCCTAAGCTTGGCTTGCACTCAACTAAGTTTAAAATCATGAGCTCGAGCTTGACTTAAAATAGTACCGTGCAAATTCAAGCCTGACTCGATTAAACTTAGATAGGATAATTTATTGAACAAATGTTTTAAATTTTTTTCAAATATATTAATATATCCAAATTTAGCGTAAACTCAATTAACTTTTGTAAAGACCCAACCCACTAAATCCCGAGATTTAGTGTACCAAGTCCCTAACCATATATAACATTTTCACATTATATATGACGTTGTCTTAAAACTAACAGTTTATGATAATTGTTTAATTATAACTACAAAACTTTTATAAACAATTTTAACAAAACAAGATTGCTTACAAAAGCAATCAATACATATATATATACATCACCATTACAAAGGTTTGTGTCAATACATGACACTACAAAACTTTACAACATATTCTTGTTATGAAAATATAACTTGCAGACTTCAAAGATTTTGACAAGATACGCTTATCTAACAAGCCATTAACATAAAGTTAGATACTTTTCAAGTAAAAGATTTCTTCAAAGCCTTTTTCTCAAAATCAAGGCCACTCAAGTCCGACTCGTCTCATTTGTCCATAAACTTCTCAAAATCTTACCTATATCCCAAATCATCGTACAATTCATCATTAATACTGTAAAGAAGAAACAGTGAGCCAAAGGCCCAGTACACAGTAACAAAATTTAAAAGCAAAGAGCCAAGCGGACCTATTCTAATGCCATGCATCAACCAATATGATTTTATCTTTCTTTAGTATTCATTTAACAAAACAATATTGAGGTATTCAAACCTCCGAACCAAGCTCTAGGAATTTAGGGGTCCTGAGTAACAGAAGCTGCTCAAGGGGTATATAAGCAGTCCGAATACTATCTCATAGATCTATTCCAAATAAGTAATATCATCTAGAGTTTATAGCCGTTACTCAACTTTACTTAACTTAATCCATAACATCATTTAGTTCACACGTCCCCATAAACATTGAATTAAATCATATTACCTCATCTTAAGTGTAAGCAAATGTTACACAATTACTACACTCTCTATCTATTACCTGCTTAACCATAAAAGGATCGTTATTGCATCATAGCATACCATTACATCATGGTAAAGTCATTGCATCATGACAAAGTTGCCACTCCTCGAACCAGATTAAAAGGCGTAATAGACAATCGATTCAATCAAATATTAAGCCAACGGAAATTTTAGTCAATTTCAATTATGTCTATTCCTAGCATACAATAATCAAGCGACTGCGTACCTGAACTCAGTAGAGAATCACTAGTTTCACTCTGAGGAAAATCAACTGAAGAACCCTTTACTATAACAAGAAATTCAAAATAAAATCAATAATTGTACTTAAACTATACATACAATATAACTAATTCTAGTTCAACAATCATGGAAATTCAATTATCTGTTAAATCTACAAATTCACTTAATTCATGCTTAATTTTATCACTCAATCATCGTTACACATCAAATATCATTAATCTATCTCATTTTAGTCCAAAAAGACCCATTTCCTAAGTAAACACACATTTAACAAACAAAACAAGTTTTAAACTTTTTTTGAAAATTGTATCAGCTGAAAGGAAACAAATTTAAGCATTTATACTTTTAAAATTGGTAAAAACTTAAAACATAACAGTTGTAGATCTCTTTTTAAGCTTTTCAACACAATTTGAATCACCTCAATTGGAGGTCGAATGAAAAAGTTACGGTTAAAATATGATTAGGCTGCGAAATAGAGGAAGGCTACACGACCCGTGTACACTGGTAGTGTATAAAATTTTGCTTCTATGAAGTCACGAGTAAATATACACGACCAGTATAGGGGGTAGTGTATGTAGAAATTTGATTCTATAGAGTCACGAGTAATTTTACATGACCCGTGTAAAAGGTAGTGTACAACTGTGAAATTTTTGAAACGTGATTCCCCTATTTTCTTTATAAAAATTACATATTCAAAAAATTCTCCAAACTCATTCTAAGCTTCCCAAAGCTTGTTATATGTTCTTAAAATCATTCAACATACACGGACTCTTCTTCAATCCATCAATCACTCAACCACCACATCAAACACAAATTACATCTCAACTCCACATGCCTACTACACTAGTCAACACTTCCAAATTCATATACAACACATATTACAAGCTCCTCTAGCAACATAACACTACTCAAACTACCATCAAAGCATAGAAATCATCCCATCATAATTTAGCATATAAACCCTATTCTAATAAAAGCACAACTTCAAATATACATAAAGCAAGAGAAACACACTTACCATAATAACTTTGTGCCTTGATTTAGGAGTCTTGTTGCAAGCTTTTGATAGTTTAATTTGTAGAAGTTGAAGGGTTAGTGATATATAACCATAGGTGGCTTTTGAAGAAGAGAAAATGGGGTTTTGAGCTTTCTAAATGAGTGTTTTGGATGTCTGAAAATTTCACACGAATTTTGCACTATTTGAGATGATATTTATCCTCTTGGTTGACTTTTGGGGTTGCCTTAATTAAGGCTTTAAGTGGGCTTGGTTTTAGTTAATAAATGGGATTATTTTGGGCATTAAAGGTATTGGCTTTATTTTGTGACTAAAATTTATGCTAAGTTTATGGGCATTCAAAAGCTTATTTTGAAAATTTCCATGCCAAATCCATACATATTAATACATATCAAACACAAATATTAATTATTATCTCACATATACATAATTATTATATTCAACATACTCTAATAATCACACATAATTCACACTTTCATAAGCATACACATTTTATTACAATTCTATTCCTACACATTCATTTTCATATATCAAATTCATTTCAAACTTAATATTTAGACTAATATTACATTTACATGAAAATTAAATTATTAAATAAATTAGGTTATTTCAACTTTAATACTCAACTTGAGCTCAATTAGGCTTATGAACTCATTGAGCTAAGGATTATGAAATTCAAGCTCGACTCAATAAATTACTTGAGTAATTTGAGCTTAAGTTTGATTCAACCATTTTTTAATCAAACATGGTAAAAATTAAGTCAGGTTTAAGTAGTATGTGAACTGGCTTGCTTTAGTTACACTCGTACTCTAGTTAATGAAGATTCAAAAAGAAAAAAAAAAAACCACTACCCTCATTTTTCTCAATATTAAAAAAAAAAAAACACTAAAAGCATAGCTTACTATGTGCTCATTGAAGATAATCTGCTCAACCATAACTTAATATATTTAATAATTGAAGACCCTTAATATAACTTCTCTATCGCATAATTGATTTACTTTGCCTTACACCTAAAATCACACCATAATGAGAGTTCATCACATGTTATCTAGCCATAACAATACTGTTCATCCATTTTTATTATCATCTAAGCTTAAAAGTCCTCATTTCATTCTATGGACTTCACTTCACATAAGCCATTCAATCCATTTTTAGTCGAATTCCAGTCCATGTATTTAAGTAATATTATACTGAATTCAAATTGTACATCTATTAGAATTACCTTTTACTCAAACCCCTGTTTTAGCTTATACTACTATATTATCCTTTACTTATTATACTTTATGCTCCGCATGCACTTCAACAAGTCTAATTCATGTCCCAATTACAATTTATGCACTTCCAATTTCTTTTTAAGTACATTTTAGAAACCAATGACAACATAATCAAGCAAATATTCTAGTTCAAACATTTAGTTACTTCAAACTATATTCAATCACCTTAGTTCATTAGCTATTATTTCAAATGACCAAAATTAATCGAAATTTGGCAATTCAAGCATCATCTAATTAAGACAAATCTAGCTGAAAAATATTTTAAAAAAATGCTCACTACGTCTATACACCAAACACCCACATTTACTAGTCCATTTCTTTATTAACCTTCCTAAACTATTACTAATTCCAAACATCATTAATCAATCAAATCCATCACATTAAGCATCAAACAAGCTTAATAAGGCCGGCTACTTTGCCACCTACCCCTAACTCAATCTGCCGCTTAAACATCGTCATTCAATAATTCCTAATTTAATCGATAACTCAATGTTTAAAACCAACTAAATCTTCACCAGTCACTAATATAAAAAGGCTTTAAGCTTACCTAAGTTGAAAACTATCCTTCTTCTTCCCCTCAAAACCATGTGACACTCCTCAGTACCACCAAATGTTTTCTTGTTCTTTCCTTTCTAGCTCAAACACACTAAAAGGACACCTGCAAGCTATCTTTAGTTACTTACGGTCCGTTCACTTGACATGAATGACTATTTCTTTCTTCTTCGTTCGACGTAAAACTGATATTACGGTATTCACTTAAAAGGAATGACAATTCATAATAAATTGTTATTACGCAAAATGATGAATAGCATTTCATGTCCCTAACCAATGAATTGCTATTCAATGGTTTATTTTTTAACTTTCTCATAAATACCCCTGTCTTGAAATAACACATATATAATTATCATTTTTCTATAATAAATACATAGGGCATTATAACTATTTTACCTTTTAATCCAATAATTACTTGTTTTACTTTTAACACCAGTAAACATTGTAATAACCATTACAACCTTATTACATTCCATTTGAATTGGAATTCCATTCCTCCCTTATTCCATTGGGTGAAGTGAACGGGCCATTAATACTTTGGGAATTAGCTCAAACTTGTTTAAATTTAAGAAGATTCAACTTAAACCTTATTTAAATCTTGCGCTAGCTTAGATTCATAGAATAAAAGCTCCATTTTTAATATTTTCTAAGTTGAACAAGAGGATAAAAGTGAGTAGCTATTTATCTTAAGAGAATTTTGAGTGTACTAAATAAAAGGAAAGAAAATGAAATGGGGAGACAACCTACGGCACAAGGAGTGAGGTTTAGGGTTTGTAAGTGTTATAATCTTAAAAGGTGTTTAGGTACATGTAGAGCTAATAAAGCATAACAAATTATGCAAGCTAGCTCATTTGAAAAAAACAATTAAAAGTAATTGTAATATTTTTAAATAATTTGAAAATAAAAAAAAATTAAATATGAAACTTGAAAATAAAACAATATATCTTAAATATTTATTATTGTGTGAATTTTGGAAATAATATCCAACTATTTCTATTTCAATGAAAAATTTAAGACTTAAATTGTAATATAAAATAATGTGTATTATATGGCTCTACAACAACAGCCATTTCAAAGTTTACTGTATAACAAACCGTGAGTGCGGAGCTATTTGAATTTTACTCTGTGTGTGTGTGTGCGCGTGCGTGCGTGCGTGCTTTAATGTATCAACCCTTTGAATTTAAGCACTGTTGATAGACTTTATTTAAGCATAGCCCAATAGGCCTAACACTGATAACATGAACCAGTGTTGATAGGCTTTATTTGAGTGTGACCTAATAGGTTCAACACCAACAAATTGGTCGAAGTTGAGGTCCCCGAGCCTATGAAGTGCCCTGGGTCATCCTGGCCCTTGAGCCGAGGTCACAACCCAAAGACGTTCCCTTCCATCACTACACAAAAAGGCCCAACCCAAGATCCTCCTCTTCCATGATCCTCCCTTGCAAGAACATATCTTTGGTCTTTCATATCTCTATGGAGGTACTCTCTATGTCATTAGCTTGCCATATCTCCCCAAAGGTGCTCATAAGAACTTTTCACCTGTCCAACCACTCTATTCAGATGATCACCACCATCAGTACCCTGGGGACATGTCAACTAGTAAGAAGGGGGCCCACTTTAATAATTTCCCTCTCTTATGGATACAACACATGTATAGGAATCCATGAGCTCCAATTCTAGTACAACAATTACCTATAAATAAGATTTGAGACCACATGGCAGAGGATCTAATCTTTTTGATATGTAATACTTTTCACACCATTAACATGATCTCACTCTTTACGTACACACTCCCCCAAAACCCACTACTGACTTAAGCACTTGAGTGGCCACGTCAAATCACCCTTCGATGCACTACTAACTGTTTCTTTTGATTGCATGTTCTTAGACTTACCATTGATGATTTTCCACCTATAATAGGCACTAATGATGTTCTTATAATAAATTGAAGAAGTAAAGTAGTAATAATAATTTGGAAGGAAAAAATAAAAAATAATATAGAATTTAAAATTAAAAGACACATATCTTAAAACCTTATCTATGCATAAATTTTATATATCATCTCTCTTAAAATCTTATGAGTTATACAACATAAAGTAAAAGCAATATCAAGAATCGTATGATTATGTAACAACCACTTTCTTGAGTACATTCAAATAGAATATTAAAAACTTTTTGCCTTTTAAGGTAAGTTACTATGTTTAATTTTTTTTTCCATATTTTAACACTCTTTCAAATGAAAATATATGGCAAGAAAATGATTGAAAAAGAATATATATATATATAGAGAGAGAGAGAGAAAGAGAGAGAGAGCATAGGTGTAAAAGTAAAAATTCAAAATGATTTGGGATAAGATTAGGTCCAAGCCAAGATTTGGCCTAGCTCAATAGATGAGTCTACAACCATTTTGAATCAATCATGGCAAATCCTTACTTGGTCAAGACCTCGTGGGCAACTTGGTCCAATCCGAGTCAAAGGCCTGCGCCTATAACACCCAACATGTCTAGAAAGAGAGAATGTGTTGTCACATGATACCAAATATATGATTTTCCTCTAGATACTGAACTTCACTTTCATTGAGACTCATCTTCTCTTAAACATCACTCATATTCATCAAAACTTTATTCAATTAGTTTTTCTCTTAGTATAAATACTTGTTTGCTTGAAAATATTACTGCTACTATATATAATTTTTTTTTTCAAATAATAAAAATCAATTTAAGTTTACCGAATGAATCATTTTTTGTGGTAATGAAGTTAAAAAAAATTCCCTTATAAGAAAAATTTATGCTATAATCGTTATTATTGTGCTCACATAAACTTTCAACGGTTTTGATCTATTGTCTATCGTTCCTATCAGTGGACACTGGCTTAGCATATGACATTTGGTAGAACACAACCTCTGATAACTCACATTCTTTAATTTGTATGGAAGTATCCTTGAGGACAATCTTAAAACTTAGAATCCAATATTTTCTCTTGATTTTATTTTTTCAAATTTTACTATCAAGGAAATTTGATGCAAGTGAGATAAGGTTTTATGTTCCCCTCTATTATTTGCTCGTTGTACCATTATCAAGTAACCAAAAAAATAATAATAATTAAGGTATGTGTCCAAAGTTTATTTTCATGTGCTAATAATATATATCATTTGAATTTTATTTTCAACCGAGCCTTTGAGTTGATAGTTTTTTATCAGTATTGATATCAGTTCGGTATTGGTTCAGTTTGGTCAGGTTATTAGTAAAACTGTCAGTTTTTCATCATATCGGTTCAGTATTGATGAACCAAAAGGCCCTAAAATATTAATTTCTTGTTTTCTATGCAATGGATTGGATTTTACTTAAAAAAAAAAAAAAAGACAAATGCATTACATGGGTCACCCGTGCATGCATGACCTAGCCCATTTCCCAACGGGCAGTGGACTCAATACTAACCTGTCTCCTAGCTCGAATCCTAATTTTTAGACATGCAACCACCCCGTCAGACCAAGTTTGACTCACTATCATGGTCTAAATCAAAAGATGCATAATCACTCTCTTTGAAACACATGCAAACCTTATGTTGTCATTAACAAGTTAAATACTACAATTAAAAATTAATAGCAGGTTTGAGTCTAAAAACCAGCTTGTCTTGCTCGTATGAAAAGCAGATGTATTATGACAAAACTATCTCAAGTTTAGGTGTCAAAATATAATCATTTTAGGTTTCCATATAAATTATACTCTGTGTTGCATTGGCTCAAAATTTTTTTTTATCTATTTTTTTCTTTTTGATTTTTGTTTTCTTTTTAACATAATTGCAAAATAAACATTTTTATCATCTATTGGAAAAAAAAAAAAAAAGAAGAAAACATGGTGTCATGCCGCGAAGGGTACCCCAAACATGGCAATCCCACATGTGATATCAAGACTTAGGAATGACTACTTCAGTCACGCGAAAGTCTCGGTATTACATGTAAGGCATACAATACGGTAATAGAAGACGTTTTTAGGAAGTGTGGTATAAAAGTATTATTGAACATACAAGAATCAAGAAATAAATATAATTTATAAATAGATAAAAGCCTATTACATAATTCATAGGGGCATTCCCCCGCCAAATCTCCAAGGATCTCATAAAGATTACTAGTCTTTACACATAACTTAAATACTTCATCAAAAGATTTTAAAATAATTATAATCTAATCCTTCAAGTAGATTTCCTCAAAAAGCTATCGAAAGAAAACTTACCGAATATGAGGAGAACTCGACTATAAGAATAGGTGTTCCTATGAATACAAATACCTATAGGGATGTGAGCTTTACGAGTTTAGTGAGAATAATCCCGATAGTCATACTTAAGACAAAACAACAACCAAATTTATTAAAAAAGCAAATGAAATGCAACAAACATGTGAGCATACAAGACATATGATTTTTTGGGAATCATATGTTGAATGAATCTACGCCCTTCATTCAAGATTAGGTATTCCGGCCAATTACAGCCAACAAACTTTAAAAACCATTTTTATAGTTCTTACAAGCTACTATTCACCATAAAAACATTAGTTCTTACCGGTTCTTACTCACCATCAATTTATAAATTTTACCGGCTACTGTTCGCCACCTACAGATATTACCGGTTATATCAACCACTACTATCATACTCTTATCCTACCAATTGTATAATAGTAAATGCAATGTGACTCAACGAATGAAGTGCATGTCTCAATTTTTATTTAAGGTCTAGCCGTTTGAATTATAATTTCTTGTAAGTGATCACCCAATTCAAACACTTCAACATGTTAATATATCGTACTACTCATTATAAGCAATTCACGGTTTGATATACTTAAAGTTCTTTTATCAAAATTATAAACACATACATCTTCAATTTTATCTTTCCTTAGGTCTAGTGCAACTATGTTACAAGCACAAACATAAGTATGAAAATAAGGAAAGTAAACTCACTCGGCCATGACAATACTCCCTTAATCGTAATAGTCCTCGGGGTAGCACACGTCTTCCTCCTTGGTTCGTAAATAAAGGAAATACCCAAATGAGTATTCCATGGAATTTCTAGTCAAAATTTCTAATTATAATCTCTAGTTGCGGTAAAATTCGTATAGGTGGAAATTCCAAATTAAAATGGTCATAACTTACTCATTTTAACTCTGAATTTCGCACATTATATACCGTTTATTATCTATTCGAAAAGATCTACCCATTTCTAAGGTTATTTTTATCATATGAAGTCATTTGGGTTTCGAAACCATATGGTACATGTTCATCACTAAAATTTCCAGTTTTCAAAACATAATTTGCAAACTTCTTTTTATCCAAAAATACTTACATCAAAATGTAAAACAATGCATTTTTAGAAGTCGAAAAAGCAAAACTTTGAAGTTTCTACTTTAGCTTTTTGGAAAAATTCTTTGAATCATTAAAATAAGCATCTCCTCCTTTAAATTCCATTTCTTAACCTTTGGAATAATTTAATTTCCCCATAAATAAATTTTTGTCTTTTTAAGATTCCTATAACTTAATTTCTTAGAGGTTGAAAAGATAACTCTTATGTACTAGTTGATAGTGATCAAGTTTGATTAAAGTTTACATATTTTTAGTTTTCCCTAAAGTTCATTGTATTTTAATAAGTAGCAATGATTTCCTAAGTTGATTACTAAATTTTTATTCTTAAGAAACTTTCATTTGTAGAAAAGGACTTCTTGATGATTTTACAAAACTTGCTTAATCCTTAATATTTTGGAATGTTAGTGAAAATTTTCACATGGAAATATAATGAATCCTTTGTTAATTTGAAATCTTAAGTTTTTAAAGGAAACTTTTCCATTTTATTGCTTTTAAAAAAAGTATGAGTGATATATCTACTTTACGTATCATTTGTTAAAATTTTTATATTCTATTGTTACTAAAAACTTAGCTTATATAGTATTTTGGGAAAGATTGTTAAGATAGAATCCTAAGTTTTGAATAAAAAAAAATTCATTTCTAAAGTGACAAAAGTTTACTTTTTGAAAAGAATCCTCATTTTCCTTTGTTGATTTTTATTTTAGTTGAGACAATATCAATATGCTCATGCATGAATCATGAATATGTAATCATGAGAAATAAAGCAATATATCATAATAAGATAAGATATTATATATATATATATATATATAAAAGAAACAATAAGAGCATAATATTAATACCAAGTATTGGGAATATTAGATTCATCAAGGTAACCCGGTCAAGTATTGAGAGCCTTAACTTCATCAAGGCAACCCGAGACTAAGAATAGACTAGTCCTAAAAACAAAAAGAAAAAGAAAGAAAAGAAAAAGCAATAATAAGAGCAAGTTAGAGAATGTTAGTGAGCATTAGGCTCTAAAAATATACAGATATACATATACTTAATAATATATATAGAGTTAGATTAGAAGCATGTTAACAATAACAATAATAACAATATGATTTCATAATAACAACAAGATAATAAAATTGGAATTCATGTGCAAGAACAAAACATGAACATATTGTTGCTTCTACAACTCATATGAGTTTTAAGAAATAACACCATGATCATGCTAAGTTACATGACATGGGTAAATAGATAGTGATAGAAGTTTACCTAAAGTGTTTGTGTGGTATGAAGATGGTAGATGAATAGGATATTATGTAGGTAGTAAGAAATGATAGATTATTTGTGTGTAGATGAGGATTTTTGTGAGGAATTGGTGAAAGAGAGTTTTGGTAGTGAAAAATTTTGTAGAGAGAATTTGTGGAGTGAATTTGGAAGAGTTTTGTTATGTGAAATGAAGGTGTGAAAGAAGTGGAGGGAGATGGGGTATTTATAGTTGAAGATGGAGGGAAATTAGATGTAATAAAATAAATTGAAAAGGAAAAAAATTGATGGAGGAGATACTGAACTTTATGTTCACGAATAATTTTGATAAGAATAATTATTACACAATTAATTACTTAAATATCCTTAATTGTTCAAATACTTAAAACATTTTTCTATATATATGCTTTGTATTTGTTCTGCTATTATTTAAGTTTTAACAGAGCAAAAAGTTGAAGAAAAGTCAAGACAAAGCTATCGAGCTCAGTAGAAGAAAGGTGGATGCACTATTCATCAGATAAAGACAAAAGACTGAGTTTTGGGCAAAACCATGAAGTCAAGTGTTGAAGTTTTTGGCAAACTGTAAAGTCAAGGGTTAGGGTTTTGGGCAAAACTATGAAGTCAAGGGCTGGAGTTTTGGAAAAAACTATGAAGTCAAGAGCTGGAGTTTTGGGCAAAATCGCAAAGTCAAGAGCTGAAGATTTTGGCAAAATTTATGAAGTCAAGTGCTGAAGTTTAAGCCGCAACCTCAAACCTCAACTTCATAAATTTGCCCTTGACTTTAGAAAGTTTTCCATTGGGCAAAATTTATAAAGTCAATAGCTGAAGTTTAGGCCTTAATCTCAGACCTCGACTTCATAAATTTGCCATCGACTTCAGAAAGTTTGGCCTTGGGTAAAATTTATAAAGTCAAGGGCTGAAGCTTAGGCCTCGATCTCAGACCTCGACATCGGAAAGTTTACCCTCGACTTTAGAAAGAAACGAGCTGTTGGAATGCATTTAATGCATGTGTAAGACACATTTAATGCTCTTTCATTGCTTTTGATTTTTACACGTTTTTAAAACGTTAAGTTCATTAAACAAAAGTATGGATTATTAGAAACTTTTTAATAACGGACAAATTTTTATCAAGAGTAATAAATAGAATTTTTCTCTTCTCTTTGAAGAAGTATGAAATATTAGAATTTTTGAACGCACAGTAAAAACGAAAACAATGTTCTATAAAGTTTTTTTTTTACTTGTGTTTTTGTTCTCGTTCTCGTTAATTTGAAATTTTTTTAAGAAAACAATTAGTACTCTGTTTCGAAATTTGCTGATACATTATAAATGAGAGTTTTTGAGCACAGTTTAAGATTTATAAAAGTTGATTATCTACTTGTTTAAGGAGCTCAGTTTGTAAAAGAAATTTGTAAAATTCCTAAAGTATTTTCTGTTGTAAATCTGCTCAAGTAGGAGTTTTTCTTCGTAAAGGAAATTTATATATCTCCTTAAGAGTTTTTCAATTTTTAAATCTGCTCATATAGGAGCTGCTTGTAAAAATTCCTCAAATGAGATATTTGTAAAAGAAGTTCTCATAGAGGCATTGAGAAAAATTCTCGTAGATGCAAAGAGAAGTCCTTCGTTGAAGACAAAGAGAAGTCCTCAATGTGAGGCATTTGAAGTCTGGTCTGGAGTTACCAGCATCGTCCTAATTGCGATTAGGCAGGAAGTCCTCAGTGGGAGGCATTTGAAGTCAGGTCGTGTGTTACCAGCACAATACTTGATTTATCAAGTGGAAGTCCTTTGTGAAAGGCAATTGTAAAAGTCCTATTGTGATAGGCATTGTTGTGATTCATCGTCTAAGAGGTGTATTGATTTTGAATAATCAATATAGTGGTAAAAGTCCTATTTGAGGCATTTGCACTGTGGAGAGTAGGCAGTAAGCTGAACTCCACGTTAAATCCTTGTATTGCTTCTCTTTTTCTCTCTCTTTATGCTTTTTATATCTGCTTATTTGTTAACTAGTTTATTTGTTGCATCTGTTTGTTTAAGTTTACTCTTATCTTATCTTAGTTAATTAATTTGATTTGACAAAACAGAAAAATTTTTAATACTTAATTCACACCCTCCCCTCCCCTCTTAAGTATTCTTTGTGTATTATTTACTAACAATTGGTATCAGAACCTGGTCTTTATGGTTAATTGTTTAAACACAAAAGAGAAAAGATCATGGCTTCTAATACAGTAGGATCCTTGGAGGGTCAGGCTATAAATAGGCCACCGCTTCTTAGTGGGGGTAATTACCTTATTGAAGTATAGAATGAATATATTTTTGAAAGCTCAAATAGATTAATATGGAAGTAGTTGAAAAAGGACATTTTACAATTGAAAATAAAAATGAAGATCAATATTTAGAAGATGATTGGAAAAAACTAGATTATAATGAAGCTGCCATGAACATTCTTCATTGTGGATTGAATGAAAGTGATTTCAATAGAGATTGTACTTGTAAATCTGCTAAAGAAATCTAGGATGAACTTGAAGTAACTTATGAAGGAACTTCAAGGATCAAAGACACTAAAATAAGCTTCTTGGTTGGTCAATTTGAAAGTTTTAAGATGCTGCCTGGTGAAACAATTGATTAAGTTAATGATAGATTCATTAATATCATTAATCCTTTGAGTGTTTTAGGCAAAAACTTTACTAATGTTGAAATAAATTCAAAATTGCTCAGATCATTGCTAAAGGAATGAACAAAACGGACAGCAATAGAGGAAACCAGGGATCTTAGCGCACTGACAAAAGAAGAGCTTCTTGGTGCACTCAAGACTCATGAGCTCATCAATAATCAAAGTGAAGAATCCCAAAAGAAGGCTATTACTCTAAAGGCAACCAACGATGATTCTGATAAGGAGGAGATAAACGAGGATGTTGTGTTGTTTGCAAAGAATTTCAACAAATTTATTAAGGTTGGTAGCTCCTCAAAGTTTATAAAGGAAATTAAGGATGTTGTGTGCTATAAGTGCCAAAACTAGAACATATCTAACCAAACGCCATCTTTCAAGAAACACAAAAAAGATCCAAAAGGAAGCACTTATTGCTATTTGGAGTGATGAAGAGTCATCAGATTCTGATGAAGAAGAGTTATGCTTCATGCAATCCACGATGAGGTAAACAATCCTTCAACTTCCTCTCTAATGATGAATTACTTGACATGTATAAAGGTTTGTAAAAAGTTTAAAAAATCTGAATAAGATAATAAACAACATAAAATCTAATGCAAAATGCTTTGTTAGATTAGAAGAGTTTCAAGATGAAATTAATGAGCTTAAATCTGAAAATGAAGAAAAAGATGAAATAATAACAAATCTAGGTTCTGAATGAGATAACTTGCATGAAAATCTTAGCAGCATAATATGAAAATTAATGAAATTAGAAATAAAAATAGGAAACTAAAAACAAAAATAAAATTCGATTGAACAGAATGATAAATTAAAAATTGAAAATGATCTTTTAGATTTAGAAATTAAAACTGTAAAAGATGATAATAAACCTGATCTACTAGCAACAACATCAATAACAATGAACTTTGAAAGAGCTATGAGCTAAGAACAAAAATATAAATCCAAAATCTAGCTTAGATGATTCGAAAGCTATCATAGCCTAAATTCACACAATGAGAGAAAAATTTAAATACTCTCCTTGTGAGCAAAAATCTGATCATAACAAATATGAATGGCTATGATAGGCACAAGAATTATAAGTCTCATAAGACTCGGTTTATAAAAGCCGCTTATGGCACTTGTAATTATTGTGGCAAGTTTAGCCATATTGAACACAAGTGTGCAATAAGGAAGGCTTTGCTCTCGGGTCATAAAAGCAAGTATGTTGGGTAGTTAAGAAAGAAGTTTTATCTGTTTCTAACCCAAGGGACCCAAACAGAAATGGGCACCAAAGAAATAATAACTTGCTTTGCAGGGATCCTCAAGTGGCAGCAACAAATGGTACTTGGACAGCGGATGCTCTAGGCATATGAGGAGTTGCTTCCAAATTTTCAAAGCTGGACTTGATGGATCAAGGGAGTGTTACCTTTAGAGATGATAAAATCAACTGTTTTGGGTAAAGGTAGCATTATCCTTAATAAAGATCTTGTTATTAATAATGTGTTGTTGGTAGATAATCTAAAACATAATCTGCTCAGTATAAGTCAACTTTGTGATAATGGTTTTATAGTAACTAGGAACAAAGCTAGGTTAATTGCTAAAGGCTATACACAAGAAGAGGGGATAGATTTTAATGAGACTTTTGCCCCGGTTGCAAGACTAATCTATAAGAATGCTTTTGGCATATGCTGCTCAAAGATTTTGTCATTTATCAAATGGATGTCAAAATGCTTTTCTAAATGGTTTCATAAAAGAAGAGGTCTATGTCGAGCAACCACCAGGTTTTGAAAATAATGAATTTCCCAATCATGATTTTAAATTGAACAAAGCTCTTTATGGTCTCAAGCAAGCTCCTAGAGCTTGATATGAAAGACTTAGTAGTTTTTTGATAAATAATGGATTTTGAGGAAAAATTGATACTACTCTTTTTATCAAAAATCACAATTCTGATACATTAATTGTATAAATTTATGTAGATGACATTGTGCTTGGTGTTACTAATTGTTCACTTATAAAAGTTTTTGTTAAGTCCATGCAAAAAGAATTTGAAATGAGTATGATAGGAGAACTCTCTTATTTTCTTGGGCTACAAATTAAGCAATCAAGATCTGGAACCTTTATTAATAAATCTAAATATACTAAAGATTTGTTAAAAAGGTTTAAAATGGATAGTTGTAAGTCTAAATCTATACCTATGAGTACTAGTGTAAAACTAGATAAAGATGAAAAATGTAAAAATGTTTGTGAAAAGATGTATAGATGCATGATAAATAGTTTGTTATATTTAACAGCTTCTAGACCTGATCATGTTTTCTGTATGTGTATGTATACAATTTCAATATTGCTCAAAAGAATCTCACTTGGGTGTAGTCAAACGCATCTTCAAGCACTTTGTGGGCACTATTGAAATTGGCTAGCGGTATCCCAAACATACTTCTTTTGAACTTGTTGAGTACTCTGATGCTAACTTTGCTGGTAGCAAAGTAGATAGGAAAAGTACAAGTAGCACATGCCATTTTCTTGGTAATTCATTAATATCTTGGCACTCAAAGAAACAAAATTCTATTGCATTATCAACTACTGAAGTTGAATATATAGCTGCTAGTAGTTGTTGTGCACAAATTTTATGGATAAAACAAACTTTATTAGATTTTAGTTTAAAATTTGAAAGTGTACCAATTCGATGTAATAATACAAGTGCTATAAATTTGACTAAAAACCCATTCAACACTCAAGAACCAAGCATATTGAGATTAGACATCATTTCATTCATGATCATGTTCTAAACAATGACATTTGCTTGGAATGTATTGATCCAAACCATCAGCTCGCTGATATTTTTACTAAACCTTTGAGTGAAGAACGGTTTTGCACTTTAAGAGGAAAATTGAGCATGTTAAAGATTGATGAGTGCTAAAATATTTTTGAACTAGGAACTTCTTGAAAATTTGATCTTAAGTCTCTTAGCTGATAAATATTGTAGACTTTAGACTAAAGTTTGCACTTGCATGCATGTTTGTGTTTGTGCTTGTATGTCAATGTTGTCTTTTGTAATTTTCTGTTCTTATGAATTTGTTTCAATCCTTCTGTGCTTTTTTTAAAATTTTTTTAAATAAAACAAAGATTGTTTTAACCAGGGGGAGATACCTTTTTTTTTACGAAAATTTCATTTTCTCTATCTCGGTTTTTCATAAAAAAAAGGAGCAAAGTTTGTTTTAAAAAGGGGGAGAATTTTTTTTTTGGAAAAGTGCTTTTGATAGGGGGAGAAAATTGATTTTGTTAATTTTTTTAACAAAGTCCGTGTTCTTCTTTTATTTATTTATTTTTTCTTTTTTTATGAGAAAGGAGGAGAAGTATTTCACAATTAAGAATTATTTTAGAATTGATTGTGCATATTTATTCTCATAAAAAAGGAGAGATTGTTGAACTTTATGTTCACAAATGATTTTGATGAGAATAATTATTACACAATTAATTATTTAAATATCCTTAATTGTTCAAATACTTAAAATATTTATATATATATGATTTGTATTTGTTCTGTTGTTGTTTGAGTTTTAACAGAGCAAAAAGTTGAAAAAAGTCAAGACAAAGCTATCGAGCCTAGTAGAAGAAATGTGGATGCACTATTCATCATATAAAGACAAAAAACTAAGTTTTAGGCAAAACCATGAAGTCAAGTGTTGAAATTTTGGGCAAAACTATCAAGTCAAGGACTGGAGTTTTGGGTAAAACTATGAAGTCAAGAGATGGAGTTTTTGGCAAAATCGTAAAGTCAAGTACTAGAATTTTAGGCAAAATTTATAAAGTCAAGGGCTGAAGTTTAGGCCTTGACCTTAGACCTCAACTTCATAAATTTGCCATCGACTTTAAAAAGTTTGCTATTGGGTAAAATTTATAAAGTCAATGGATGAAGTTTAGGCCTCTACCTCAGACCTCGACTTCATAAATTTTCCATCGACTTCAGAAAGTTTGGCCTTAGGCAAAATTTATAAAGTCAAGGGCTGAAGCTTAGGCCTCGACCCTAGACCTCGACTTCGAAAAGTTTGCCATCGACTTTAGAAAGAAAAGAGCTGTTGGAATGCATTTAATGCATGTATCAGACGCATTTAATGCATTTAATACTCTTTCACTGCTTTTGATTTTTACACGTTTTTAAAACGTTAAGTTCATTAAACACAAGTATGGGTTGTCATAAACTTTTTAATAACGAGCAAATTATTATCAAGAGCTATAAATAGAATTTTTCTCTTCTCTTTGAAGAAGTATGAAATATTAAAATTTTTGAATGCATAGTAAAAACAAAAACAACGTTCTGTAAATTTTTTTTTTACGTGTGTTTTTTTTCTCATTCTCGTTAATTTGAAATTTTTTAAAGAAAACAATTAGTACTCTGTTTTGAAATTTGCTAATACACTCTAAACGATTTATAAAAGTTGATTATCTGCTCCTTTAAGGAGCTCAGTTTGTAAAAAAAATTTGTAAAATTCTTAAAGTATTTTCTGTTGTAAATCTACTCAAGTAGGAGCGTTTCTTTGTAAAGAAAATTTGTATATTTCTTTAAGAGCTTTTCAATTTGTAAATCTGCTCATATAAGAGCTGTTTGTAAAAATTCCTCAAATGAGGTATTTGTAAAAGAAGTCCTCATAGAGACATTGAGAAAAATCCTCGTAGAGGCAAAGAGAAGTCCTTCGTTGAAGGCAAAGAGAAGTTCTTAGTGTGAGGCATTTAAAGTCTGGTCTGGAGTTACCAGCATCGTCCTAATTGCGATTAAACGGGAAGTCCTTAGTGGGAGGCATTTGAAGTCTGGTCATGTGTTACCAGCACAACACTTGATTTATCAAGTGAAAGTCCTTTGTGAAAGGCAATTGTAAAAGTCCTATTGTGATAGGCATTGTTGTAATTCATCGTCTAAGAGGTGTATTGATTTTTGAATAATCAATACAGTGGTAAAAGTCCTATTTGAGGCATTTGCACCGTGGAGAGTAAGCAGTGGGCCGAACTCCACGTTAAATCCTTGTGTTGCTTCTCTTTCTCTCTCTTTCTATGCTTTTTCTCTCTGCTTATTTGTTAATTAGTTTATTCCATTGCATCTGTTTGTTTAAGTTTACTCTTATCTTATCTTAGTTAATTAATATGGTTTGATAAAACAAAAAATTTGTAATACTTAATTCGCCCCCCTCTTAAGTATTCATTGTGTATTATTACTAACAGGAGAGAGAGAGATGGTGCTAGCCCCTTGAGAGAAAGAGAGAGAATATTTTTTTATTTGTTGTTTTGTAATAAAAAGTAATTAAGATGTGGAGTATGGTTTATGCGAATGTGTATATGAAATGTAAAAAGTAGAAAAATAAGTGTATATATATTGTAAGAATAGGTTATAAGGTAAAGTAGAGATAGGTGAATAGTAATGGATAGTAGTATAGGACAATCAATAGTAAACTAGACAAATAATATACCGGTTAGTAAAGAAAATACGCGTATCAATGCAATATCTGTTATTTTTAACTACCGAAAAATTATGAAATTGATATTTTTAGAATCCTTGTATTATTTCGGACCTAACGGTATTATTGGAATATTTTTACTATTCCGAGCCCCAGGACATGCTTTTAAAGAGCTGATCCCGTTCGGGTCGACTAAAAATTAGCGAATATGATATTTTTGCACTTTCTTATGTTATTACGAACTATAATCCATAATTATTTCAATTCCGTTATTTAGGGTTTAAGAACACGGAATTGTCGGATCTAAACTCTAGGGTTTGTTCTAATCTTTTGTTGCCTTTTAGGGTTTTCAATTGACTTTTAATTCTAAGATTAAACTTAAAATTAATCAATATTTCAAGGGTCTACACATGGCTTTATCTTTTTATTTTTATATTTTTTTTACAAAGTATGTATATATATTATTAGGGATGTTCACGGATCGATTAATCGGTTCGTGGCTCTATTTTCTGAACCTAACCGTTATAATCGATTTTTAAATATCCTGATCCTTAACCGGTTCATTATAAATGGTTAACCGCCCCAACGGTTTTGGTTAATTTATTCGGTTTTCAGTTTTTAACCATTTAACGTAATGGTTTCAACAAATCAAATTGATAATTTCAAAAAACCTTATTTTTTAGCCTTTATCACAAAGTTTTTCTTTAAATTATTATATATATTACAAGAGCTAAAAAAAAGAAAATCAAATTAAGAAAAAGGGGAAAACAAACTTTTGATGTATCATTATCAATCAAATCAAATCAACTCAATTACCACATTAACTCCATCAAACATAGGACAATAGTATTTTAATCAAAATCCAACGAATATTAATATAGGTAAATTATATGTATATGTAAATCATATATGTATATATATTTTAAAAAATTATTATATGTATATGTAAATTATATATATAATATATTTATAAATATTGAAATGGTTAACCGTTAACCATTGGTTTTTTATGGTTACGAACTGAAACCGAAACCGAAAACCGAAAAAATTAAAAACCTTAATCCTAAACCGAAACCAATGGACTGGTTAACAATATTTTTCGGATTGATTTTACGGTTTCGATTGGGTTTTTCGGTTTCATCGGTTTTTTTGCACACCTCTATATATTATTAAGAAAGAAGAGGAAAATCAAACATGTTCTTTATAGAAGAATTAGGGATTTTTATGGTTTAGCTTAGTTTCAAGTTGAATCAAACTAAACACATTTGAAACAATTTCGATTTATACCCTTTATGAATCATACTATTTTTAATGATTTTAGATTCTAAACCAAACCACTTTAATAACAACTTGATATAAATTGAAGATACCAATAGTGATTGGAGTTCTTAACTAAACTTAAATGTTTAAATTGTAAAAACATTACCAAGAATTAAAATAATGTAGTATTATATTGTAGTGACATTGTATCTTAGGTGAAAGTCAAGGCATACGAATATGCTTAAGAGATGAGAGGCGATGATGAAGGAAAAGGAGTAGACCTTGGACTTGGAGATTGAGAGTCGGATAAGAGATGATAAAAGACAAAAAAAATAAAATAAAATAAAAATTTAAATACAATTATGCTATTATATCAATAGGATTTAAAACCGCGAAATGTCCCTTAGTTTTTAACAAGTAGTTGTCTAATTTAACTTTAAGCAATTTGGTCTTATTCAAGTTTAAGCAATTAAGTTCTGTTTAGTTCTAGTCTCTAACTAAAGTGCTAATTGTTTGAACCCTCTTCAAATTGAATCACAAATCAAATTAAAATACTGACAAAATAAACTGAAAGAAAACGTATTTTATGAATTGGTCTAATTTGATAGGGTTCTTACTTTGGTTTAGTTCGAATAATAGCTATAAGAAGAGAAAAAATTTACGATCCCATTGTGGTTATAACAAGACTGGTCATATCGCACAATTTGACAATTTAGATTTATTTCATCCGTGATTGAAAACCATAATTTTTTTAACTAATTCTTTTATAATTAATTTAATTATAATATTAGTGACGGTCAGTCCCATGATGGTACCATAAAAATTCCAATAACAAGACATAAATTATATCTATTTGACTTATAAAACTTGGCAAAAGACTCAAAGTTACCTAACAGATTGTAATCTTATTATTATTTTTTTTCTAAAGGTGTATAATTAATGTGTTCATCATAAATGGAAACCATTAATAGATATACCTAGTAGAATGTAATTTTATATTTTCTCTAAAGGTATATAGGTAATATATATATGTTGTCATGTATATAATTAATATATATATTTTTTGTCATTACAATGGAAAAAAAAGGAATCGAATCCAAAACCTCTCATAAGAAGGGAGAGGTAAGATATCACTAGATCACATGGATATTAGCTATAATTAATATTAAAAAGATGACTTTTTGTCCGTCCCTGCCCAATGCACTCATTAATCCAACCCATTGGGCCAATCAATGCCATTGCATGTTCTTTTAATGAAAGTGTAACGGCACTGACAAAACAGGCCATCTTCTCTCACTTTTGGAAAGGGTATGGACAGAAATAAAGTAAAAAGTCTAAAAGATTTAGCAGGGCAATAACATATAATATCTTTCTTTCACGAGTGAACCAAGACGGCATGTTGAAAATTACCCTCACGCCAACTTTCAGATTCCTGTTTCCATGCTTCTTCATCTTTTAAGTCGTACGTTTTGCCGCTTGAAAACAATCATTTAAGCTGCTGATATCAATAAAAAGGGAACTAAGGTCGATGTCACCTAAGGAGTACGAAGGTCTTAGCTGACAGGTGGAGTCTGCTGTACTCTCCATGTATAGTTGACATGAGCAAATTAAATAAGATATCGACGAAAATCAAACAAACCTTATTCTGGTAGCTACTTAGTAGTTGTTGGATCAAAAGAAGTTGAATGCAAGTAAGGGAAGACATAAATAGTTCAAGATCAGTCGGTTGGATGTGAGAAGTTTGTTTATTACCAAATCAAGTAATTGTATTGTATTGCATCCGAGCAGAGCTGCTTAGGAAATTCGCCCATTGGCATTTCATTGCAAACCCTAGTTTTTGGGGGGTCATGATATGTTACCCAACAATTCAAGTAGGTGCTTAGTCCAAACATTAATGACATTCCACTAAGGACGTTTATGCTATTAAAATGAAATATAACTGCAGCAAATATTTTAATTTTCTGCTCAGTGAAGGATGCAGCTCTGAGAGCTTGCCCCTTTTAATGACTAGATGGGCTAAATAAAGACAAAAAGTGATTTGAAGAATGTAAAAGCCGACAGCATCTAGGAAATAAGGATGTTGGAGCAAAAATATAGAAGCAAAAAGAACCTTTTATTGAATGAAGAAGTCAAGATCACCAAAAACTTATTATGAGACATACCTCACATGAAATGGCCAAAAGTTTTAGAGAAAAAAAACAGCCGACCAAAAGTCTCCCTAATCCCTCTTATCAATGACTTAGACATCTATCAACAATCGCTTGACCTATCTCATCAAAATATACGTGGAAAATATTACCAATGACCTAGAAAACTCAATCAAGCAAGAATTGTTTGTCTATCAACGAATTGAATAAAAAAACACAAACAGAAAAAGACCCCAGGTCAAAATTCGACTCAGAAAGATGAAAGATCAAAATCATCAACATCCAACAGCACAGGTCCCTCCCTCGTAGGATCGAAACCATCATTCTCCGCCACAAAAGTTTCTGTTATAGAGTCAAATGATGTCAGATCGAGATTGATATCACCTGTTTCCTTGAGCCCTTCTATTTCTATTATTGGCGACAACGTATCAAAGTAGGAACAGTCCTCTTCTCCCTTCATAATTTCCAATCTATTATTCACTTTCACCTTTAGTACAAAAATATAGATATAGTATGATTGAAAAATCCCTTGAATATATGTATATACATGTATGTATAACCTCATACTATATGCATGAATTTGGTGTTGTCTCAACAATGGTTTTGTAAAACAAATGTGTTGAAAGTGAGATAAGCTTAAGGCTTGAAAAGAATTTTATTTTATTTATTTATTTTTTTTTTTTGAAAAATTCCCTAAGTTATCATAAATGAGTATTTCCTTCTTTTAACTCCATTCCTTCAAAAAAAGTTCTTTTAATCTTTCAAGATTTCCATAAATTTATTTCTAGCGTTTTGGAAAACAAAGTCTTTCTAAATACTTTATGGTTAGTTCCACTTTTAAAAGAAATCATCTTATAAGTTATTTTTGAAAAACTTATCCTAGACTTTGGCGTTGGTGGAAAACTTTGACAATTGAATCTAAGAAATCCTTTGTTTAAGTCTAAAGAAACTTTCTTATTTATTTGAAAAGAGAATTTATATTAACTTTACTTTACGTATTTCTTGGTAAAAACCATATATTGTTACTATCTTTAGAAGAATATTTGTTTAAGATAAATTTCAAACATTTAAGGAAAATAACTTCTTATGCGACAAAATTTATATTTAAAAAGAGTTCTTATTCTTATTTTAAGAAAACTCATTTCTATTATGGTTGAGACAATAACAACATATTCATGTACGAATGAGGATAAAATAAAAACAACATAATAAGATAAACAAAATATATAAGAGCATAAAAGTAAAGTCAAGTATTGGGAACCTTAGCTTCATCAAGGTATCCCGAGACTAAGAATAGACTAGTCCTCAAGAAAAGAAAAGAAAAGCAAAGAAATAAAATTGTTTTGACTTGATATGGACAAGTCTAAGACTAGAAAGACTAGTCTTAATTATTGCATAAAACAAGTAAATAAATAAATTGCAAGATTGAAAATAAATAAATAACAAGTGAGCTTATATGCTCTAAATAAATATATATATAATACTTATATGAGTTAGGATAGAAACAATAATAATATCAACATAGAGCAACATAAAGAAATAAGAACATGAACAAAAACAAAATGAATAAATTGTTGCTTCTTTAACTCAATGAGTCTAAAAACATTACACTAAACTCATGTTAAGTTATATGAACATGAGAAAATTTTTACCTAAAGCTTATGGTTTGTTGAAGAAGAAAAGAATGGGTTGTTGTATTATGTGGGACTTGGTTTTCTAAAGAAAAGAAGAGACTTGAGAGATATTTTGGGAGAGGAATTTTGTGGAGTGAATTTGGAGAGAGTTTTAGTATGAATTTTTCTTGTGTGAAATAATGGAAGAGGAAGGGGGTATTTTATAGATTTTTGGAGTGGAAATTAGATGTATTAATATAATTGGAAAAGAAAACAAAATGGATGCATTGGAGAGGGGGGGAGGCGCCGGTTTTGCATAGATTAGGGAGGAGAATTGATTTGTTTTGTTTGTTTTAATTAAAAGAAGTAAAGTGTGAAGTGTGATGTGATTAAAGTTGTATGGGGAAGGTAATTTGTAAGGTATAGGTATGGTAGAGTGTAAGAAAAAGTAGAGATAGGTGAATAGTAATGAATAGTCAAAGTACTATGAATAGTAGACTAGACAATTAAAATACCGGTAGTAAAGAAATACGCGTAAAAGGCCTATATCTGTTATTTTTAGATACCGAAAATTCTAAAACTGATATTTTTGAAAACCTTATTTTTACGAATCTATGGTGTTGTCGGAATATTTTTGCTATCCGTGCTCCGGGCACGGTTTTCCAAAAATGATCCCGATCGGATCCGAAAGACACTAGAAAAAATTCGAATCTAATATTTTTAGGCTTCCCTATGTTATTACGAACATTTTCACAATTATTCAATTTCGTTTTCTAGGGTTTAAGAACACGGGATTGCGGATCTAATTCACTAGACTAATCTTATACTAGGTTACTTTAGGGTTTCGTTTCAACTTTTGGTCTTAGGGTTTGCTAATATATCGAAAAATCTAGGGGCTTACAGGATGCATAGTATTAAAAGAGGAAGGAGATTTACCATCACAACAAATTCATTTCAAGGCAAGCATGAGATTTTAATATATTGTAATATGTGCTTTAGCTTTTAAGCATGAAAATTGACGTAAGTAGTTAATACATGTTTGGGGTATCGAGAAATCAAGTTTTTTAAGTGATTTTGAGTCTTAAATTCCCTTCATAGCTTATGCAAGTGAAAACTATTATATAGAATGAGGTAAGACATCAAAACTAACTTATTTTCATAAGATTATAGTGTTTTTGAAGTTGGATATGCTATAGTAGCGATAAATGGTGGTTTTGGTGTGCTTTAGAGTTGTGTTTTGTTGTAAGTTGATGTTAGCAAGGTAAAATGGTAAAATCTTATATATTGTAAAATTGCAAAAAAAACCATAAAGATATTGATAGTGCTATCAAAACTAGACGATTTAGGCTTTCAACGCTAACAATTCATGTTTTAACAAATGGAAGATTAAAATGGATGAGTCTAAGCATGAACATGACCATCTACTATCTTTAAGATCACCAAAATTTATCCCAAAACATGTTTTTGACAGAAATATCAAATTTGAGTGCAAAATAGCATGAACCTAGAAAAGCATGGCATGAACACGAAGTCATGTTCTAACCGTGCTTCTCATAGAGCCTTAAAAACCCAAGGAGCCCTGTTTTCTAGAAAAGCACAATATGCACATGATGTCGTGTACCTGACCATGCTTCTCTCTATCTTAAAATACTTTTGTATCCAGAAGAACAAGAACATGCAACCGTGTTCCCCCTGCTCTTTTCTCTATTCTAAAAATGCTTGAAGCCTAGAATAATATGGGAAGATATGTGTAGTCATGTTCCCTCTATTCTTCTCTCTGTTCTAAAATGCTTTGAAGCCTAGAAAAACACGAAGAGATACATGTAGCTGTATTTCCCCTTATGCTTTTCTCTAACCCCACCTCCACAAACACCACCCCCACCCACACCCACCCCCCTCCCCCCCTCCCCAAAGCAAATAAGGAACACATTCGAAACAAGACTAATCTATCCAGTCATGTACTAGAACATGAGGTGATACATCCCCTCGTGTACTAGTCATATTCTTTCCAACCCTTCATAACTTTGCCTTTTCTCATCCAACTCACTTAAAACATGACTTGGTTCTTCCATTAACCTTAAGTAACCTTCTAAGACCTTCAAAATACTTATTTAGCAAGTACTAATACTGTAAATCCCCGAAATTTTGATCCAAAGCTAAGACCTAAACCCTAATCGAAAGTCAAAAGGGTTCTTAAGTCAAACAAAACCCTAGTTTACCGTAACCGTTTAACTCCGGCATTGCCGTTTTCTCAAGCCCTAGAAAACGAAGTTGGAAAAATTAGTTGTAATAGCTCGTAATAGCTATAGGATTTATAAAAATATCAGATTGAAGATTTTCGAGTGTCCTTTGAACCCGATCGGACATAATTCTTGGAAGACGTGTCCGGAAGCCCGGAATAGGAAAAATATTCTGAATATACCGTTAGACTCGTAAAAATATAAGATTTCCAAAAATATCAATTTCGTAATTTTTCGATAGCTAAAAATATCAGATATCGCTTTTATACGCGTACTTTCTTACTATCGGTATTTAATTGTCATGTCTACTTTTACATTACACTATTTTCTATTATTCTACACTATTCATCTATCTCTACTTTTCTTATAACCTATTCTTACAAACCTTACACCTATCTCTTACACTTTTTCATTTCCAATACAACTTCACATCTTTCATTTCTTACTTTTAATTAATCAAAAGACAAAAAAATTTATTTTTCCTCTCTCCCATGCATCAAAATGGCGCCGGCCATCTCTCTCCCATGCCCAATTTGTTTTAATTTCCAATTTATTTAATTAACACAAATAATCTCCCACACTTTTCTATAAATACCCCTTCATACCTTCACTTCTTTCACACCTCTTCTTCTCTAAAGTTATTATAGCAAAATCTCTCTCAAAATTCTCTCAAGAGTTCTTCAAGAAAGTCCTCTTAGTTTAGTTTCCTTTAGGTAAGAAATTCTCAAGAATTCTTCATGTTCATCTACTTAGTATGAGCTTAGTGTATGTTTTCTAAAACCATGAAGGTTAAGAAAGCAACATTAGATTCATACTTTGTTTTTGTTCATAATATCAATTTCTTTATGTTCTTTATGTTCTTTATATTCCCTTTATGCTCTTTATACTTCCTTTATGTCCTTTATATTTCCTTTATGTTCTTTACTATCTAATATATCCATATAACTATATATACTATTTAGAGCATATAAGCTCATAGCCTTGCAATTTATTTACCTTTCATGCAATTTATTTAAATTCAAGTTGA
Organism: Combretum micranthum; assembly: GCA_024138025.1. Classification (NCBI taxonomy): domain Eukaryota; kingdom Viridiplantae; phylum Streptophyta; class Magnoliopsida; order Myrtales; family Combretaceae; genus Combretum; species Combretum micranthum. Next base: position 252,800 of record JAMXBD010001284.1, read on the forward strand.
TTTTAAGACTAGTCATTCTAGTCTTAGACTTGTCCTCATCAAGTCAAAACAATTTCTTATTCTTTTCTTTCGGGACTAGTCTTTTCTTAGTCCTGGGGTACCTTGATAAAGCTAAGGTCCCAATACTTGATTTATTATTTAAGCTTTCAAGTTATTATGTTCCTTTGTATTTCTATAGTTTTGATTCATATTCATGCATGAACATAATGTTTTTGTCTCAACAAAAACAAATGAGAAAATGTTTTCTTGAATTAAAGATTCTTTCTAAAGAAATAAATATGGGAAACGGGTTTCTAAAAACTATCATACATAGGAATGATTTTCTTACATAAACAAAAGGGTTTATGAAAACTTATCTCTTATCAAGAAGTAGAAATTCTTTGAAATATTACAAGAAATAAAAATATCATTTTGCTACTTTTGAAATTCAAGTTTAGAAAACAAAACCCCACTTTGAGAAATTAAAGTTATTACAAGAGATTTCATTTAGAAATAAAAATCTTTATCTTAATGACCAAAAGATCTTTCAAAAGTAAAATGGAATCTCAAATTCAAAGACTTTTAAAACCTTACTTTTAAGTTGAGACAACTTCATTTACTTCATACATATGTTATGAGTCATTACAAATATATATATACCTTTCAAAAGTTTACAAAATAATTGAAATGTTATCCTTTCAAAATGAGCTTTGTTTACAAAAAGGAAAACAAGTGTTTACAAATTCGTGGCAAATCTGGTCGCTATCTTTTCGGAACCAAAACGACTTAGTTTTATAAAAATAAGTTAGAAATGCGTAGATCTTTTCGAGTAGGTAGAAAACGACATATTATACGCGAAATTCCGAGTTAAAACGAGCAAGTTATGGCCATTTTAAATTGGAATTTCCCCTTATACGATTTTCTACGATTTTAAGTAAAGTTTAGAATTTTCAAGAAGAGGAATTCACGAAATACTCATTTCGGGTATTCTTCTTGATTAGATAATCCCGAGGAGGAGTGTTCGTATCCCGAGGATTACTACGATTAAGAGGAATTTCCGAACGACCCATCCAAATCAAGAAAGGTGTCACCATGGCCGAGTGAGTTACTTCCCGTTGATTTTTCTCATACTCTTGCTTGTGCTTGTAAAATTAGTTGCACTAGAATCTATGCAAACTCAAAAAGAAGTGTATGATAACATGTTGAAGGAATGCTAAGTATATCGAAACTCAATTTGTTTGTAATAAAGTGGTATGTACATTATTATCTTGAATTGTTTGAAATTGGTTGATCACTTGAAAGAAGTTAAAATTAACTACTAGACTTTAATTAAAGAAATTATTCATGCACTTCATATGTTGAGTCACATTGCATTCGCTACTATACAATTGGTGGGACAAGTGTATAGTAGTGGTGGTAGACAGAACCGGTATATCATGTAAGTGGCGAGTAGGAGCCGGTAAGAACTACAAAAGTGATGGCTAGTAGGAGCCTGTAATAAACTACAAGTTTTTGATGGCTAGTAGGAGCCTGTAATAAACTACAAGTTTTTGATGGCATATAGGTGCCGGTAAGACCTATAAAAGTGTTTTAAAAGTTGTGGCTGTAATTGGCCTGAATCCCCAACCCCGAATGAAGGGCGTAAATTCATTCAACATATGATTCCCGGAAAGTCATATGTCTTGTATGCTCACGTGATTGTTTCATTTCATATGATTGAATAATAAACTTGATTGTCAAATTTCATCGAGTATGAATTTTTGGGATTTACTCACTAAGCTTATTAGCTTATACCCTATAGATATCTGTATTCTCAGGAACACCTATTTTTGAGCTTGAGGCCATCCCGTATCCGATTACGTTTTGATGTTAAAGCTTTTGGAGGAAATCTACTCGAAGACTTAGATTAGAATTCCTTTGAAATCTTTGATTTTGGTAGTTAGGAAGTTTATCCCGATCCTTGGATTCAGCGGGGGAATGCCCCTAAGAAATTATGTATCAGATCTTTGGTATTTATGATATGATTTTATTCCTGAATTCTTGTATGTTTATCTTTACTTGCTTAAACTATGCTTCCCAAAAGCGTCTCCTATTACCGTGTTAGACGCCTTACATATAATACTAAGGCTTTCGCATGACTAAGGTAGCCATTCTTAAGCCTTGATATTATATGTGGCGGACTGCCACGTTTAGGGTACCCTTTGGGGCGTGACAAATACTTGATTGACGATGTACATCATCCAAACACTTAAAGTCCAAAAGCCTCGTGTAAATGAAAATAATTCATACTTACTAATTAGAGTAGGACACTAAAAACTAAATGAGATTAATGGACTATGGGAACCTATTCTTGAAATGTTAAGAATCAAGATCTACGAACTATAACCCATTAAGGGTTGTTAACCTAAGCCCTAAGGCCGATCTTAACTTGCATAATTAACTAGACAACTTGGCTAAATGAAACAAATGACCCTTTAAACATTATCTTTAAGTAGATATGGTTAGACTAAAGTGACATAGATGTAACAAGCAATGAAAATAAAATAAAGGTAGTAAATCTTAAACTGATTCCCAACTTCATTTATGAACAATTTTAGATATCGAGATTAGAAAGGGATAACAAGCTCAAACCAACCAATAGGTACCCAGTAATTGCATGTTGCTTGCCAAGATAATCTTAATAACCAGGCTATGAATCTAAACCCGGCTTAATTGAGTGTTGGTTATTGCTTATCCGCTTACTCTAAGAGTGGCACTCCCGAACTAGGTTGCAAGCCTGATCGCAACTTCAAGATGATGTGATAGTTTAGGCGCTTAGGCCCGGATGTATGGTTAGGCTTGACCGATAGTCGACAGGGAACTTTCAAAGATTGGGCGACTGACTAGGAGCAGGTACAAAGTTGTGACTAGTTATACGGCATTATGAGACCATGTATAAAGTGTCACAATGAACCATGCTCATTGGTGGTAGCCTGTGAGAAGATGACCTGGGCAAGACATTTCCTTCTTTTCTTTTTTAGTAAGTTCTAAGGATTTATCGAACCCCCCTCTTCGGTACATGATCCACTGGGGGAACCTTAACCCTTTTATGTGGCAGGAGCCATAGGTACTCTTATGCGTGTTGATATTTCTAGAATGATGGGGATACCTTTATTTGTAGACTTTAAATTATATATCCTAAACTATAGTCACTACATTAGATTAGGAGCGTGTGACATGCAAGTGTGTGTGCTTGTATTATTATGTATTAGGCTTCGCCACTCGTTCTTTAATATTTTAAGTTTCACTAGCGATCTAATGGGGAATGACAGATATTTGGGATGACTCTATTAGTTGGCGATGTATGAGACTTAGATTTTTATGAGCTTTTTATAAAAAGTTTTATTATAATCATATTTTATAAATTTGGATGATTCAAATTAAATAACTAACAATACTTTCATATTTGTTGCTATGGACCTTTAAGTCTTAAAGTTTTGTATTTGAGTTAAACTCTTTTGATGGGCCCTATGGGCAATATTTATAGGCAATTATTTTGTGATACTTATTTTCTAAACAGTTTGAATTTTATTAGTTTTGATAAACCCAAACCATGAATAAACAAACAATACACTGTCGAAATTTTATAAAAATTAATAATGATTTCTCAAACTAATACCAAATTAGGAACCTATTCAATAACAAAATGCCTTGCACAAATCGCTTAGAGGTGATACATGTGGCGTAATTATCATGCCCTACACGCTCAAGGCAAGGCTATTAAAGTGGTGTAAGAGCTATAGGTTCAAACTGGTTAAGGGGCGATACTTAGGATGGTAAGTAATGAGAGTGGGATTGGGATGCCTCAACTTGATTGTGTCGCTTGATGTGCTGGCCCAAATTGAAAACCTTGAAATGGATATGGACTAATTAAATAACAACTTGACTAAATAGTTATTCATTTATTTTTTGTGTTTTATTATGGTATAGAAATTGTAACCTAAAACTGGACTTGGTTTGATATTTGTTTCGAATTAAGGTGCATGTTGTCTTTTATTCCTTTTGATGTGCATGTTATCTTTACTCCTTCTAAATGGGTTAAGATTATTTGGCTGAGTTGAAATGTTGCTTTTACTTGTTTGGTTGAAGTAAATGGTTAATAAATGTATCAAATAGAGTGATTCCCCTTGAGAAAACTCCCTTACCATTTACACCATGTGATTTTGAGTATTTTGATAACTTAGTGATTAATATGTTCAAGAAAATAAGAAAGTGACGAGTTTGAAATGGAAGATATATGAGATGCTAGGAGAAAATGTGGCTAAATTAATGAGTTTAATGAAGAGGTGGTTAGGATTATTTTGGAACTTCAAACTTGGTTATTGTAGACACCCAATTTTTGCCCAATTAATTAAGGCTTAAATTTAATTAAACTCATTTTTTCAAAAGCCTTAAGTATTGATGAAATTGGCTAAGTGATCAAGGCACAGGCCAAATGGCCTGTTGGTTAAACACATTGACCCAAACACACACTCAAGCTCAAAGACACAAGTTCAAACCCTAGCAAAGGCAAATTTTTGCCTTTTTATCATTTTTGTCTTTTCATCTTTCTCAAAGTGACTTTTGCCTTACTTTGCATCAGTTTTTAACTGACAAAACAACATTAATTGTTGAAATTGATGAAGCAATTGCAAAGTGGTTATGGAATATGAAAGATTAGTGCACAATTCATGAACAAAAACAACCCAAAAGTCACAAAATTCATGCTAAAAAATTTGGGAAAAAATTCAATTTGTAAAAGCATTCAATTGCACTTAAATGAGGAGTTACAAGAATTGAATAAAAAATTTAATGAATTATCTACCCAAATTAAATGATTTGATGAAGGATTTGATAAATCAATCATCAATTCATCAGTTTCAAGCAAATTAATCACGAATTTTCGAATTAAATTCGTGAAAAATCAAGAGGCAAAAATCAATTCGTTTTTTAAACTGAACGAAACGTAAAATTGAGCTTGCAACCTATAAATAGGGGGTCCAAGGATCAAAAGGCACAAGTCAATTTCAAGAAAACACATACATAACAAAGCCAATTCGAAATTCTCGAATTTAGGGTATAGAATTCGAATTTTTCAAATTCGAAGTGATTGGATCGGATTTGATCAAAATTGAGTGTTTTAGGAATGTTAGAAACTTGATTTTGATGTTTTAGTGTGCTTGGATTTGATCAAATTGATCAAATTAACCTCTGCAAATTTTTTTTTAATTTTTGGATTGCGCCGCCGTACAACCACCGCCGGAACCGCCCCTTGCCGCCGTTCTGGGCGCGAACCACCACCTTCAAAGGACGCGCCGTCGCACCAGGAGTCGGGTCGACAAGCTTCCAACCGCCGTCAACCACCATAGCCGCCGGAATCCACCCCGAAAAGTCGCGACTTCATCTTCTTCGCCCGATCGGGGCCAGATCCGACCCGAAATTCGACCCGAATATCCGAAGTCCAACCCGCTGCCGGTCAACGGTCAGCTCTGATCAGACGGTCCAGATTCAATCAAGCAGATCAGCGGCTCAGATTTGATCAAGCAGTTCAGACGGCCCAGATTCAATCAAGCGATCAGACGGCCCAGATTTCATCAAGCGATCAGACGGTCCAGATTCAATCAAGCGATCAAACGGCTTAGATTCAATCAAGCGATCAGACGGCTCAGATCGAGTCAACAAGATCAGACGATCCAGATCGGTCAGCACAATCGACGCTCCAGATCTCGTCCGCTTCATCCAACGGTCCAGGTCAATTCGCATTATTTTATTAATAGTTTATTATATAATTAATTTCAGAAAATAATAAAAAATAGTAAAAAATTCATAAAAATTCATAAAAAATTCAAAAAATTCAGAAAAACAGAAAAATCCAGAAAAATCAAAATAATTATTTTTTATATAAATTTATTTTTTTTGATATTTTTGATATTTTTAATATTTTTAATATGTATTTATACATAAATTGCTTTTAGAAATGCATATTTAATGCATGAAAAATAATTTTAATATATTGTAAATATTCTGAATATATTGTGAATTTATGTGATGATTTTTTTAAAAAATAAAAAATAAAAAAAAAAATAAAAAATAATAATAATAAATAAACAAAATAAATAAAAATGATAAAATTGGATTTTCCAAAACCAAAATTTTTTTAAAAAAATAAAATAATAAAATGATTTTTGGACTTAGAAAAATATGTTTTCATGAAATGAAAAACAATTGATTAGATCATAGGACCATCAAAAATGATTTTCATAAAAATATAAAATTTAATGAACTTAAATTGAAAATAGTTCAAAAATTAAAATTGATCAACAAATTAAAGTTCTTTTTAAAAGAACTACGTTTTGTCTGATCTCGATTAGCGAGTACGTAGGCACCTGCGGGGCGACATAAAAAATAAAAAAAATGTTTTTTTTTTAATATTGTGAATAAATATTTTGTAATATAATATGTTTTTGTTGATATTCATATTCTAAAAATAAAAAATAAAAATGAAGAAAAGCACATAAAAATAAAAAAAATAAAATGAATAATGTGATTTGTGAATATTGTTTCATAATGTATTATTTGAATTTTTGAGCATGAAAAGGATAAATTATAAATTTAAAATTCCAAAAGTGGTAACCATTTGGTTTTAATAGGTTAGCCCCCGAATCCATGATATCTGGTTTTAAAAGTTGATTTTTAAATCAAATTTTCGCAGACTAGTAGCTAAGTTAGGATCAACCGACCCATTGATCCTAGCTTTTATTTTTTCCCGATTTATATCGGGTGGCGACTCTAAAAATTTTCAAAAATTAAAATTTCTTTTAACCCCTAGTCGAGGATTCATGTTAAATGGGTTCGGGTTTAATGTGAATCGGGTTAGGAGAAATGAACCAGATAGAGTGGAAAAAATCCAGGCTCGACAGCTTGGCGACTCCACTGGGGATTCTAAATTTTTTTTAAAAAAAAAAGAGGGCTAGCCACTTAGGAATTTTAAATTTTAAATTTATCCTTGCTCATTTTTGTAATATAGTGATTATTTTATATTATATTGAATAATTGTTTTTGTAAAATATACTAACCTTACAAATATGAAAAAAAAAAAGAGTTTGTTTTATGATTTGCATTTGCATTTGCATTAGCATAATGTGTGCTAGATACGGTCGTACCAGGGCCGTCTTAAGAGCCTAAGCGAGGAGGACGAAGTAAGGTCCGGGGGCTGTGGCTTTCCACCCTCTAGATCAAGAAATGTCCTCCCACTCCGGTTTAGTACCACTAAATCGGGGAACCTATAGAACCCTACCAAATCATGCATTCATTAGCATGGGATATGACCAACTTTTTCTAAAAAAAAATGAAGTTGAAATATAAATGTATATATGTAAATACTTAAAAAAAAAAGAAAATTCTAAAAAAATATAAAAGCTGTCAAAAAATTAAAAAATTTAAATATTAGCTTATACCTTTTAAAAAATTTTCAGAAAATGATGTCTTCAACCGACAGTAGCGATAGCTTATGGGCTCGCCTTATTAGAGAAAATCGAGTGGAACCTTTCAAGGATCCAATGCTCCTACTGGACCGATGGTTTGTCAGTTTTAGTCCGGTCCAAAAGTCATTCATTGAGGATAGATTAGGCCCAATCCTCAGCCTACCAAAGATCCATGTTCCATTCACCATGTTCCGAGCCCTCACTCATCTATGGGAACCTGAAGAAGTTGTCTTCCGTTTGGGTCAGCATATACTTAGCCCGACCATTGAGGAATATACTAGGCTACTCCAAGCACCTCCTACCTCTGAAGGAATCTATGTTCCGAACTTCAAGCATAGCCCGGTCCGTGTTATATCAGAATTTTTGGGGATCAAGAGGGGACCAATTATTGAAGCTATCAATGATTGCAATGAATATTGCATCCGGCTAAACCACACTGATGGACTGGTTTGGAACTCCTGAATACTTTAAAAGCAACCGATCCACTTTCAGTATACCACTTGAAGTTTGGGAAGAAAACCGGGTTAATGCCTTCATAGTAGCTGCTTTTGCAACTATTCTCTTCCCTAATGGCAATTTGTTCATCCACTTCCGGGTCATAGAGCTGGTTTCTCAATATTTAGCTGGCAAATCCTATGTCCCCGCTCTTCTAGCCGAACAAGTCCGTAGTCTGAATCACATCAAGTCTAAAGGACAAGGCAAGTTCAAAGCAAGCATGCATTTACTGATGATTTGGTTTGCTAGCCACATTAAGCACTACGGAAAAGACTTGGCTAATGGATCCCTCATCAGCCTGAAATATGATCTCATCCAATCTTTTGCTGAAAGGGTCCACATGGAAGATGATCATCCTCTATGGGATATAATTGCCATTCTTGAAGACATGCCACCTGAAGACATGATGTGGCAAGCTCGCTGGTTCAAAAGCCCTGCAGCCATCCTAAGTTGCAAGGAATACATGGCAGTACCCCTAATTGGACTCACCGGCTGTACTGGTTATTATCCCTCAAGTGTTATCAGACAGTATGGTATGCTGCAAGATATTACTGTCAAGCCTAATTTGGAGCAAGTCACTCTAGATTATTTGGATCCAACCAAAATACTACCAGCTAAAGAATTCAAGCTGAATCAAATCCGAGCTATATGGGAAAATAGAGAGGTGAAGCCGGTTTTTGAAGTCGAGCCGAAAGTAAGGAAACCAAGAAGTATAGAGCAACCAGGTGGTATGTGGCTAGCCAAATGAAGAAGAATAAGGATATTCGATATGAAGCTCCCGATATCCTTCAACCAGCACCATCGGAACCTGACCTGAAACAACTGCTTACATGGAAGCTGTTTCGGCTCGCCTGGAAGTATGTCACCGAGATTTCCAAGAAAGAGAGAGGGAAATGGTGGATCGCCTGCAAAGTGCTGGAAGCAGAATTGCATTCTTAGAGGCTGAGTTGAAGGCAGCTCGAAAGAAAATTCTAGCCCTGGAAGACAAGATTGTTTGCCCCACTAAGACAAGAAGACTGGTTTAGTTGGTTTAGGTTTAGTCCTTAGGAATCAAGGTTCTTTGAAACCATTAGAAAGTAGTTTTATTCAGTCACTAGGAAATAAGGTTTCTAAACCATTAGAAGTTTTTGTTATGCAAACATTATCTTTTAATACAAATGTTTTTTTTTAAATCATTGGTCAATATCCCCATTTGCATCTGTATGATAGCATATCTACATTCTTGCATATGTATATTAATTCATTTATTCTTTAAAATATTAATAAATAATAAATGTCCAGGTCTAGCAAATTCGAGTTTAAGTCAAAACTTGAAAGATAGCGTCCAAGCCGGTTAGGAGCCCTATTGTTACCAGATCCCGAGCTAAGATGTCTAACACCGGGAGCAACCCCACAGACCAGACCAATGAGCAAAGACTCAACACCGTGGAACAAACCCTCCTTGGAATTGCTGAACAGATGCAGGCTTTAACACAGAGTCTTGCACAACTTAAGACCCCCACAACTTCTGAAGAATCTCAAGGTCACAGAAAGGAAAAGAAATTGAAGGACAGCTTATTCAGCAAGAGGAGTCACCAAATGAGTTTAATGCGGCTGAGTTGAAGAAAGAACTGGAAGCTCAGGCTAAAGAAATGGAGAGAAAACTGCTTGAGAAAATGAAGACGTTCGATGGTTTTGATCAAACCGCGATCCTGAATTTGCCTCAATATGAGGAAGGTGCCTTCCCTGAGAAATTTAAGGCACCGGAATTTGAAAAATATGACGGGACAGGTTGTCCTAATATGCATACCAGATTGTATGTACGACGAATGGGGCAATATGCAAATTTGACAAGCTGATGGTGCAAACCTTCCAGGACAGTCTTACTGGTGCTGCTTTGGCCTGGTACGCCCAATTAGACCATCAGAAATTGATACTTGGGACAAGTTGGCTAGGGCATTTTTTAATCAGTATAAGTTTAACATTGAGATGGCGCCCTCGGTATGGGATTTAAGCAATCTGAAGAAGAAGAAAGAAGAGACTTTCAAGGAGTATGCTCAGCGCTGGAGAGCATTGGCTGCAAGGATCACCACCCCGATGCCTGAAAAGACCTCACTTTCACTTTTATCAACACATTAGAGGAACCTTTCTTTTCCCATCTGATTGGGCATGCATCAGCAAGTTTCTCAGAAGTGGTGATAGCTGGGTGCAGGATTGAGAATGCAATTTCAGCAGGAAAATTGCAACAAGAAAAGAAATATACTGCACCGAGAAATGTCCCATACAAAGGGAAAGATTCAACCGTCAGCATGGTCAATACTTCAGATGCAACTGGCCCTACTAAGTCATTCGTGTTGTCAACAAATCAGAATCAAAATCAGAATAAGGATCAGACTCAACAAAGTGCAGTCCCAAATCAACAATCAAGGTTCAACAGGCGGAACTTCACTCGAATTCCGGTTCCCCTTAGCCAAGTATTAGCTAAATTAAGGGCCGATAATCTGATCAATCTTGAAGTTCCTAGGGAAGACTTAAGCCTAGAAATTACAATCCTGAGCTGAAGTGTGAATATCACATGGGGCAAATCGGGCATTCAACAGACAGATGCTGGAGGCTTAGGCATAAAATCCAAGATCTTATTGATGCAAAAGTCATCCAGTTGGATTTCATTGAAGCTCCAAACGTCTCTACTAACCCATTGCCAAATCATGGACCAGTTATCAATATGATTACCGCTGAGATTCCGGATCCAGAAGAGCTTGTGTGCATGATTGAAGGTGGACCTAGATCCATCAAAATCGAAATAGGCAAAGGTAGTGAAGATGGATCAACTTCATCAAAGCCTAGGAACTATACCTTTCAGATACCCCTTGCTGTGAGTGATTATAAAGCCGCTCCATTTGATTATAAGGCGGTAAATCATGCTTCAATGGCCATGGTTGGTGGCCTTACTCGCTCAGGAAGAGTTTATGAGTCGACCGGAAGAATGCAACTGTGAATATGCCACAGCAGCAAAATGAAGAAGGGAAGAAAGATGAAGAGAAGTCAGCATTGGCAAAACTGATGAAAGCAAGTGAATACAAAGTTGTCGAGCAGTTGGCCAAAACCCTGCCCAAATATCGCTCATGAGTCTGCTGATTAGCTCTAATGTACACCGTGAGGCTCTTTTCAAAGCCTTAGAAGAAGTGAAAGTTCCAGAAGGCGTATCAGAAGAAGCATTGGGGCATATAATCTCAATCTTTGCAAATGAGCAAATCATTTTCATCTGAAGAACTGGGAGAGGAAGGAGATCAACATAACAAGGCCCTCTTCATCGTAGTCAAAAGCTGTGGAAAGATCGTCTCTCGAGTATTAGTAGACAATGGATCCTCTTTGAATGTGTGCCCCTTAGCCACTTTGAGCCTATTGGGATTGAACCGTCAGACATCAAACCAAGCTCTACTGTGGTTCGTGCTTTTGATGGATCAAAAAGAGATATAATAGGTGAAGTGGAGTTAGAAGTCACCATCGGGCCTCAAACTTTCATTATTCCTTTCCAAGTGATTGATATCCCCAGAACATTCAATCTGCTGTTGGGAAGACCATGGATCCATGCTGCCAGGGCAATACCATCAAGCCTGCACCAGAAGGTTAAGTTCATAGCCAATGGTCAACTCATCACTGTTATGGGAGAACAGGATTATGCCATTTACAAGGAGACAGCTGTCCCTTACATTGGAAAAGAAGGAGAAGAAGACTTCGGGCTCCAAATGTTTGACGAAGTCTGTATGATGAATGATGAGAAAGAAACTCAGGTGGGAACCTTTGGACTGGGTTATTCCCCCACTTGTGCTGAAGTGGCAGAAATGAAAAACCAAATGAGAAGGAGGAAGCTCGACAAGGAGTATGATCCAATCCATCATCAAAATCCTCACATCAGCCATTCCTTTCCAAAGCCACATCATATCCAGCAGCCAGATGATATCAAAGAAGATGCTTCATCCAAAGAAATGATCTTGAGAAATTGGTTCTCTGTGCCTTGCGCTAGTATTAAGTCTTTTAAGTAAGAACTTATCTAAGACTAGATTTGTGTTTTGTGTTTTTCAGTATTATGTGATGCTCAAATAAGTGTACTTAAACACCGTCCCAGTTTAATGAAATTTATTTCCGTTTGTGCTTTCACTATTCTCATACATTCCTCATTCATATTCAACCAGATCGACAATTGTGATGAAGTTCAGGGATATCTCGCGCGTATAATTAATGAAAATATCAATATCACCTCTAACTCTACTGGGTTAGACGTTGAAGATGATATTGATTATCAATTTAGAACACAAGAAATTTGGCAAAATTTTGAACAAGGAAGGATTGAAATTCCCGAAACCATTGAAGTGATTAATTTGGGAACAAGCGAAAACCCTAGGAATCTGAGATAGGGGGAAAATTGCCTGAGAGCACGGCACAAGATTTAACCAAGTTACTAGCCGAATACTTGGATGTTTTTGCATGGTCGTATAGCGATATGCCGGTTTAGACCCATCCATTGTGGTTCACAAATTGCCAACAAAGGAGGATTTTAAACCTATAAAGCAAAAATTAAGGCGATTTAGGCCGGATTTACTCCTCCAAATCAAGGATGAAGTAAAAAAGTTGCTTGAAGTAGGATTCATTGAGGTTTCTGATTATTCGGATTGGATCAAACAATATAGTGCCAGTGCTTAAGAAAAACGGGAAAGTGAGAATTTGTGTGGATTTCAGAGATCTAAACAAAGCAACCCCAAAGATAATTTCCCATTGCCTCACATCGATGTTTTAGTGGACAATACCGCTGGAAATCATCTATTTTCATTCATGGATGGATTTTCAGGGTATAATCAGATATTAATGGCCGAAGAAGATAAGGTCAAAACCACATTCGTTACAGCCTGGGGAACCTTTTGTTACAAGTCATGCCTTTTGGTCTCAAGAATGCCGGGCAACTTATCAACGAGCAATGCTTGCTATACTTCATGATATGATGCACAAAGAGGTGGAAGTATATGTAGATGACATGATCGCCAAGACAAAGGAAGGAGAGGATCATGTAGTGGTGTTAAGGAAGCTTTTTGAAAGATTAAGGAGGTTTCAGTTGAAATTGAATCCAGAAAAATGCACTTTCGGAGTGACATCTGGAAAATTATTAGGATTCATGGTTAGCCAAAAAGGGATAGAAATCGATCCTGATAAAGTCAAGGCGATTCAGGATTTGCCTCCACCAAAAACATTAAAGAAATCAGAGGCCTTTTGGGAGATTGAATTACATTGCTCGATTCATATCACAGTTGACTGATAAGTGCCAACCGCTGTTTAAACTGAAGAAGAATGCCCTAATTGAATGGAATGACGAATGTGAAAAAGCCTTTAATCGGATAAAGCAATATCTGACGAATCCACCAGTACTGGTTACTCCAAAACCGGGGAAACCATTGTTCTTGTACTTGACAATTCTTCTGAATCTATGGGTTGTGCTCGGGCAAAAAGATGAGGAAGGAAAAGAAAGAGCTGTTTACTACTTAGCAAGAAATTCTCAAATGGAGAACAAAAGTATTCAGAGATAGAAAAAACCTGCTGTGCATTAGTATGGGTTATGCACAGACTTAGACAGTATACGCTCTTTTACTCGATCGAGTTGATTACGAAGCATGATCCATTGCGATACTTACGCACAAACCGGCTTTGGTTGGTCGAATCTCGAAATGGCAGATGCTGCTTTCTGAATTTGATATCATTATGTAAATCAAAGTTCAGTCAAAGGACAAGTTTTAGCTGATCAACTCGCAAAAGCCCGTTGATGATGAAGAATTAAAGGAACAAGATCAGTTTCCAGATGAAGGCATCAGGATAACAGAAACAGAAGTCGAAAGCAACAGTTGGAAGTTGTATTTCGATGGAGCAGCCAACGTATACGGGTGTGGAATAGGGGCAGTCCTTATCTCACCAAAAGAAGAACAGTTCCCGGCATCAGCCAGATTAATGTTTCCTTACACAAATAATGTAGCGGAATACGAGGCATGCATCATGGGATTAGAAATGGCAATTCAAATGAATATCGAGGAGCTCGAAGTGTTTGGAGATTCATCACTTATCATTTTCCAAACTCGAGGCGAGTTCAAAACTAAGGATCCCAAGTTGATTCCTTATCATAATCACTTGGCTGAGTTAGCAGGAAGGTTCAAAGAAATTTCCTTCACTTATGTGCCGAGAACTCAGAATCAATTTGCTGATGCATTGGCTACTCTGGCCTCTTTGATCCAATTCACTGAAGGAGTAAAATACAACCTTTGCAAGTCCGAATAAGAAGTGAACCCGCATTCTGTGCTGTGATTGAATCAAACGAACCATGGTTTCAAGATATCAAAATTTTCTTGCAAACAGGTAGCTATCCTGAGTGTGCTACAAAAAAGGATCAGAAAATCATCTGGCAAGCGAGTCATTTTTTGTTAAGCGGAGATACCCTATACAGAAGGTCATTCGATACAACCTGTTGAGATGTGTAGATGAAAAAGAAGCCAAAAATTAATGGAAGAAGTTCATGAGGGAGTATGTGGACCTCATATGAACGGATATATGCTAGCTAAAAAATTATGAGGCTAGGATATTTCTGGTTAACCATGGAATCAGACTGTATCAAACATGTGAGATCTTGTCATTTATGTCAAATTTATGCAAACAAGATAAATGCTCCTCCGAAGGAATTACAGTCAATGTCGACACCATGGCCGTTTTCAATATGGGGAATAGATGTAATTGGGCCAATTTCGCCAAAAGCTTCAAATGGTCATCGATTCATACTAGTTGCAATCGATTACTTCACCAAGTGGGTTGAAGCCGCTTCATACGCCAGTGTGACAAAAGCCGTTGTGGTGCGATTCATCAAAAGAGATATCATTGCTCGATATGGAACTCCAGAAAGTATCATTACCGATAATGGTACAAATCTGAACAACAATGCAATGACTGATTTATGTCAGCAATTCAAGATTAAACACCGGAATTCCACTCCATATCGCCCACAGATGAATGGAGCAGTAGAAGCCGCCAACAAAAACATCAAGAGAATCATTGAGAAGATGACGATTGCATACAAAGATTGGCATGAAATGCTCCCATTAGCATTGATGGCGTATCGAACCTCTGTAAGAGTGTCAACTGGGGCAACGCCCTATTCCCTGGTATATGGAACTGAAGCCGTTTTACCAGTAGAAGTTGAGATTCCTTCGCTCCGAGTACTGGCTGAAACAGAGCTCGAAGAAGCTGAATGGGTTAGACAAAGGATTGAACAGTTAAATCTTTTAGATGAAAAAAGATTGACTGCCATGTGTCATGGGCAATTATATCAACAAAGGATGGCTAGAGCATTTAATAAGAAAGTTAAGCCAAGAAATTTCCAAGAAGGTGATTTGGTTCTGAGAAAAATGCTGCCAAATGTGCAAGATTCCAGAGGAAAGTTCACACCAAATTATGAAGGACCATATATAGTGAAGAAGGTCTTGTCGGGAGGAGTATTAATCATTTCCCAAATGAATGGACCCGATTTAAAGGATCCTGTGAACTTAGATGCTGTAAAGTTATATTATCCTTGATCAATAAAATGTCATTTCAAGTGATCAATTGGTTTTATTTTTATTAATTATAAACAAAGTTGATATCCCTGAAATTCTCTGAAGTCGAATCAAGGCCTGAAATTCTTTAAAGTCAAATCAAAGCCCAACCCACAAAATTCTTCCAAATAAATTTACAGCCAAACACCATTTGAATCATCAGACAAAGAAGTTTGAGCATCTTATAATACTGAATAAATGCATTTATACAGTTTGGTCTATTGATTGTTCTTATTTTGAAAGAAAATATTACTGCAAGGATAACTAATTTTGATAGAAAATTGAAGCATGCTTTTTGGATATGGAACCAAAATTATCATAAAAAACTCCCAGTGGACTTAAAATTCACAAGTACCCCTCAGTCTAGACTCAACAGATAGTCTAGTACTGACCAAATATAAAATCCATCTACTAAAGATGATCAAGACAGAATTCAGAAATCTATCCAAGATGGTGATCGAGACAGAATTCAGAAATGCATTCACTCAATATAGTAATCAAGACAGAATTCAGAAATTCATCCACTCAAGATAGTGATCAAGACAGAATTCAGAAATCTATCCAAGATGGTGATCAAGATAGAGTTCAGAAATTCATTCACTCAAGATATTCATCAAGACAGAAGTCAGAAATCCATCCATTCCAGATGGTGACCAAAACCAAAGCCCATAGGTCCGGCAAATGACCTAACCAAAGCCCATCGGTCCGGCAAATGACCTAACCAAAGCCCATAGGTCCGGCAAATGACCTAACCAAAGCCCATAGGTCCGACAAATGACCAAACCAGAGCCCATAGGTCCGGCAAATGACCTAACCAGAGCCCATAGGTTCGGCAAATGACCAAACCAAAGCCCATCGGTCCGGCAAATGACCAAACCAAAGCCCATAGGTCCGGCAAATGACCAAACCAAAGCCTATAGGTCCTACAGTTGACCTAGCAAATCTCAAAATATAGACCCGACAGATGGTCTATCAGTTTTCTAAGTCTAGGTCCGACAGTTGACCTAGCAAATCTCAAAATCTAGGCCCGACAGATGGCCTATCATTTTTTTCAAAATTTAGACCCGATAGATGGTCTATCAGTTTTCTAAGTTTAGGTCCGACAGTTGACCTAGCAAAATCTCAAAGTCTAAAGTCGACAGATAGTTTAGCACAAGATAAAAATCTCCTTGTTGAAAATAAAATTTGGAAGGAGAAGCTAAGCAAAAATTGGTTATCTTTTGTCTTTGTGGCAAAAGTTTTGTTCAAACTTTACGACAAAGAGGGGCAGCTGTAGACACCCAATTTTTGCCCAATTAATTAAGGCTTAAATTTAATTAAACTCATTTTTTCAAAAGCCTTAAGTATTGATGAAATTGGCTAAGTGATCAAGGCACAGGCCAAATGGCCTGTTGGTTAAACACATTGACCCAAACACACACTCAAGCTCAAAGACACAAGTTCAAACCCTAGCAAGTAAATTTTTGCCTTTTTATCATTTTTGTCTTTTCATCTTTCTCAAAGTGACTTTTGCCTTACTTTGCATCAGTTTTTAACTGACAAAACAACATTAATTGTTGAAATTGATGAAGCAATTGCAAAGTGGTTATGGAATATGAAAGATTAGTGCACAATTCATGAACAAAAACAACCCAAAAGTCACAAAATTCGTGCTAAAAATTTGGGAAAAAATTCAATTTGTAAAAGCATTCAATTGCACTTAAATGAGGAGTTACAAGAATTGAATAAAAAATTTAATGAATTATCTACCCAAATTAATGATTTGATGAAGGATTTGATAAATCAATCATCAATCATCAGTTTCAAGCAAATTAATCACGAATTTTCGAATTAAATTCGTGAAAAATCAAGAGGCAAAAATCGATTCGTTTTTTAAAACTGAACGAAACGTAAAATTGAGCTTGCAACCTATAAATAGGGGGTCCAAGGATCAAAAAGCACAAGTCAATTTCAAGAAAACACATACATAACAAAGCCAATTCGAAATTCTCGAATTTAGGGTATAGAATTCGAATTTTTCAAATTCGAAGTGATTGGATCGGATTTGATCAAAATTGAGTGTTTTAGGAATGTCAGAAACTTGATTTTGATGTTTTAGTGTGCTTGGATTTGATCAAATTGATCAAATTAACCTCTGCAAATTTTTTTTAATTTTCGGATTTGCGCCGCCGTACGACCACCGCCGGAACCGCCCCTTGCCGCCGTTATGGGCGCGAACCACCACCTTCAAAGGACGCGCCGTCGCACCAGGAGTCGGGCCGACAAGCTTCCAGCCGTCGTCAACCACCACAGCCGCCGGAATCCGCCTCGAAAAATCGTGACTTCGTCTTCTTCGCCCGATCGGGTCGGATCCGACCCGAAATTCGACCCGAATATCCGAAGTCTAACCCACCCGCCGGTCAACGGTCAACGGTCAGCTCTGATCAGACGGTCCAGATTCAATCAAGCAGATCAGACGGCCCAGATTCAATCAAGCAGATCAGCGGCTCAAATTTGATCAAGCAGATCAGACGGCCCAGATTCAATCAAGCGATCAGACGGCCAGATTTCATCAAGCGATCAGACGGTCCAGATTCAATCAAGCGATCAGACGGCTTAGATCAATCAAGCGATCAGACGGCTCAAATCGATCAACAAGATCAGACGATCCAGATCGGTCAGCACAATCGACGCTCCAGATCTCGTCCGCTTCATCCAACGGTCCAGGTCAATTCGCATTATTTATTAATAGTTTATTATATAATTAATTTCAGAAAATAATAAAAAATAGCAAAAAATAGTAAAAAATTCATAAAAAATTCATAAAAAATTCAGAAAATACAGAAAAATCCAGAAAAATCAAATAATTATTTTTTATATAATTTTTTTTTATTTTTGATATTTTTTTAATATTTTTAATATGTATTTATACATAAATTGCTTTTAGAAATGCATATTTAATGCATGAAAATAATTTTAATATATTGTAAAATATTCTGAATATATTGTGAATTTATGTAATGATTTTTTAAAAAAAAATAAAAAAAAATAAAAAAAAATAATAAATAAATAAACAAAATAAATAAAAAGATAAAATTGGATTTTCCAAAACCAAAAATTTTTAAAAATAAAATAAAATAATAAAAAATGATTTTTGGACTTAGAAAAATATGTTTTCATGAAATGAAAAACCAATTGATTAGATCATAGACCATCAAAATGATTTTCATAAAAAATATAAAATTTAATGAACTTAAATTGAAAATAGTTCAAAAATTAAAATTGATCAACAAATTAAAGTTTCTTTTTAAAAGAACTACGTTTGTCTGATCTCGATTAGCGAGTACGTAGGCACCTGCGGGGCGACATAAAAAATAAAAAAAAAAATTTGTTTTTTTAATATTGTGAATAAATATTTTGTAAATATAATATGTTTTTTGTTGATATTCATATTCTAAAAATAAAAAATAAAAATGAAGAAAAGCACATAAAAATGAATAATGTGATTTGTGTATATTGTTTTATAATGTATTATTTGAATTTTTTAGCATGAAAAGGATAAATTATAAATTTAAAATTCCAAAAGTGGTAACCAATTTGGTTTTAATAGGTTAGCCCCCGAATCCATGATATCTGGTTTTTAAAAGTTGATTTTTCAAATCAAATTTTCACAGACTAGTAGCTAAGTTAGGATCAAACGACCCATTGATCCTAGCTTTTTATTTTTTTCCCGATTTTTATCGGGTGGCGACTCTAAAAATTTTTCAAAAATTAAAATTTCTTTAACCTAGTCGAGGATTCATGTTAAATGGTTCGGGTTAATGTGAATCGGTTTAGGAGAAATGAACCAGATAGATTAATGGAAAAAATCTAGGCTCGACAGCTATGTTTGTTATGTAAAGAATGTAGACAAGGTTTTAGTTGATGAATGTTACTACAACTAAATGATTAGTCATGAAGATTATGAGATAGATTATTAGAATAGGATGAAAGTTGTCCTCATTTGCTATATTAATTCATTTAAATGCTTTATGAGGAGATGTTGACAAAATACGGTATTGAAACTAGTGAGAACTATTTGTATAAATGATACATAAACGATGACATGTAAATGGTGATATATATAAAGGGTGACAAAAGGTGATTCATATATGTGGATTCTAGCTAATATGGTTGAGACTCTAGAGAAGCTTATAAATGGATTACTTCGTTGTAAAGATGACTGGGAGTAAATCTATTAAACAAACCTATGGCTAAATGATATGTTTTAGATACATGAGGAGTGATAAATTGGGTTTGCTTATGTGGTGATTAGTTTAAATAAATTCAAAGATATCATAATTGTCGTTGCCTAAATTAGGAATTAACTTGAGTGAATTAGAAGAACTTCCTAAGTATGCATTGGGTAGAAATAGGTTTTGTGGGTAATCTTTGAAGAATGTTAATGAAGATGTGGTTAATTTTCCACATGAAGTGATGGTGTAACTCAGGAAAACCTGATTAAATGTTTTAAGGACCTAAACGACTAATTAATTGCTAGATGGATTTGATGCAAATGTAGATAGGGATATGGTTAGGAGAGCTAAAACAAGACTTTGCCCTACTAAGTTGGTTGATAAGATCATGTGAAGATTGACGATAAGATCATGTTATTGAGGTTGTTTAGAAGACAAGGAGTTTAATACTCAAACAAGAAGCCACGTACAGAAAGGTTCTATATATTATCGTAGGTCACTTCCTAAACTTTGGTGGAATAGACACATGAGTTTGTATTTAAATTGAGGAAACTAGATCAAGTGGTTGTTAAGGAACAAATATACTTTCTTATGGAATTAATGAACTACGTAGCTAGACAGGCATCAAAACTAAATCAACTTGGTGTGGATAAGATGCTCACTAAGTGTGATCATTTATTAAGAGTATAGCAATAACTTTCCTAAGGATTAGTTAATACAATCACATTGGTGTATAAATCCCGATCATGAATAGAATTTGAGGTGATAATAGAGAGACATGAGAGACGTTAAGTGATAATAAAAGAGACCTGAAATGATTAGTCTAAAGATCATAAGTGAATCTAATTAGGATCTTGGCTTATTTCTATTACTCAATTGAAATTGGATCTTGGAGATGGCAAGTGGAATCACATTATGTATTTGGAAGCAAAAACCTTGTTTCGTGATGTTGAAATATACATATACATATACATATATGTGTATAAGTTTGTAGATTGATAATTTGGGTGATTATAGGGAAAATGTCTATAGAAATTGGTATTAGGTAAGATGCTTGGTTACTATTTAAAGTTGTGAGGATTAGATATTGTTGTGTGTATTATGTGACATCAAATGGAATTATAACAGATTGGTTATAGTGGTGTTGAAATTAAAGATGAGGTTAGAAAACATCTATACATGTTTAGTTTTGTTCGTAGGATGTAAGGTATAGTTGATAATAAAATAACCTACCTTTAACCTCATATTAAGAATGATTGAGAAGCCTTAAATAAAAGTTATATGACATCCAATCCTTAGCGGTTGATTATGGAACTCATAAATCAGCCAAGACATTCAGTGTAGTTGCATAAGTTCAATGCATAACGAAAACTAAAATATTAAATTCAAACATTAAAGATGACTTAAAGCCTTACGATCTAACCAAACATCTCTAATATGTAGACGATAACATAACCATAATAAAATAATATACCTTAACTAAATTGAAGTCAGTGGGAAATTTGTTTATGCAAGGAACCCTGTAATACCACAAGTGACAGATCACTACAGGATAATGATAGATGGACAAATTATAAATAACTAAAATTAGAAAAGCAAGAAACTTATAATTGAACGCAATTGACAATTAAAAGATGATTGGGATAAATGTTCTATATCCTCAATAGTATGCATATACAAATAGAATGGAATCGCAAATTTGTGGTTGCTCATGTCTGTATCAAGTTGGGTTTTCATGCCATATTAGCTTAAAGTCCTACCAGGTCTTTATGTCTTGTCAATTCGGTATTTGTTGAGTCGAGTTATGAGTTAGGTCATTAATCATGTCTCGAGAGTCAAGTCAATGGTTGCAATTTGTGAGTTCGATTCAATGAAGAGTTTTGATTTGCCTAAACATTCTTATGGATATAGGTACTAAGTCATATGAAATGTCAATCTCATAAAATCGAGGATGGAAACTATAATGTTTAGATGTACAAAGAACATATAACAATAACTGAAAATAAATAAGATGCAACAAGATAGGTATAAACAAGATTTAATATTCATAAATAAAAGGGGGAAAGAAGAAAATTTAAGATTATTAGCATACATGCTAAGTCATCAACTCTTAAGTAGAAATGATCATTAATATGAATGAACTTGCACATGAAACCAAATCACCTGCAAACAAAGGAAGCTTTAGGCACTAAACATACAAAAATCAATCATTCAAACACCATGTAAAATTTCAAGATTGAAATTTTATTTAAGGGGAGAAGAATAAAATGATCTAGACATCAGTCATAAGAAATCAAAATCAAATAAAGTTTATGAAATCCAGTTGGGTTCATGTATGGATTTAAATTGCTAAATTCTTCAAAATTTCTTAATTAGCCTCAAATCGAAAACCTAAATTTTAAAAAATTCAAAAACAATTCGAACGAAAAAATAAATTGAAATATAATTTAATAATTGTCACGCCCCATAGGGTACCCTAAACGTAACAGTCCGCCACATGCCATATAAGATTCCCGAATTACCACCTTAGTCTTTCGGAAGTCTCATATAGATGTAAGGCGTACCTTTACACAATAGAGTACAAGTCCGAATGGAGATAAAAGCTTAATTTGGCATGCATGGGCAATAGGATATAATTCATGAACATAAATAAATATTACATAATTCTAAGGGGCATTCCCCGCAAAAGAATATTTAGCGGTCCATTACAGTCATCCAAGTCTTAGAAGTTTTCTATGGAAGTCTAATACAAAAAGAATTATAACTTCTAGGGAAAACTCCTAGCTTCTGTACCTGTTCGGCCGGGTCTCTTCGCCTAAGCCATAAATGCGTAAGCTGCAAAAGGAATGGTCTGT
The DNA here is from genome assembly GCA_024138025.1 of Combretum micranthum. Lineage (NCBI taxonomy): Eukaryota > Viridiplantae > Streptophyta > Magnoliopsida > Myrtales > Combretaceae > Combretum > Combretum micranthum. Next base: position 275,446 of record JAMXBD010001284.1, read on the forward strand.
AGGGATGTAAGCTAACTAGCTTAGTGAGTGTAATCTCCCACAAAAACATTTATATCACAACAATTCAACCAAGTTATTAATCAAGCAAGTGTATGCATCAACACATGAGTTCAACATACATATGACCAACCGGAACATATGTGGATGGAATTGCGCCCTCCATCCCGGGTTAGCAGATTAACGAATCCTGCGGTACGACAATATCCCGTTTATGGCTCACGGCTAACCTACGATTATCGATGTCGTTTATGGATCACGACTAACCTACGATTATTCGATGTCGTTTATGGTTCACGACTAACCTACGATTATTCGATGTCGTTTATGGTTCACGACTAACCTACGATTATTCGATGTCGTTTATGGTTCACGACTAACCTACAAATGCTCATGCTCCATCCCCTTGTGATATGCACATGTCAAATTATCATTTACTCAAGTAGTTGATTAAGCCAATTTACTCAGGCGATCAATCAATTTACCAGACAATCCATCATAGCTAACTATACAATCAAAGTTTATCACCCGGTTTCGATATTCTTAATTTGTTTCAAATATCAACAACAATCATATAATTTCCCAATAATCCCCATTATTCATATTCCATTCAATTGACCTACATTCTAGTGCACTACTTTACAAGCACATACAATAAATGAATTGGGAAGAAAAACTCACTCCGCCATCGGTACTCCGGTCTTCTAGTAGTAATAATCCGGAGGTAACTCGTCACCGTCCACGGGTTCACCTATTCATATAAGAAATTACCCTAATAAGTATTCTATCAACTTAGGACACTAAAACTCTAAGGAAACTTAGTGAAATCGGAATTCGCGTCATTTCCGAAGTTCCGTTTTAAAATGGCCATAACTTGGTCGTTTTAAGTCGGAATTTCGCAAATTATATACCAATTCCTATCTACTTCGGAAGAGCTTTCCAAATATGAAGTTTAAATCAAGTTTTGAAAATATCTAAGCCTCGGAATTGAGGGATCAGATCTGTACAGCGGGTTCCTTGATTCCAAAAATGTGGTTTTGATGAATGCATTTGAGATTCCTAAGTATAAAATGATGCTAAATGCAATGGTAATGATTTTTCCTATCATGAATGCCATGATGTGAACTTTAATGAGCCTAGGTTCTTACAACTTTTTGGATTTAAAGAATTTTACAAAACAAACTTTCCTTAGAAACCATTTCCTCTCAAAGCTTCGTAAGTTAAATTACTACACTTGATCACATCTACATTTTGTATGGATTTTCTTTAGGAAAACTCTATTTTGTTTAAAGAATATTTGACCCCTATATTAGTTATATCCTAAGGCCTTTATTTCTTTAATAAAATCTACATTTACAAACTTTTAAGTGGGTCTTTTACTATGGGGTTTCCAAAAATCCGAATTTACACAAATCCATTTTCAAGTTGATTCCTTTAGGAAAAATATATTTTATACTTGAAACTTTAAGTATCTATTATACCTATATCCTAAGGACTTCATTTAGTTAAGAAGATATCATTTTTGAAGTTGGAAAAATAGTGTTTTCTAACCCTTCATCCATTATTACGAATTTGGTTTTTCATAACTTTTAACTCAAAACTCCTATGGACTTCATCTCTTGTTTTCAACATTTTCTTTAGTAAAAACTCCTTGAGACTCATGAAAAATACTACTAAACATTATCTATTACCTATAGGCTTTATTTCTCTAAAGAAATATAAGTTTAGAAGTTGTTAAAAGTGTTTTTGACCTTGGTTTTCAAAGTCATCCGAATTTTCAAAAGTCTTTTTCTTGTAAAGTACTTTCCTTTTTGACTTCATGGACCCATATATATGTAGATCTATACACTAGAAAGTCATTTACTAAAGACAAAAGTGTTAAAGACTATTTATGCACATATGAACAAAATAAGAATGAAACTATAAATGCCTACATGCTCATGAGTAACAAGATGATGGATCTACTTTATTAAAAGCTTAAATGATTTTTTTAAAAACCTAAAAACCATACTTTTATAAAAGATCCTTTGTTTAAAAGACTTTTTGATGGATAAAGTTAAAGCTTTTGATAAGGAAACTCCTTTAAAAGATGGATCTACCATGAAATGGTTTGGGATTTTTGTGTTGTTATCTCATTGTTCCTACTACAAGATCATGGGAACATAGAGTTGAGATAACCAAAAATCACCTAGCCATAACAAGGTTTTATGAGTTGGAAGTAGTGGAGTATAACTTACTTGAAATGGATGGAAGATAGAAGAGAAAAATGAGAAGTTGAGAGTGTGTGTGTGGGGGCTTCAAGTTTCGGCCAAAGGGGGAGAAAGAGAGGATTGAGGAGCTTTTTTCACACTTTGCAACTTTTGGAAAGTGGAGAATGAAAGAATGAGGAGAGAGAGAGAAAAGTTAGTTTATATAAGAAGTTGAATTAGGTTAAAAGAATGGGAAAAGAATTGAAAAAAAAATCAAATGGGCATGGATGGGGGGGGCCATAGGCGCCGGTTTTGAAGAGAAAAAGGGGGGGGAGAAAACTTGTTTGTTTCACTTTGATTTGGCTTGATTTGATCCATGCATCATATGTCATGAATTGTAAGAGATGAAGTGACAAAAGTTATGGAAGAATGGGTTTGATGTGAGTGATTTGTAAGGCTTAGGCTTGTAGGGTGGCTAATAGGTAGTGTAGGTGTACTTTATGAATAGTAATGAATAGTTGACAAGACAATTTAATTTCCGGTAGTAATGAAATACGAATAAAAAGGCTATAACTGTATTTTTCATAAACCGGAAAATTATGAAAAATATATTTTTGAAATCCTTATTTTATTTCGGTTCTAATGAGTACTCATAAGAATATTTTTGAAATTCTAGTTCCGGGGCACGTTTTTCTATAATGAGTCTCGGGATGACCCGGAATTGAAATTTTCTCAAAATCAGATATTTCTTAGTTTGAAATGTATTCAAGAACTATAATCAAAATTAAATTTTCTTAGAAAAGTTTATTAATTGGAAACCGAGGAAAAGCCGGAATTAGGGTTCCTAGTTCTCACTCCAGGCTTGAGCTATTCCGATTTAGGGTTTTGGTTTCCGGTTCTAGGGTTATCTTAGCTACTTGAAAAACCGGGGTTTACAATAATAGTTGTTTAAAAGAAAATTTTTATAAGAAAAATCAAAACAATGATGTTAGGAGCTTTGATATTGCAAAATTCCGATATTTTCCTAAATTGGGAACTTATGTGAATTAAAAGTTCAAAATTCTAAATAAATTAGTCTTATTTGATATATTTAAATCTTTATTAATCCATGAGGTTAATTAAACGCTCTAACCTCTTATATTCATGAGATTTAGATGCATAATATCGTACTACGTGATAAAAACCCTAAAAGGGAATCCTTTTTTCTTTGTCTAAAACCTTAATTCTGGCCTTTTCTCTACCCATATAAATACTTATTTTCTTATTTGCTTCCTCCTCTTTTAGGAAACCCTCCTAAGACCTAAGGTAAGGTATTCTAAAACCCTAACCCATTCTCAGTGCTATATAAGTAGAATTGACAAAAGTATAGCACTAATTAGTGTGCATGTGATGTCTTTTATGTGAGGAAATGGAGAGGATGAAGCAGTGTTAGAACATGAAGGAGACCCCATCACAACAAAATTCATGTCAAAGTAAGCATGAGATTTTAAGATATTGTAATGTTAGTACTTTATCATTTTAAGCATGAAATCAAGTCTTTGAGTGATTTTGAAGTCTTAAATCCCCTTCCCAGCTAATTCAAGTGAAAACTATTGTTTGGAATGAGGTAAGACATCAAAACTAACTTATTTTCATGAGATTATGATGATTTTGAAGTTGGGTCTACTATAGTAGTTATAAATGGTTTTTTCGGGTTAAGTTTTGTTGCAAGTTGATGTTAGCAAGATAAAATAATGAAATCTTGTATGTGCATATTGTAAAATTGCAGAAAGACCATGAAGATATTGATATTGCTGTCAAAACTAGACGATTTAGACTTTCAACTTTGATAAATCATGTTTTAATAAATGGAAGATGAAAATAGATGAGTCTAGGCATGAACACGACCATCTAATAAATTTAAGATCACCAAAATTTATCCTAAAACATGTTTTTGATAAAAATATCAAGTTTGAACATGAAATAGAATGAACCCAGAGAAGTATGGCATGAACATGAAGTCATTTTCCAATCGTGCTGCTCACTAAGCCTTAAAAACCCATGGAGTCATGTTTTCCAAAAAAGCACAGCATGTACACAATGTTGTATACCTGGTTGTGCTTCTCTTTATTCTTGAAACACCTTTGAACCTAGAAGAACACGAACATGCAACTATGCTTCTCTTTGTTCTAAAAATGCTTCAAACCCAGAAGAATAAGGGAAATACATGTAGCCATGTTCCCCTTATATTTCTCTCTATTCTAGAAATGCTTTGAAGCCCAGAAGAACATGGGGAGATACATGTAGCCATGTTTCCTCCAATGCTTCTCTCTAACGCCTCCTTCCCCTTTGTATCAATCATGTTCTTTTTCAGCCCCTTCATAATGCTGCCTTTTCTCACCCAAATCGCATGAAATTGACTCGATTCTTCCCTAAACCTTAAGTAACTTTTTAAGACATCCAAATATGTATTTTGCAAGTACTGATACCCTATTCATGATGTCCATCATCCAAACGCTTAAGGTCCAAAAGCCTCATATAAACGAAAGTAATACATGCTTAATAATTGGAGTAAGACACTAAGAATTAAACGAGATTAGTGGACTATGGGAACTTATTCTTGAAAGGTCAAGAATCGAGACCTACGAAATATAGCCTACTAAGGATTGGTTAACCTAAGCCCTAAAACCGACCTTAACTTGCATAATTAACTAAAGAACTTGGCTAAATGAAATAAATGACCCTTTAAACATTATCTTTGAGTAGATATGGTTAGACTAAGGTGACCTAGATGTAACAAGCAATGCAAAGAAACAAAGGCAGTAAATCTCAAACTAATTCCTAACTTCAATTATGAATAGTTTTTTATGTCGAACTTGGAAAGGGATGACAAGCTCAAACCGACCAACAGGTATGCAGTAATTTTGTTTTATTTGCTAGGATAGTTTTAATAACCAGACTAAGAATTTAAACCCACCTTAATTGAGTGTTGGTTGTTGCTTGGTCGCTTACTTAAGCCCTCACAGATGTGTAGTTGGGCTCGGTAAGTAGTCGATAAGGAAATTTCTGAGATCGCGCGACTGACTAGGAATAGATATGAAGTCGTGACAAGTTATACTACGTTATAGGACCCTATATAAAGTATCACAATAGACCGTGCTCGTTGGTGGCAACCTGTGTAGAGATGACCTGGACGAGACTATTTCCTTCTTTTCTTTTTTGATAAGTTATGGGGACTTATTGAACCCCTCTCTTCGGTGCATGATCCACTAAGGGAGTCCTACCCCTTTTGTGTGGCTAGAGTTATGAGTACACTTTTGCGTGTTAGTATTTATAGAATGCTAGTGATACCTTGTTTGTGGACTTTAAATTAATTATTCTAAACTATGATTGTTGCATTAGATTAAAAGCATTTGACATGCAGGTGTGTGCTTTTATTGCTGTGTACAAGGCTTCGCCACTCGTTCTTTAATATTCGAAGTTCTGCTAGTGATTTGATGGGAAATGAGAGATGTTCGAGATGAGTTGATTAGATAGTGATTTATAAGACTTCGATTTTATGAACTTCTCATGAAAAGTGTTATTGTAATCATATTTTATAAATTTAGATGATTGAAATAAAATAACTTCCAATACTTTCATTTGATTTGCTATGGACATTTAAGTCTTAAAGTTTTTTATTTGACTTATATTTTTTTATGGGCCCTATGGGAAATATTTATAAATAATTATTTTGTGATACTTATTTTTTAAATAGGTTAAATTTTATTGGTTTTGATAAATCCAAACCATAGATAAACAAACGGCACTCTATAGAAATTTTATAAAAGTTAACAACGATTTTTCCGATTAAAACCAATTTAGGAACCCACTCAATAATGGAATGCCTTGCACATATCGCTTGAAGGTGATATGTGCAGCATAACCATTATGCCCTATGCGCTCAGGGCAAAGCCATTACAATTACTATGTCAAGCTATCCTCTTCGGTCATTTGCAAAAAATATTTATTAGACATGGATTATCGTAGAGTTTTATAAGAGTTATTATTGATAAGTCGTGGGCTTCTTCAAGAGTTGTCTTTTTGTGTCTTCAACCTGAGTAAAATCTTTATCATCTCTATCATTAAAAAAAAAAAAAAAAAAAAAAAAAAAAAACCCTTTAAAACCTTCTTCACTAGATTAAGGTAGGGTTAATGTCATAGTTGGCACCTAAATTAACTCCCTTAATGATGCGACACTCAACCTTTTTGGAGATTCCACTTGTAAGCTTACTAAGCATTTTACTAATATTCTATTCTCAATTAAATCTACAATTATTAAGAAATCGGCCCAATCCATTATAGCCCACTAGACTTATAACTCGAACCAACACAAACCCAATCAGCCCATCTTTTCCCCATTTTTACATTTGCAGTCGTGTCCTTCCAATTAGATCTTATAAAGAAGCCTATCTCTCAAAAGATTACTTATGTGGGACATGACATCTACAACATCCTTGCATGACCAACATTCACAAACACCCTCTTCTGTGTTTGAAGCTCTAAATACTATATTTGAAGCTACAAACCATTCATTATGGAGTTGTTGTAGCTTCACACCATTGACAAAATTCCTTGTTTTACATAGCTTCTACCTTCTCCTCTTCACTCATGAACTCATTTACGTTGCTTGAACACTGCCACATGAATATTAAAATATTTTATTTCCCTTTATAAACCCTTTTACCTTTGTTAAAAAAAATTCCATCATTAGGACACCACAACACTCTAAGACTCACCATTATCAGAGGTGGAATCTTTGGAGAACTCAATACACTCCACTTCAAATATGATGATGACGCTCAAAGGCTTGATGCTAGAATTTTCTTGATTTACTTGGGTTGATTTTTTGTTATAACACCACTATTATTGGTGCAATTTGTTAATACAGCTAGAATAAGTTCCAAACATACTTGATCACATATGCAATTATTTAATGTGAGTAATTTGATAATTATCAATTGGAGGTAAGAAATTATTCTTTATTAGCAATTCTACCAAAGTTAAAAAAACCTTATTAAATAATTGAACTTGTCCTAGCGAGTGAGGTCGAATGGGACATGCTCCACGACTAATAAAGTTGCAATAGGACTAATGCTAAGAAGAGTATTGTGCCAAGTTTGCTAATTTGACAAATGAGGAGTACCATGCCAAGTTTTTGGGCAACAGGATTGACTCTAAAAGGAGAGTCATGAAGGTACAAACGCTAGTCAGCATTATGCCTTTCGTGCTGGAAAGAGGTGGCCCACCGCCACCGACTAGCGGGTCAATGGTGCAATTAATGTTGTCAAATACCAAGGAATGTGTGGTAAGTGTGGATCAATGGGTTATGATGATTGGCATTAGCGGGGGGACCAAATTGCACTACAGTTATTGATGGGTTAAGATGATTTTATTGTTCTAAGCACATTGATACTAATTAGGGTTATAATTATTGTACTATAAGTAAAATAGGTACTAATTATGATAAAGTAAATAAAAATCACAAATGTCACATCAGCTGACATATAATACATTACTATAAGATGGAAGCGCCACATCAGTTAAAAAAGCTAACAAAGTTAGCCTAGGTACTTTTCATGTACATAAAAACTTTATTTCGGTATGAAATTGATCAAATTTAAAATTTAAATAATTAATTACACATTTGAACAAAATTAAAATACCAACTGCTGCATTAACTAACACAAGTATAGAAAATTTTTCCCAAAAGAAGCAAGTTCACAATGGCAAAAAACAAAGAAGCAAGTTCACCAATCATAAATGCAATTTTATTTAAACCATCCATGTAAATATCACATTTAATATTTAAACTTTACCAGTTTTTACAATTAATTATCTCAAATTTAAATATATTATAAATAGAATAATTAATTTTAAAAATAAGTAAAATTCTAAGTACTTAATTACAAAATTTTTATAAAATTCAAATAAACTAAATTTAAATACCAAATTAAAACTTTAAATGGCGGATGCGATAATTACCCAAAACAACCTTGATCTTTCCACCATGTGAGAAATTAAAACATTTGGAAATAGGAGCTCTATTAAGTTTAAACTGAATCAAAGTAAAGTAGAATTGGGCCTAAATTGTGAGATTAAAATAAATGATTAAAGAAAATAAAAGGTTGCCACGTTCATATCTCATGCTCGCTGGGAGGGGTGTGCTCATAATCCTTTTTAAATTTATATTACGACTAGCCTAAATGGAAGTACTGGCACTATTCAAGACATGAATGCTCCAAGGGACAAGATACTAAAACCAAATGCATCATCAATGTTCCAACAAATGCATCAGATGAACCTTGGAAACGTCTCTCATAAGCATATCATGTGCAGGGCAATTAGCGATGTGGTCATCCATTTAAACCTGCCAGGATAGAAATGTGTTCACAGCAAAGGACATTTCCTAACATAAGAAGTGCATAACATTTGAGACAACTAAAACCCATCTAAAAGCCACAGAATGTACAAGGATAGCACAAATATATAATAAATATTGCATGCCTATTCAAATTAGTTGTAGCTACACTTTAGGATCAAAGTCTAGGTTAAGGTACCCCAGGAACCAACCAAAACAAGGACAAGTTACCACCATGGAGCAAGAATATATTTTCCTGGAATCCTGTAAGATGCCTATGGAAAACTTCGGGAATGCATTTATATCATTTCCAGAGCTTCACCGTCTTGTCATGGCTAGCAGAGGCAACATAACCTGTCACAGGTGACATGGCCAAGGTTGCAATAAGTCCTTCATGCGCTGGCAATGTCATCGTCTTGTTCTCATCATGTTCCAAAGCTCCAAAGACTGCAAAAACAGAGTTAGAATCTCATTTTACAATAGACTTTAAGTATTGGCACTAGACATAAATCAAAAGAAGAATGCCAAATTCATTGTATGATGGAAGGTCATAGTTAGACCGGATCCTAATATACTATTCAGTTGCCTCAGGAAAAAAGACAGCGTTAGTCATGGGGAGATTCCAGGAAAAGTTAGCCATTGGGTAATAGATCATATCACATACAAAACAATCTTTTCAATGCAACCAGTATGTGCAATAACTCCTGTGCAAGAATATTATTTTGGAGATTTAAAAAAAATAATTAAAAAAAAAGCCTCTATTGACAACTTGAAACTGACAAATTAACTCAAACCATCATTCTACATAATGAAACATTTTCATAGCTAAAAATCCATCATGCAGAACAAAAGTACCATCTCTAGTAAATCTCGATAGGCCCAGCTCGCTAGAAATTAAATTGCTAACAAGAAGCTAATTCAATAAGCATGTCATTTTATCAGGATCTGGTTCAGCACAAGAAACACAACAGCATTACGTTCAAACAAAAATGGCAAAGTGAAAGTTCAAGAGACAATAATTCTTACCTGGTAACAACCAATAACAAGAAGTGAAGGATAAGTAGGATGAAATACACAGGAGTGAAATTTATTGCCATTACAGCTAAGCTCATGCACACACTCCCCTTCACTGCCTGATCCAAGTGTCCAAACTCTTACAGAGTCCTCACTGACAGATGCAAGGAGATCTCCAGTAGGATCCCAACATACTGAATGAATAGGCTTTGTATGGCCCTGTAAATATTTAAAAATAACAAAATAAATAAAACAAAGGAAAAACAGGCAGGAAAGCAATGCCAAGATATAACATATAAGAAGAGAAAATGAAGTCTAAATGAGAATTTGTTGACGTTATGATGGCCTGTAGCCAGTTTATACATCTTTTTCGAAATCTTGCCTAATAATACTCATGCTCAGTAGTAACAAATGAACATTCCATACAGAGAAAAGCTTCAATGACACTAATACGCCATGCGAATTGATTAATGGTATATAAATACTGATAAAATCCTGATATGTAGATAGTTTTATAAGAAATATGTACTATTGTTACCATTTGCTCAAAAAAAACCTTGATACTTGCTCATGATTCATCTGGACATATGGTATAATACAGTAATAGTACCACTAAATCTTTTTTCTTTCACACCAAATAAGCAGAGCCTACTCAGCAAAAGAACACCACATAAAATTATTCAATGATAATTCAGTTTAACAAAGCATCTATGAACCTCTCAATAAAGGTGAAAAATCAAAAAAGGAACTTCTGCAGGGACAATTTTCATCAAGCTGAGCTGCTCGATCATATACTTATTAGGACAACTTGATTAATTGCTTTCACCTTCTACTAGAAGACTTTTCAAAGCTCTAATCAGCACCTTTATTTCTACATTGCTTATGATTAAAACAAGAATAGAAAAGGCTTGCACATCAGAAAAAAAAAAAAGAAGCTATGACAAGTGACAACAAAAATATATCTGCTGTCTCTATCCTATTTCTGTGAATTACCTTGACAGAAAACCTAAAGCATACAAATTCACCATAATTTCGCGCCCCCCCCCCCCCCCCCCCCCCCCCCCAATGTTAGGGCTGGGGGGCAGTCACATTTTAAGCACAATCTTAAAATGAAATAACTGACCTGCAACGTTTGTCGACAGGACTGTGACTCCACATCAAGAATTGATACAACATTTTCTGCAGCAGCAGCAAGATACCTTCCAAGACGAGGTTGAAATCTCACTTGCACATGGCCACCCTAATTGATGCCATATATATGTAAATCTCTTCAATGAGAATGCCTTAGCTAGTTGAGTACTGCTGTGGCAGCACATTATGCAAAGAAATGGCATTTACATGATACAAGAAATTAGCTTACCTTGAATACCCTTGTACAGCTACCATTATTGACACTCCAATATCTTATCTCACCATCCCCGTCGCAAGAACAAATAAGATCATCTTTATTTGGATGGAAATCTAGAGACATAACAGTGGATACATGCCCCACAAAAGTACGGAGAGAATAGCCGGCTGCAAATTCAGTGGCAAGAATAATTAGGACAGTTATCTCAGTGGTAAACCCAACCAAAATCTATCCTGTAAGGCACTCAATACATTCTTAGAGCCAAAAGAAAACATCTCATAAAGTTTAGTAATCTATCAGACATAAACTTCCGCATCACAAAGCAAAACTGGTGAATATGAACTCACAGAAGCACAATATTTATTGAGAAAACGGTCATCCCGCCATAAGAGTGGTTCAAGAAGGTAGCCTGTCTATCAATAAGTATACTTGATCATAGATGAATTAAATCAGAAGAGCTTAAGTGTATACAATTTTTACTATAGTGATCCAACCAATGGCTGAAACATGTTCATTTCATCATCATAAAAGGAAAAAATCTGTTCAATGAAACCATGGATCTATAATAAATGCCAGCATACCTATATCTAATGCCACCATAATGTGGCAAAAAGACAAAATAGCCCATATTAACAGACAGTCCCCACCAACCCTTTTCTGGTTCCTTTCCCCAATTCAAGTCTGAAGCAGCATTTGACTGAAGGAAAACTACTCATGTTCCAACATATCATTTCAACAGTTCCCACAGCCACAACAATGTCAATGATAGTTGAATTGCAAAAAATATATTCCTTAAATTCATGCAAATTTTGCAGAGGTTTCATTCCATAAGCATGGGGTGTAGATGACTTCAGGAATTATAAGAACATATAAAATTGTTTACTATGCCAATGCACACACATAGTAACAAGTTTCAAAAAGGTAAAAATATAGTGTGTCTAAGTTTTAATCTATTAGAAGATGTCAGAAGAATGATACTAAATTAGAACAAGAGATCATGCAACTTACATTATCAGCATCCCACACCCTAACAGATTTGTCAAATGACGAAGTGGCTAGACGTGACATGCTTGGACTGAACCGGACATCAGTGATCAAAGCAGAGTGTTCTTCAAGGTTAGTTTTAGGCTTCAGTGTGTCTGCATACCAAAGTACAGCCTGAATTGCAGAACAATAAGCAAAGGTAGAAATTTTATTAGGGACAAACATTGCTTTAACGAACTGCGATCAATGGTTTATGAAATTCCAACCTTTTTATCATGTCCACCTGTTGCCAGCAACTTGCCATCTGGTGAGAAATGGCAGCAAATAACTTTGCTAGTGCTTGCTCGTACAGAATTTACTTCATTGAAGGTAACACCTGCAATCCAGTTTCAGCCCATTAAAAGTAAGAAAACCACAACTAGAAGCAAAAATTTCCACAAGAAAGATTTTTGGAGCTCTTTTAAGTTTACTATGATAATGGTTTCAAAGTTGTAGAAGCTAATGCAAGATTTCAGTATTTCTCTAAATCAAGCATCGACCTTTAGCAAAATGACAGTTATAAAAATTTCATGACAACATATGTATAGATATGTCTGGTGATTAGTTGGCCTCTTGGCATCTGCAAGGTAAAGTAGCATGTATATCCAACTGCCAACATCAGCGAGAAAATATAAAAAATGCGCACACCCTGAAACAAATATAAACTTAAGGGTTTATTAAGCTCAAAGATGATGAGTGAAAAGTTAAAAAATGAGTGCAATCATAAAGATGAACCAAACGAACATCAGTTCCAATAGCAACTAATGGCTGTGCCTAATGATTAGAATTTCCTGCAGGCTGAGTACTGATTAAAAGATGGACTGTGGAGATTGACAGAATGATGCTCCAACACTAACTCCAAGTTTTAAGCTATTATCTCAGCAGCAATCGTGATGGCATAGAACCTACTGTACCTTTAGTGACATCCATTGAACGACAGACGGCATCTCGAGGATCATTATCATCATGAGATAAAAAAGAGTCAACATTATCATCAAGGGACCCATCCTCTACCAAACGATCCATGTCAGCCTGCAATTCACGATCTTTATCACCCACTGCAAAATTTGAATTCCAATGAGCACTAAAGCAAGGATTTCCAATCTTTCAATTAACATGACAAGCAACAATTACTCACCAACTGATTTGATGCAGATGCAAGAGCATTGCTACCTTCAGTGCCAAACATTTTGTGTGGCAAAGATGGCATAATCACATCTCCAGGTGTTTGAGTTGATGGTGTTGATGGAGAACTTGGGGAAGGTCCAGCTGTGTTTGCTGTTCCCGAACTATTTGCAGGGCCTGAAGATGATAGGGGCTGCTTTCTTTTCCGCCCAGTCTGATTCTTTGAAACCTTTAAATGCATAAATGCATACCAAATTAGGAAGCCCGCTAATTGTATCACAGGATAAACCAAAAGCAGAAATAATTCAGGAGTAGAACCATAAAAATATGAATAATACAGTCCTTCTAATGGAGACAGCGAGTGCTTGTACTGGATTCTATCATAAATCCTTTATAATAGAAAATTCATCATCTCCAATTAATGCATAAAAACACTTAGCAACAGATATACACTATTGTCCCAATATTCAGTTGCGGACTCAAGTTTTTGGAAATATCTATGTTAAAATATATTTCCTCTATTTTAAATTAAGTTGATTTAGGCCAAACAAAAACAGTTTTCCAACAGGCTTTGTACAGGTTAAACAAGCAAACCAAACCTATCCTTATATAGCCATACAACATCTACCATCACTATTTTGCTTTCAGTTTTGAGAAGATGAAGCCAATGTACCACAAATTTGTCAACAAAATCAGCTTGTACAGGTTAAAGCTTAACCAGAGGGAGCTGCTCTCCTGAATAATGCGAAGAGAAGAATGATCTTTATATCTATTTTACTAAAATAATTGCCTAAGTGAAGATTCAATGTCCAATAGACATACCCATCAGCATATAAATATATCACAAGTAATGTTCAAAGGTATTTACTTAATGAAGGAGAGAATCATAAACTCCTCCAAAACAATGCTGAATTCTTGACCGACAACCAAATCAGGTAAGGACGAGAACTTTGATTCATGAACCATATCATAAAGAACATTCCTTAGTTGAGGGAACAAATCATCGAACATCTCAAAATCATCCACACATAGTATCTCATCATAGTGAGAAAGCTCCGAGAGAAAACAGAAAGAAGAACAATTATTAATGATGCACAGTATAAATATTTTAAAGGCTAAACAATAAGTGAGCTATTCTAATGATTCTAGATAGTTATCAAGACAGTTAGCAAGAAAATACACTACGAACCACACAATAACGAAAAGATGTAGAAAATATAATAGAGTATCTCCAGATGTCACATCGATGTACTGCATGGAGCTACTAACGGACCTGATCATTTCCACGGAATGAATTCGACATGTTATTATCTATTGCAACACCACTCGGACCACCCATTTTATCTTGAGGAAGAATACCATGAACAGAACTCAGGACTGCTGATTTGAGAGAGGATGTTGCTGAAGTTGCTGCTGATTACTACTTTGCTGTTGCTGCTGCTGTTGCTGATGTAATTGAGCCAACCTCAACTTCAAAAAAATAAAAATATGAAAAAAGAAGAGATTCAGAAGTGACAACAATCTATTCACAAAGAAATATCCAGAAAAATTTTGAATTTTGCACAGCCACAAGGGCATGTCAAACATAATATGCACCTTCACCAACATCTCTGTATCTCCACGGGGCAAAAGTTGTCCTCCTGGTAGAGGTGATCCAACATTTGGAACATCTCCCATGGTGCTCAGAATGCCATCCTTACCAAGAGCTATCCCCCGACTTTAACAGCACTTTGAGTCTTCTACTCTCATCATTACCAGAAAGTGAGGTCATATTTTGTTGTGCAAGCAAAAGCTGCTGCTGGTGCTGAGGTGTCAACATTTGAAGTTGATGAAAAGGTTGAGGAGCCTGCATAAGGGCTTCTGTTGCTGAAGAAGGCCAGAGCGAAGTTGATCAAATCGCTGAGCAGAAAGATACATATTGAAATTAAATCATAAAGCAAAAGACAAAGTGTGCTTTTCCTAAATTTATGATTTGATCCACTTTGAACATATGGCCTTATATGGGGTCTATACAGCAAATCCATGCACATAATAATATGGAGTACGAGTCCTAAAAGTTTGTAGGTCAATTCAATATTCGAAAAAAGATTTAGTGTTTAATTGACCATTTGGAACTCTGCTAAACTATGTCAACAACATATGACGGCAGACAATTGTGGTTCTGAATACAGAACTGATGAACAACCGATCTTTGGGAGAAACATTTTCAGGCAATTTCTGCTTTATTTTTTCTTACAAAGACGATGAATATATCTAAGGTCCTCCCATGTGATGGGTGTCTACTGTCCATGTGTAATAATGCCATAGCAGCAGTTAGTTACAAGCGCATGTATTTACTAATCTATTACAATGCGGAGTTTATGCAATACATAAACATGCAATGGTTGTGCAAATATGCATGGTGCGTAACTATAATGCAGGTCTAGCATGCAAATACTAAGTAGCATGGTATGCTGACTAACTAAATGCCATACAAGACCCATAAGAATGGCCTTTTGACTGCAACAAGAGGCAGGCCTATTACATGGCCTGAGTCCAGGCCCATCATCATTGTTAACATATGCAAGCCAACATGCTAAGTTCCAGAATACTCATCCATCATTTCAGTTACTTTCCCCTTGTCTCACTCAATGTCCCCTTCCTCAACATAAACCTAACTCAAACTCCCTTGTCTCACAGTTCACCAAAATGCTTATGACATTAGTCACGCATATCCACAAATAATAAAGGAAAAAAAACATTCTCCTTGAAAAATGATGTAAAAGGTTTAAACATCCCTAAGCAACTTACTGTTAATGGCCACCCCTTCAAAGGCAAATTGTTGCCACCTTGATTTGATCCTGAACAACATATGCATTAACCACAAATTAATAAATAGAGCAATAATGAAGTGTTAATAAAGTGGGTTTGCTTCTTACTGGTTCAGACATGAAAAAGAAGACCTTCAATACATAAGTTGAAGACTTAAAGCTTAACAAAGAGGAATCAGCTACCAGGAATCCCAATCAATGATCCCTCCGGCCCTCGGCCCTTGGATTTAAGACTGGATTTATCTCGTTCTTAATTTCCTTCCACAAAAACACTCATAGGATGTTCAAATAAAATTTCATTTAACAAGACAAATATCATCCCCAGTAAAAGGAACATACGGTCCATTTCCTGGCATCTGTTGATTTCTAGTTTGAACTTGTGGAGATATCCCCAGCAGCACCATGTAATATTTGCCTGCAATTGATAAACATGCAAAAATGATTCAATGAGAAAGAAATACAATGGCAAAGTCAAATCTCATGACAAAATCTCTACAATCAATTATCATAAATATATTATACTTTTAGAGAAACTATCAGAATAACAATAAAAAAAGAGCCTTAACTTCACAGTGTTTTGCCTCCTTAAAGTCTTAAAATAGATAAATGATGCAATAGTCAACAGATACAGGTTAACAGCTGGCATTCATCTAGAGCAATGAAAGCATCATTGGCAAACTGAATTGCTACATGCTAGAGAAATATCATCATAAAACTTATTTATTCTGGTCATGTGAGAAGCTATTCTAGATAGATTAGCCTTCAAGGCATTTTTTTTTCATTTTTTTTTTTTAATCAAACATTACCCCGAGGGCTGTCCAGTTGCTGTTGCTGGCTTCAGCATTGATGGGTGATTGGAATCCAAAAGCTGGCCCATGTTCTCACAAAATCTTTGCTGTGTAAAGTCATCCAAGCGAGGGTCAGTGTTGAAAGCATCCATTTTTAATTGCTCAATATCTAATTTTTATATCCGTAAAAACCAACAAGAAGAAACCATGCTTCTAAGAAAAAGCATAGGTCCAATGACCTTCACAGCTGAGTCATCAAATGTATCCCTCTGAGGAGGAAGTTTTAATCTTTCCTCATACATTTTTGTAGCCAAAGCATTTGCAGTTCCAGGATTTTGTCGCATCAGCGGATCATTATTGGCCATTCCATTTGCTGTACCATTCATTACATGTGCACCCTCTCTTCGCTGCTGCTGCTGTGGGGGCTGCTGCTGCTGTTGCTGTTGTTGTTTTGTGATGGCTGCTGCTGTTGCGGTTGCTGTGCTGTTGTTGCTGCTGCTGTGCCGGTGGCTGCTGTTGCTGAGCATGCCTCTGCATTAAGATCTGCTGCATTTGCAGCTGTTGCTGCTGTTGAGGCTGTTGTGGCTGCTGTTGCTGCTGCTGCTGCTGCTCCCTAGCTTTTACTAACTGTGACTATAACTCAGCAATTAGCAGTTTTAGACAGTAACTGTCAGTAAATTATGGCTGCTTTCAAGCATTGAACTTCCAATATATTAATAGATGAAATGAACCCTAACATTTAGAGAAAGAAGAATGATTCGGCGGGAGAATAAAAAGAAAAAAAAGGAAAAACATGCTTCTCATGTGTGATATGTAGTTTCATTATGGCAGCCACAAGCAAAACAAGGAAAAATAAGCACTGGATGGTATTAGGAGGCATGAACGTCACAAAATAGGTTGCAAGAACAAACCTCTTAAAGCATGCAAAACACAGGGAATAAAAGAATGCAGCCTATGGCTTTTGGCTTCATGTACAAGATTTCATATATAGTCAATTAGTTGGTAGAGTATATGTTGCCAGGTAAATTTTTGACAGCTTAATTAAATATCATCAACATTTTCCAGCCATATATCAATAAAAGGTAATATAAGATTTCTTTTCTCATCATTAATAACCCCCTCAATACTCCTACAAATGCATTATTATATGCGCGCATGTGCATGTGCATGTGCACGTGCACATGCACGTGTTGTCAACTTTACGGGCTACAATATAGCTTATGGTAGTCACATGTCATATCAGATACCCAAAGTTCAAAAATTGCTTCCAATTATCTCATTGAGCTATTATGCATATGAGTAACATCCACATGGGTAAGTGTTTATGTTGTGATTTTGAATCTTCTTTAGTTCTTGTGAATATTCAAATTGGTTACCTAGAGAAAGAGAAGAGGAGATAAGAGACTAGACTGAAATCTCATATATGACCTATCGTCTACCTGATATAAAATGCTTTAAGATTCGGTGATAAGGGCTTACTAAAACAACAGCATATCCCTTAATTATGGAACACCACATGGTTATTATAGTTCAGACATAATGGTTGCTTCAAAGAGGTTTCCCAACAGGAAATATTGAAAATAAGGGTCTGGAAAGGATGTCACCGAGAAAGAAAATTACAGATGACGACATCTGAAGAATGCCAAAAGGATTTAATCACATGTCACTAAAAGCAACAGCCATGAACCAGTATAAGTGAAGACCATGATGCTCAGAAATAGATTTTGTCTCCCGTTGGTATGTTTTCATTTCAACTGTTCCTTCAATTGGTAAAATTTCTTGCATCTTCTATGAGTGGAAGTGTATTTTTACATTAAATTGAAGCAACCATCACCCTAGAAAGGGATGAAAGTTATGTCATAGAATGATATGGATTCTCTGTCCAATAAGTTAATGTATCTAAGAACGAATCTGCTAGTTTATCAAATAAAGTCTTCCTTTTCAGTGACTGAGAAAGAAAAACACCAACTGACAGGTTTCCTATAATTGACATCACTTGGCATTTTTATGCCAGTTTGCAATATCTGACCAACAATTCATCCACAACCAAAACATCGGAGTCATATATGCCTACCTCAATATACGATGCTGCAACCTCAGAGTGTTTCTCATTTGTCCTAGCAATAAATATATCCCAGAAGACGGACCACCATTCAAACAGAAAACCTCCTGGTGCATCTATAGCTGTAAATCACGGATTTAAAAAAATGATTGTTTAATCCACAAAGCCTGCATGAAGAATAATACAAATAAACCAACAAACACCATAAAAATGAGAGTTTATCCTTCCTTACCAACAGGGTCCGATGAGACTTTTCCTTCAGTTAGAAAAGTTTGAGCAGTAGCCTTTAAATCCCTCTTCACTAAATAATCATGGATGTACACATCCAACCTATTGAAGGAAAGCACACCAACGTCACACAGATCCTGTAATATGGTATTCTGCTACGAAATACGGGTACTTTACATGAAGTGTCATTCATGTTGCATGAATCCATGCCATGTAGTATGACTATGACTCATAAGATCGTATCATATCAATAGCACCTAAGCTAGGGGTTATAATCATATTATCAAATGCACACACACCACACAGATATGTCAAATAAACCAAGAAAGGCAACAGCTTATGAATCAAATCCAAATGCTGAGAAGAAAATCCAGAAACTCATGACCCAAAAAAAGAGCATCTTTTACAGGACCCAAAAAAAAAAAAAAAAAACACAAATAAGTAGAAGGACCATAAGTACCTTTGTACATAGAACAACAGCAGACCAAACACAAAAACACACTAAGAACAAATCCTCACACTTACATTATGTAATGTAAATACGGTGTTGCACAAAGAAGCTCCAACCAAAATGCATGTACATTATCAGTAAACAAGAAACAACTAAACTTGATATAGAACAAAATAAAACAAAATGAACCCACTTCAACAGTCAAAAAAGCACAAAACTTCCTTCTACCCAATAACCAAAACAACCCGAACAAAATTGGGTAATACTTATCAGTAAAAATAAAACCTAAATTGGATTTTATTTTCCGCCCTTATGACAGGACAAAAAATCTGCCATAAAAACGAAGTCTTGTTCATATATCCTTACATTTTATCAGCTTCCCAATTGGTTTGAGACATATTGTTGTGAAACAGTTCAAGGACAGTGTTAGATTTTAGTCAATCTAACGACCTGCACTAATGTTGTTATGACTTATGCTAAAAAATTATAGAGAGAGGTGGGAAAAAACAAAGAAGAAAAGGATATGATAAAACTGCTCTTTCTCTAAGGTTAGTGAAAATCTTATTCACTCTCTCAGTCCAAGAACACAAAGATAGGTGGTGGGGGGGGAGAGAGAGAGGGGGATAGAGAGAGAGAGAGGGAGAGATACAGAGACAGAGAATAAAATATAAAGGATATGGGTCTGAATAGGACACATTTTATAAAAAGAATAAATATTTGCTGGTCATATACAATAATTTATCAACTAATTACAACAAAACAACTGAGAAGTAAGCAAATGAGAAATTAGGAAATTTTTTCAATTCATATTAATATTTTATTAACATAAACACTATTATACCTACAGTAAATATCCATTTATAATTAAAAAAATAAGAGATTAATGATTAATTTATTACTTTGTTTGATTTTCAGTACAGGATGAGTACTAATTGTACTAAAATTTTGGAGTGAAAATGAAAGGTTCGGGAAAGAAAAAGAGGAAATTTATTTCAGAATTCAAATCCTGAGTTCCTTAAAAGGTGCCCTTACATGATCTTTAGAAATAGTGTACAGCAATATACAATGTATTTTAACGTGCTATTACTGCTTTCAAAATTGGAACTTTCATTGTTACTAAGTAAGTTCATAAATATTTTAAAGTGCTCATGGAAAAATTCAAATGTGAAATAAACAAATCATTAGATCTTCTTTTTATATTATAGCATGATTCCTTTTAGAGTTTTCCATCAAATTACATAAGAACAATAGAATTTAAAAGAAAATTATTTTGAATTCCCAAAAACATAAGCATGTAAAACAAAAAAAAAAATAGAAAAATTTTCTTTTGAATATTCTAAGCATCAGTCATTCTGGTAATTTTTAGTGGATGTTTTAGTAATAAATGTTAACGAATTAAAAAGATATTTATGAAACATCAATATTTTTACAAAAGATGAAAAATGACATATAAATATAAAAATAGGTGAAGCTTCCTTTTTACTCTTTAAGGAATGTTTTTGATGTTACCATGCGAATGCTTTGGTTAAATAAAGAACATGCAACTTTATTAAAGTATATAAACTTTATTATTAGGTTTTCTTTTCTTGTTTTTTTCATTAATATCTTAATGCGGTGCCGCGGATTAACAAATACCGTGTGACTTGGGGGATCTAAATTTTCGTCCCTGACCAATAAAAATAAATATATTCAGGTTAAAAGTATTAAATAAATTTCTTTTATCATTTTCACGTTTTATTTTTATTGTTTTAAGCATATATTTATCAAAAATTAGTATAAATAAAAAATAAACATTTTATCAATAAAATATGAATACAGATAAAATACGTATCAAACTCTTATTTATTCGTTGTTGACAGCGTAAAAAAAAGTTATATAAAAAAAGTAAAATTGGGTACTGTTGAAGAAGCAAGATGAGCTTTTGTAGAATAGGATCTGTTTGGATGATCTGTTTTTTTATCTGTATCTGCATCTATATCAAAAATATATATGTAAATATATATGATTTGAATCTATATTTTATTTGTATTTAATTTATTTGATCTTTTCATGAGAATTATTAACTTTTTTTTATTTATATCTATTTCTTAATAGTTAATTTATTAGAAAAAAATTAAAAAAAAAATATTTATACCTCTTTGAAAAGTTAAACAATCAGACCCTAAGTTTAACAGCTCGAGTCCCTTGGTCTTGTGAATTTATCAAGCAAGGACTTTGGCTTCTTCATACGTAAAGACGTAAATAACCTTAAAGAATGTTCATATTTGCGAATAAAAATTAGGAAGCTTTGTGAGGGTTTGGGTTTCAGACAGGGTCAAAGGGGGAGGGAGGAGTTTTGTGTAATTTAAGATTGCGAGAGCATGACTTTATGAGTTAGCTGATAGCAGGAGTCTTTCCAAGGCCGTACTCTTCCGTGTTTGAAATTTATGGAGGAGGACAAACCATTTGGGATATCCAGTTTGACCTTAACGAGGATGAACAACGGTGTCTTCTGTATATTCCCCAATTCATTCTATTTTACTTGTTGAAATGGAAGCTAGTAAATTAGTATTCAGGTCAAACGATGTTGTGGGCCTGGGCTTAATCTGGATACATTTCATCACGTTCAATTTATTTTATTGCGACTAACATTTGAGGGTTTGTTTAATTTATCGTTTCACATCAAATTTTTATTATTTAAAAATAAATATTTATCAAAAAAAAAGATATCGATAAAAAAAAAACGGTATTACTTATAAACAAACTTAACAGATACGGCACAAATAAGTTACAGATATAAATATGATGCAAGTAAAAATCCAACAATCCAAACGGACTCTATATTATTGGTATATTTTTGCTTATTAGTATAAAACATTGCATGAATGTCAACATATATATTTATATACTAAGTTGGATAATTAAATATTGCCGCTCAACAACACTAACTAGTTATTCAATCTAAAAGTTATGGAATGCTATTAGTGACGAACCATTAGAAAAAAAAAAAGTCCAAAAATGACATTGAAAGTTTTAAATACTATGTATTGAAAATGTTTTAATGGTGTGGAGTCTAAAGGGAGATGCATGTGCTGAATATATATCGATAGATGTATTAATATATGCATGTAAAGTTTTCTATCAAAATATTTAATAGAAATTAGTTTATTTTAAAATATAGTGTATATACATGCATACATACAATATAATTATATATAAAATTACAAATATGAATGAATAGTTATAAAATAATGCCGTGTCTAGATACTTCTTTTTTTTTTCTTTTTTGGCCATATAAATAAATTGTATATACACATGTATGTATGAGTAGATAGACTATCGCTTTTGTTGTTTTTTCGATTGCTACTTTAAGGTTCAACAGTATTTGATATACTGCATACTTCCAACAAAGGAAAAAAACACACGCCAACACATACACATATATTATAAATTACAAATACTGTAATTAGAATTTAAAAAAAATCTAAACAGTAATGACTTTATGTAAGCCCCGGAAAATTTCAGTAAATAATTTTAAGATGAACTTCGAAAATAAACCCTAAAAATCACTCCAAGTTAAAACCGAATTTTGACAAGTCTTGAACCATGAATGAATCCAAAAATTTCTTAATCATGAGAAAACGAAAATCCTCGAAAATAAAATAAGAACTCAGTGGTCTTCAAATTCAAAACCACTACGTACGAAAAATTCCATATTTAACTCCGACTTATAAAAACGGGTAATAGAAAGCTCAAAAACAAATTATTAAAAAGCAAATAACGATGGACTTTCGAAAATATAACTCAATTCAAGAATTCCGAAAACATTAAGAGATGTTAAATACTTACAAAAATAAAATTTAAAATAAATTTCTCAAATTAAATATGTTGTATAAACATAAATATCAGTTTCCAAATTGGCAAACGTCTAAACCGGAAAACCACCCGGAAACCCTAATCGGAGTGCAATAGCCTAAGTCCGGCAACTTAGTGCCCCTAACCCCAGAGGCCGAGGCATAGCTAAATATGTAGAATAGCTCATAGTAATATGAGTTTGTTTAAAAATATCATATTGGTAAATTTTTGACCTATTTCAAACCCGTTCGGACACAGACTTCGAAAAGCGTGTCCCGAGGCTCGAGATATCAAAAATATACCAATGGTACCGTTAGACTCGTAATTTCATGAGATTTCTAAAAATATCATTTATAAATTTTTCGAGTTATAAAAGTTACAGTTATAACCTTTTTATCGTATTTCCGTTATTACCGGTAATTGATTAGTCTTTGGCACTATTCATTTTTTTTCATTATAAAATTTTATTATTCTTGTAAAGCCTTATATTTTTAGATAAATAATTTATATATTTTAGAAATTTTTTGTTTTTCTAAAATTAGTTAATTCGGGCTTTTACGGGATCAGATTCTGTTTAAGACCCGGTACTAAAAATAAAATAAATTAATTTAATAATTAGAAAATATTTTAAAAATATTGTTATTCCAATAAAATATTTTTTTAGAATTTTTCGGGTTATAAAAATATTATTTATAGCCTATATTCGCGTATTTTGACTGTACCGGTAACATATTTGTTAAAATACTAAAATAATTCAAATAATTATTTAATTTTTATTATGAAAATTCTGCTACAATTATTTGGAATAAATTTTCCAATTTTATTTTATTTTAATTTATTTTATTAATAAAGTACTTTTACAACCCATATTTTCAAGTACACCTTACACATATCACTTCCTTTTCACTTCAATCATTCTACACATAATCCCACACTTCATGGCAGATTTTTCCTTCTTTATGGCTGCCATTGTCCTTCATTTATTCCTATTTTGACTAAATTAAATAAATTCTACTCCTTCTTTAAGAAGCTACACATACACATTTATTACACAAATTAAATTCAAGTCAAAATTCAACAAAACACACTCTCTCTCTCTCTCCCAATTCACGTGAATCCCCTCCCCAAAATCTGCCCTTGTTTTATTTTTTTTTCTCTCTTTCATTCATTTAATACACTCATTTTCTCTCTCCCTTTCATTTACTCATTCCTTCCTTTTTCATTCTTTAGTCTTTCTCTCTCTTTTTTCCTCTCTTTCTTCTTCATTTTCTCTTGTTCCTCCATGGAAAACAAGCTGCCCCCTTCTTTTTCCATGGCTTCCACACTTCATTTTTAAAGATTTCTAAGCCAATCTTCTTCCTAAAGCTCCATAGGTGATATAGGTAAAGTGTAATGAAGGTTTCATGCATCAAATGACCTTCCATAAGCTTAAAAGCTTAGGATGATGATGCCAAAAATGAAATCTTTCTCTTCTCCACTTTTATTATCTTGTATTGCAATTATTTTCTTGTTTAAAGTTGATATATTTTGTAGATCTAAATTGTTGTAGCTTTGATTTTTGTTTATGCCATAGATCTTGTCATTTAAGTTGTTATTTTTGTTATTTCTTATGATTCATGCATAGATCTATCATCCACATAGTGATTCATGCATTTGAAACTAGTTTAGAAAACTAGATCTAGAGTTTTGGAGTTCATGAATGCATTAGACTTTTGTTTTATGTTCATAAGCAACTTGTAATAGCATGAGGATAGTAGGAATGTGTTAAGAAACTCAAGATCTATTTTATTTTCAACAAAAACCATTTTTGGAAATTCGGATGAAAATGGAACCATATTTAGAAAAGTGGTTTTTCAACTTCAAAATGTGTATTTTCATTTAAAATGAAAGGCTTAGGGTATAGATACCATAAATGAAAGATTTTGATAAGTAAAGTTTAGATCCATGATGTTTATAGCTTATTACCATGCATTTGTTTATGTTTATGTTCATATTAAGTATAGATCTTAGTTATGAACTCAAACAAAATTATGAAATTCGTATTTTGGCAAGACCAATATTTAAAAACCACTTTCCAAGTGTCAAAATGTAATTTTTACTTAAGAAAATGAAGGCTTAATATATGTATATCATCAAGACTTCTTTTTACAAGAATCTAATGTGATTTTCAAAAGTTATTTTCAAAACAAAAATCCTATTTTCGGATTTTGGCCAAGGCCTATTTTAAAAACATGTTTACCAACTCAAAAATGAAGTTTTTATTTAAGAAATGAAAGGCTCATAAGATATGATATGTAAGGAATGGATTTTCATGAGCTTAGATAGATTTTATCAAAAGATATAACCAAAAATAAATTTTGTAAATTCGGATCCCAACTAAGACCAATTTTTAGAACCCATGTATCAACTCTAAAACTCATGCTTTATGTGAAAAATGAAGTATATAGGTAATAGATATCATTAAGCAATGATTTTTACAAGTTAAAATGAGCTTAGGCATGAGTAATGTGTAAAACAAGTAATGGAATTAAAATGGAAAAATTTGAGTTAGTCAAATTGTCAAATTCGTAATTTAAGATGATGCATATGTAATCACTTAGTATTTGAGCTCAAATTGCAATTTTTATGTGTTAAATGAAGTCCTTAGACAATAGATGTAGTAAAGTCTTAAATTTTAATGCATTAAACAAGTTTTTCCCAAGTGAATCATTCAAAAAGTGGATTTTCTAAAATTCGGATTTTTGAGTAAATCATATTGGAAAATATATTTGCAAAGTGTAAAATGCAAATTTTTGTGTGAGAATGAAGTCCTTAGTGGTTATGTATGATTGAGCCCTAATTTTCTAAATATCAAATGATTTTTACTCAAAGGAATCACTCAAAAGCCAATTTTTACCAAATTCGGATTTTGGAATCAACCCCACTTGAAAACATGCTTACAAAGTGTAAAATGGAAATTTTTATGTAGAAATGAAGGTCATAAGTAATATATATAATGAAGACTCAATTTTGACAAAAATAATTATATTTTCTTAAGTAACAAATCCAAAACAAATGGAAATGATAAAAGTTAGAAAACTAGATTTTTCATAAGTAAGTGGTTATTATGGTCTTGCAAAATAAAAAGTTATAAAATTTCTTTTTAGCAAAAATCATCAAGATCATACATACATTAAGCTCATCTCATGTCATTCATGTTAGAAATCACTCATATTGCATGTATAGTAAGTTATATAATAAAATTTCAAAATTACAAAACTATTTTTCGGAAATTGAAATTGTTGCTGACCTAATCTGATCCGAACTTTTCGAAGCTTCAAAGTTTTCAAAACTAAAATAATATTAGAATTAGATAGATCTTCGAAGTAGATAGAAATCGATATATAATTTGCGAGATTCCGAGTTAAAATGACCAAGTTATGGCCGTTTTAAGTTGGAATTCCCGCTTAGGACAAGAATTACGAATTTAATAGTTCGTATAAGATCGTTGAGATTAGTTTGAGTTGAAATACTTATTAGAGTATTTCTTCCTTTTTAGGTGACCCCGATATCGACGATTCCCTACCACCGGATTACTTATACTAAGAGACCGGTGATCCAATGACCGAGTGAGTATTACTTCCGATTTCATTTATTGTATGTGATTGTAATAATAGTTGCACTAGGTATTTGGTAAAGATAAAATGGATATGCATGATGGGGACGAATGGGAAAGATGTATGCTTGTTGTTGATATGAGAAATGGAATGTAAGAATATCGAAGCCGAGTGATTAACTATTGCCTGTATAGATGAATTAGAATTGATTGTCTGCGATTATTGACTGATCACTTAAAAGAATTGGTATAATTGATTATTTGGAATTGAAGATGAAATTGAACTCATTCATACACGATGGGGATAGAGCATTAGCATTTGTCGGTTTATCGTTGTACCTTAAACGATTTTATAGTTTATAGTTGTCCGTAAGCTGAAACGGTCTCGGTCGTACTGCAGGATTCGTTAATCTGCTAACCCGGGATGGAGGGCGCAAGTCCATCCACATATGATTTCCGGCAGGTCATATGTTTGTTGAATTCACGAGTTTGATGCATATCACTTGTCTGACTAATCACTTGATTGTATGACGTGTTATAAATGTAATCCTGGAAGTTTTCACTCACTAAGCTAGTATAGCTTATACCCCTATAGCTGTTTAAATGAACAGGTTATTTCAAGATTGCAAAGTGGGGACCGAATTGGTTGGAGCCGGGAATGACTTTGGGATTTCGGCAAAGATTATGAATGTACTTGGAGTTGAATGATTTGTATTTTGAAGTGTAGTGATTCGTATATGAAGTGTAGGGATTTGTATTTGAAGTTAGTAAATTTGTATTTCTTTTACATTGTTACTCTATTGTATCAACATAAAATGTATCATTCCGATGTGTCTCCTTTATGTGTTAGACGCCTTGTACATTGTATGGAAGCCTTCGCGTGACCGAGGTGGTCATTCTTAGGCTTTAATATTGTGTACGGCGGACTGCCACGTTTAGGGTACCTTTCGGGGCGTGACACTTTACCTTTTAAAATTAGTTATTGATATTTTGTGCATTAGATAATATTAGGGGTAAGTTTTATCAACGATATCTGAACTTTTTCAATATAGCAGAATTATATATAAACAAAATTTTCACACAAAAATACCTAAACTTTTAAAATATTTCACCTAAAATACCTATCATGCATTAAAAGCGGGTCTAGTAAGCTTATTCTAAAGTTATCATATCACGTGTACACCCGTAATATGAACACCGTCTTATAAGTCAGAGATTACAAGATTTTAATTATTTATTAATTCCCTGTACACTAATTACATATATTCGCATAATGCTATTATTTAAATTGACTTATGGAATCCGATTTTCCACATTTCACCAAGATAGCAGAGAACCGATATCCTCTACCAAATAAGGTTTCAATCCTACAAAATGTAAAGTCTCAGTTATTTGTATAATTTATTAAAATTGTATTTTAAGTTCATAGTATCTTAACTCTCTAGCTCCAAGATGGTTTGATAGAGTAGCACTTTTCACACATTCTAAGTCTGATCACAGCTAGCGTTATTCCTGCACAAAAACTATTGAAGAGTGAGCGAAACCACAGCTTAGTGTGTTAATCCCTCACTACCACTGTCATGTAAGTTATCAAGCATCAATTAAACATTCATGCAAATCTATCTACACACGATATGAATGTACACATGATGAATGCAAGCAAAGCAACACATCTATGGAAGTCCGGAGCCATAGATGATGTAGATTTATGCTATCTACACATCAATTGTCTCATATATTTACTCGTATGGGATACCCTACCTTACTCGAATGGAGCTGCCTGGTGGTAACATCCATCTAGACTCACCCAATGCTTACCCATCATTGGTCAAAAGCAAATATTCCCTAATGTGTACACATTTTACAGTAGTTGATATTTTAATCCGACCATCACCAAATAATGGAGAATCAAACTAACCATCACCAAATCATGGCAAATCATGCAAGTAGACCCCAACTTAGATAACATCTATCGCCAATACTGATCATCACCCAATAAAGGTGAATCGGACAAATAGACCCTAACTCAGGTAACATCCATCACCAATACTGACCATCACCCGATAAAGATAAATTTGGCAGGTAGATCTCAACTCAGATAACATCTATCGCCAATACAAGTCTCGAAAATATCCCAAGTTTATTTCATGAACTCATCTGAAAAAATTTCATTTAAAAGATGGATGTAGAGCAACTAAAGGTTCTCCAAGTCATTTCCTACAGGAGATTTCAATCACATCCGACAAGTACATCCAATTAATTTAATCAAGTAATTATGGATATCCATTTATTCTGGTGATCATGTAGATGATGACATTTACAACAATCAATCATTCAATAGACAAGTAATACAACCAACATAACAACAAACAATAGCAAACACAAGCAAGTAGTAGATTATTAAAACTCCCTCACCTGAGCTTTATTGTGTACTTTATAGATACGAGTCTTGGAAATGCTTAGAGTTTGAGAACTTGGACTCAATATTTTCTATGAAATAAAATAACATGTATTATTTTATTTGTTATTCGTATAGTGATTCTGATTACACTCTTCTGTGTCCTAATTCAAATTTTATTATTCTTGATATATTTATGTACTTAATTAAGAGCTTTTATCTTTATAAAGGTTGTATTCTTCTGGTAGAGTCATGGAATTCGTAATAATACATTTTATGTAAGAGAAATCTTCTTATAATTTTTAGATGTCAGTTTTTAACTATATAAATTTAAACTAAGCTTATTATATTCATTCTAACTTGGATTTTCATATATAAATAGGCATTAGAAAGCTTATTTTAATACTATGTGTTAATTAATTTTGTTCATCTAATCTGTGTGTTTTATTCGTTTTATGAATGCTAATAAAATCAGTAAGGCATTCTTAAGTTTTATTTTATTTTAATGGTCTTATTACTAAATTTTTATAGTTTTATGTAGGCCTTTTAATGTAATAACCTTGTAATAGTTGATATTTATTTTTACTTTGTTTCTCTTATTTCCAATTCATGTTTTATCTATATTTAAGAGAATCATATCATTAGAATTTATTCATGTTTACCTTCTTTAATGCCTATTTTGATAAAGAAATTTTCTTTATTATCTACTTTGTTTGTCAACATTATCTGTCAAGTAAATTGTAATTTCTATTATTTATAAGGTTATATTATATTATTTAATTATTAGTTTATTTTTCTAACATATTTGTAGGTTCATAGTGTTTAGATACCTATCAAATGTTTATTAAACTTAAATTTTCCTTCTTAAGATCATAACATTTATGGTGTAGCTCTTAGAGTTTGATTTCATATTGGGAAGAAAAGGAAAATAGGATTTGAGATCTACATGTTTGTGTTACATGTGTGTGTAGAAGGATAAGTGATGTTTTGTATCCTATACTACCAATTCATGACTCGTGTAGAAGGAAACGTAGTGCTCTGTTTCTATACTACCATTCTACACGGCCTGTGTAGGAGGTCATGTACAACTCAAACATGCAGAGGAGAAAATGATGTAATAAATGAAAATTAACATGTAGTAACTATACATATACATAAATATTAAAGATTCGTGTATATAAGTAATATTTAATCTAAGTTAAGTTATTGATGTGTATTATAAGTGTTTAAAATGGCATCATGAAGAATAAATAAAATAGGATAAAGAAATAGTTTATACATATACTTGTTAATGCGTGTGATTTAATTGTTTGTTGATGAAATGAATTTCAATTCACACTGATCATTGACCGAGTTTTTCAAATTTATAA
The DNA here is from genome assembly GCA_024138025.1 of Combretum micranthum. Taxonomy (NCBI): domain Eukaryota; kingdom Viridiplantae; phylum Streptophyta; class Magnoliopsida; order Myrtales; family Combretaceae; genus Combretum; species Combretum micranthum. Next base: position 306,057 of record JAMXBD010001284.1, read on the forward strand.
ATGTTTTCTAAATCAGATTCAATAACTACGGTCTCACAGGGTAAGCACACCCATCAAATGTAGCATAGATAATGATTTAGGTCGGTCCCAAGGGAATGATTGGCAGCTAGTGTACTCTCAATCTCATCAATTGCCTAGCCAAAGAAAGGTTTAGAAAAACATAAAGAAGAAAAGCAACTATGCTAAGTTAGAAATATTCATGAACATTTAATAGGTAAAATGAAAAATAAGCCTGTAACTTCTATGAAATAGCAGCTTAGAGTTACTTCACCAATTCCTTATCAGAATGATTTCTTAGGAACAACAAACTTCTTAAAAGTTGTTTGAATCATGTGTTTATACCGCTGGATTCTCTAATTTAAACTAAAACTTCTCTCGAAGTCAATAGTTCTAGATCTAGCTAAAACTAGTAATCTAAAGTTTCAATTAGACCCGTATAAAGAATAGGAATCCATTGTTTTGAAAAGATAAGTCAATGAATTTTTAAAACAAGTGAGAAAAAGTCTTCACCCATTCTTCGGTAATAGGTAGTTAGGATCAACTCTATTAGCAACCATAGATCTATTCAATTGAATGATCTCTTGATCTATTCAATTGAAATCAATCGTGGATTTAAAAGAGTATACCATTCCTTTAAAACCCACAAGTTAAGTTTAAGTTACTAATTACAAACACCCAATCAAATTCACTTGAAAGCGCATTTAAAATCAAACTAACTAAGGAATTGGATTCATAATCCCTAAGCTATAGGAGTTTATGTCTCCATGGATTTATCAAAATAAGCACATATTAGAAGAAATAAAACAAATTCGAAAGATTAATCAATTAATTGCTAAAAAATTCATAGAAATTACAAACATCAGGTTAAATTGATTTTACCCAAAAAACAAAAGAAATTCTTAGGTAAAAAGAAATGAAAATTCTTTTACCCAAGAATTCTTTAGAAATCTACTCTATGTTAATATTGATTGACACTGTTGGTATATGCTTTACAATGCATGCTTGCACATTTATTTAAAGAATACTAGGCACAGAAAGCATGGCCTACTTTATTGACACGTGGTAGATTTGATAGATTATTTCCAATAGAATTTGATAACTTTTCACGCGCGCATATGATTGTGAAAACACTCGTTGAAGGTCGCACGTGATTCGTTGGTCAAGGCTCTTATTAAGCAAAATCAAGCTCAACTTTAGGAAATTCCTAAGTAAACTGTACATTTTTATCTATTGCTCTATCGAGGGTAAAATTGAGAGAGTCGAGGGTCATATTGTTGAGGCTTGAGGTAATCTTGATAAAGAATTGGTTTGAAAAATCTTTTGTTGAGGGTTGAGATATGATGCTCGACTTTGTGGCTCGACGATGTATTTTCTTCCATAATGATGCTCGATCACTTCAACTAAAGTTGAGGATCATGTCGAGGACTCGTAGTTGAGGATCGATAGACCAGTTTTTGCTGTCTTCTTTCTTTATTTGGTTTCAACTGTGACTTTAGAGGGCTCGTCTTCTTCAATCTTGACTTTGCTTAATATGAATTAAAACACTTGATTACTCCTTATTTGATTCTAAGAGCTTTAAAACAACATTATTTATCAAAAACATAATTTTTGTAGGATTTTATAAAAAATTCTTAGTAAAACGAGCTCAAAATCCTAGGAAAAATATAGAGTAAAAATGACCTATCACTTGTTCATAAGGATATATATATATACATATATATACATATATAATATGTGCATATAACATCAAGTATGTTAAAAAAAATCAAGAGCGCAAACTGAGTGCTCGGGAAGCTAGGGTGAGGTTGCCCATGGAGCACCCTTAGAGCACTCATCAAGCACATACAGAGCGTTCGTGAAGCGATCATAGAGCCATGGTTGTCAAATTCGAGTTTCCACCTAGAATCGCTAAGGGGTCTGTAGAAACGAAACGTAGAATCGTAAGATTCTACAACCGATGTAAATTTGCTTGCAAATATTGTAAATATACTTACTTTACTAATAAAATCATCAAATCAAACATGAAAATAAAGAAATTTAGCATCAAGCTTAGTTACAATTCACAAGTCAATAAAACTTATGCACTTAACAGTACGGATAATCAAACATAAGTCGTTATGGTAATACTAATACATTAATTCAAAATATAAATACTTGAAACAACATTCACAATGCAAAATGCAATCCAACATAAATTATTATAGCGAAGTACAGAACTAAAACAAATCATCAAAGCTACCATCAGCTCTCCCATCTCCATCCTCATCATTATCGTCTTCCTGATCATCATCAATATCGACATTATGATTACTACCAATAGTGTCTATATCCTCTAAATTACCCATTTGTGCTTGATCTTCAACAACATCAATATCTTGAATCTCCAAATCATCTTGACTCTTACTTCCATGACTCTCTAAATCTATAAGTGCACCAACATCCTCCATATCTTCATCATCTTTTTCCCTTCCCTCAGCACTTAGAATATTCAACAAATCCTCACTTGATAAATTAAACATATCTTATTCCTCAACAATCCATTCATCATCAGATGAGAGATCATCCACTGAAAACTCTTCTCTTTTAATTTCAAATTATGCATCACAAACACTAGATCATTCATTTTTTGCTGGTGCAACCTATTTCTTCTTTTTGTATGAACCTGAAATTGAAAGGATTACATATAAGAGTAGTGGTATCAATAATAGATAGAATGAAAGACACGATAGAAAAATTATTTGCATCATACCATTTCAAATGCACTCCAATTACGCTCACAACCAGAAGAACTACAAGTTAAACTCAATACACGAATAGCAAAAAATTTGGTAGTTCTGGGCATTCATCTCCATATGAATCCCACCATTTTGCTAGAGATTTTTTATCTCTTGCTAACCTTGCAGCCTCAATACCAAATAATCCTTTAGCATCCTTAAAATGTTCAAGTTGCATATCAATCTTGCACCTTTCATCTGCATTAGAGACCATGTGATGTAGGCAATCATATAGTCCTATTTTAACCTGAGCATCAACTTTGAAGGTAGGACTATAATGGGAATGAGAATTCAAGTAATATGCTGCAGCATGCAATGGTCTGTGAAGTTGAAGCTCCCATCTCTTATAAATGATCTTCAACACATATTCATAACTACATCAAATAAAATGGATATGATCATATGGCACATTTTAGAAAATTAAACTTTAAAATACAAATTGAAAAGAAGTATAAAAGAAATATAGACTATATAGTTAATAAGTTGAAATATTACCTCTTCTTTATGTTGTTAAAATTTGTTTTGATTTTTCTTTGGCATTATCCATTTCTGGATAAATGAAGCCAACAGCTGGATCATCTGAATCCACCAATCTAAGTACTTTAATAAGAGGAAAAGCAGTTTTAAGGCAAGTAGTAATATTCTTCCAAAATCTACTATCCAAAATTAGCTGTTGAATCCGCTTTTCCATCTTGTGTTTTTGCATACTTAGTGGACTTCCACATATTGGAAGTGAACATACTAATCAATGCACCCTTTTGATCATTAAGGCAACCCAAAGTCAAATAAGAAGTTGCAAAGCGAGTTGCACCAGGCCTAACCAAGTCCCTTTTTTCTTGAAATGCCATAGCATTGAGATGAGTATAGTTCTAGAGTAAATATATGTGGTGATTCTCCTCCCTTTTGCAATTGTTGTACGATGGATATTCAATTCCTTCTCAAAGTCCTCTAGAATCAAATCAATATAGTGTGTTGCACAAGGTGTCCAATATAAACCTTTTCTTTTCTCCATCAATCTTTCTCCAGCTGCTTTATAATTTGCAGCATTATCAGTAACTACTTGAACAACATTCTCCTCACCAACTTTCTCCACAATATTGTGTAACATATCAAAGACCTTATCAGCTGTCTTGGAGATATCAGAAGTATCTAAAGAAGTTAAGAAGACTGTTCCTTTAGGGCTATTTACTAAGAAATTGCATATGGAACGCCTCTTTTTGTCAGTCCACCCATCTAACATAATGGAGCAACCCGTTTTCTTCCATTCTGCTTTATAATACTCAAGTAATTCCATTGTTCGAGCTACTTCTTTCTTCAAATATGTTACCCTTAGCTCATGATAGGAAGGAGGTTGAAGCCCAGAACCATATCGACCAATCGCCTCAAGCATCTTTGCGAACTCTGGATTTTTTACACAATTAAATGGAATTGCACTAGTGTAAAAAAACCGAGCAATTTGTTGGCAATAGTCTTCTCTTAATTCTTTCTTCATGAATTGGTTCATGGTTGTTTGGTTTTGCTTTGTTCCACCACTTTTCTTTTTGAAGAAGGTATCAATGGCATTCCTACCTTTTCCCCTATAAGGAAACTGTAATACCTCATCATCATCAAATTTGTCAATTCTATAAATTTGCTTTCTTTTCTTTTCTGCCGCTTCTACTGCTTTTGCTAATAGTGTCATCATTTGCTTTTTAACATCATCAGGCACACTTATACAAGGCTCTACATCTCTACGTGTACAAGCCAAATGATTCTTAAATCGAAAAATGCCACCACTAACAACTTTGTCACAATACTTGCATTTTACTCTTTTTCCATTGTTATCAACATCAATTTGTTGCTGCCAACCAACATCAAATCTATTTCCTGGAGCATTTTTCCTTTTAGCACTCTCTTTAGATGATTTGGAAGTTGACATTTCAAGTTCAACTCAATCACTACTTATGTCCCTGTAAAGAAAAAAATATGAAATTAAAATCAAAGACAAAGAATTGGGAAAAAAAGGAAAGCAAATATTAGCTATTCCAAAGGGAAAGACCAACAATCATGACTCATGAGGAAGTAAAAACAGTCAATTAAGTTGAAAAAGGAAAGCAAATATTAGCTATTCTAAACCGATAGATTACTTCAACAGAAAAAATAGTAATAGTCAATTCTAAAGTGTAATGCTGAGATACTTCAGTTTTGGAGTAGAATATATATCATACAAAAAATTAATAGTTCTATATCCAACAAAAACTGTCACGCCCCGAGGGTATCCTAGTAGTAGTAAACAAGTTACACTTGAATACCATCACTAGATTACCTTCAGAGAATGACAGGTTTTCAAAACAACAGGATCTTTTGGTTGCTTGATAAGAAATAACAAATTTATGAGAGAAATGACTTAGTGAATAAACATTACAAAACTATTACAAACCATATAGTTCTTTTGTAGTACACAACTAAATAACCTAATCCAATAGTACATAACCATCAAACTAAAATATATTTGTAGACTTCTAGCTTCAAAGCTCTTACCGGAGCCATATTCCTGGATGTAACTAACCAGGGTCGTAAAGTGAACCTGAAAAGACTGTAGGAGTATGAGCGAAACCACAGCTCAGTGAATAATCAGACATACCATACATCATACAAGTCATTAACAAATCATATGCAATGCAAACACTCAATCATATGCACAGATACAAGTTCGGATGATCTAGAATCTAAACAGGAAAAAGATTTACGCCCTCTTTTTAATGGGTCGAAGAACCAAATCTTAATGACCCACATGCCTAGGAGAGACTAAGTACACAGGAGCATCAGCAATTTCTCATTTTAAGTTATCACTCTTAATATTGTTGATTAAACTGACCATCTCCTACAACTTCCTTAGAAACTCCCTAAGTATTAATCATTTCAAAGCGATTCTACGGGCGACGTTCTTCGGTGCCTTTTAGTTCCTCATAGGACCGCCAGACCAAAGAGAACTTTGGAAGAACTTACACATTAGATCAACCAAGCAAAAACAGAGATCCGAAATATTAATATGTAGCGGGCTGTCACAACCATATATGCAATAATGCAATTCGTGCAATGCATGTTAATATTATTTTGTTAAGTCCATAATCCTTAATCAATTTCAAGGTGACCATTCATTACACACATTCATCATTGCACTATTTCACAACATCAATCATTGCATTATCGCTTTTATAATGATATTTTAACAATCATTCAATCAGATCATATCATAGTTTCAACAAACATTCATTTGATTATCTTGCATTATATATTTGACTATTTACAATCACAACCAGTACAATATGACTGAATTACTCACCTGCTCATACCGACTCAGTCGTAGTAATCCACTAGTAAATCCTCTAATGAGTTAAAGTCACCTATTTAAGACAAAGTATTCATTAATACAAATTAACTAAATTCCTATATGTGATTAGTGTCCTAGACTCGATATTAATATTTAGTGTTGTCGTGTTTCTCTTATTTTATCTTGCATAATTGTTTTGTTATTTTTAGGAGTCATATTACTCAAGAAATTAACTTATTTCAATTTCCATTCTTATCTATTATATCCTTTTAGAACAAATATTCAACTAATACTAACTTTAATTAATACTAAATATTTTTCTTAATTCTAGGGTTTCAAAAAATTAGTAGATATTAATCTAGTTATTCTAATCATTTGTAATAAATCTTATATTGTTGTACACATATATATAATACACTAAATAGGCTTAAGGTATATATATATATATATATATATATAGTCTCTGTTTGGATTTGAAAAAAAACTTTCGGTAAAGAAGTTTGGGCGTACGCCGGCTCAAGGCCGCCGGCCTTCATTCCCAGGTGCCGGTGTAAAATTAATTTTATAACTTATTTCATTTCGAGTGCACCGGCGTTGAAAGCTGTCGGCTTTCAACGTACGCCGGCCCTACGCCGCCGGCGTAGATCTCCAGGAAGCCGGCTTACGTTCATCATTTACGTGAAAATTATTTTATGTAGCCTCTGTTGAGTGTAAGCCGCCTATAAGCCGCCGGCTTATCCACGTAAGCCGCCGGCGTTCAGCGTTTACACTGCCGCCTTGAGGCAGTATTGCACTGTTCATCATCGTCCTCCTCGGTTCAATTCATATTCTTTGATTTTCACACGTTAAGAACATACTTAAACTACTTCTAAGTGTTTATATATCAAATATAAGGACATAAAACAACGTTTAACACGTTTAAAACATATATATATATATATATATATATAGATCTCGAATTTGTGAAAGTAAAACTAGGGTTTTGAAGTTTTACCTTGTTGGAGCTTGTTCGATGCAATCCGAAGCTCGTGATTGTGTTTATTAAGTTCCTAAGATAATTATAAGTCAGTTACAATCCATATATTTGAACGAAAATCCTTTGGATCGTATCAACTTACCTTTGAGTTCGTGTCCAAGGGTTTTTGGCTTTGTTTTTCCTTTGATCCGAATTCACTTGTTTTGTTCGATTTGTTTTCTGTTTTTGGTTGGTTTTGATTGTTATTTGGGAGTATTTTCAGACTGGAAGAGTTGAGGAATTATGGAGTTTGTTTGTGCCTTCATTAATGCATTTGTTTACATATATATAGAAGAAATAGAGAAAGTGAAGATGCGGTTGTTTCTCGTTCGTTTTTCCTCCGAATTTGATGTCTTTTGCTGTTGTTTTCAAGCCAATTAATGCTTGAATGACTTGGCAACATGTGATTGGTGTGGAGGTTGATTTGTTTGACAAAATTGAAAGAATTATTGTTGGATTTCGGCTCTTATTTCGCCCGCAGCTTTCCCACCAATTTTGCACCGAATTCATATATATATATAAATTAGTTTATTTATTTAATTGAGTTTTGAGATAATTAAACGAGTTATACGGGTATAAATCAGCTAATATTTGGAAGTTTTTGTACAAAAATATGTGTATAAATTTATACAAAACACTTAGTTTTTCAAATAATACAAATTTAGGTTATATATATACGTAGTTAATTATTCGTATAATTTTATCTCCTGCGATTTGGATTTCTTAAGCTCATTAGGTCAATTTTTATTTCAGGCTCCGATAGCTTAAGAAAGCTCGGTTTAGAACAATAGCGTGATCCGATTATTTGTTTGGAGTTTAGATTTTGAGTTATTCGACAGTTTGTATTTTCGTTGTGTATTTAAAATCTTAGCGGTTCATTTTTGGATCGTCGTTTTCTGTTTATAAGTGTAAATAATCATTTATACAGTATTGGACTTAATACGGAAATTAAACTATATATATATATATATATATCTGTATTTTTGATACTAAATATAAATTCTTATTAGTAACTTTTAATTTTAACTAGGGATCTCGAATTTAGGGTTTAAGTCTAAATATAAACTCATTACTACTTGTTATTCTAATCTCGAATCATTATCGGGATCAAAAACAATCATTTAATCTTTATATTCATATTTGCTATTTAAATCTATTTGTATATCAGGTTTCGGGTCTAAATTTTAGATCATATCTTGCATTATTTATTCAAGATACAAGATCTCGTTTTCGGTATTAACTAGGGTTAAATAATTCCTTTATTCGGTTCCTAAATTCTTCATTTATCCAAAATCTAAATATTAATCTATTATCTAGTTTATGAAATTTATTATAAGGTCTTGTACTAATGTGAAAAATTCCTGGGGTTTACAAAAACAATGCTTCAATGCCCTGTTTGAAGGCCTACTATAATAAACATGTTCACTGGTTATTGTACCATGAAGTACAGAAAGAAAGTTCATAGGTAACTTCAGACAAAACATTATATTCTGATTGAAAAAATGGAATTTAACAACAGGACCTGTTATAGTTTACTTGTTAGATATTTTATATTTACATTCATAATGCCACATATAAGTGCTTCAAAAATCCTAAAAGATCTCCAAAAGCAAAACTTTAGAGTTTAGAGTTGTATGTATGTTCGAAATCTATCTACAACAGTATTCTTGGTATATATTCAATTTAAAATCCAACCGTCCATGAAAGCTATGACAGAATAGGAATTCGCATAGACAATGGACAATGCAGAACGGAAAACAATAACATGAGGAATTTTAAGCCCACGCGATACTCTAGCATCTTAGCCTCTTTCATGTTCAAGCCTTATAATGTCCTAACATCACAACCTTCATCATCTCTGGTCCAGCTCTGTCAATGGAAGTATATATAAATTTTAGTTACCAAAGTACCAAACTAGGTAAAAATTTGGAAATATTGCACTTCCATTATCTCATGTTCCAACTTGGCAATTTCCAAGTTCCATAAATTCTCATTCAATTTGTGTTTCAATGTTATGTCCTCTAAGATAAAGAGATTTATAGATCATTTTGAAGAAGATAGGTAAATCTAGTGCTAAGGTATGTACTTTGGCAAGCAAGAGAGTAATGCTATTGAGATAGTAAGGACTGTAAATTGTAATATGTAGAATGGGGTTCATACTTCTACCACTTTGTTCAGCTTCTCCCTCACGTTCTGCAAAAGTTGAGGAAGGTTACCATCCCATTTGTAAAATTCCAACTCCTTGTTATTCAGAATTTTCGATGCAACTTGAAGCAGGAAGAAGATAGAAATCATTCATCGTCTACTGGATCGACACAAACAGCTTTGATCATTTTCTCAACAAACTACTCTAAAATATTAAAACAGGGATACCTCAAAACAAAATTTTGAATCATCTTGCCCATCTTTCAACAAATGAACCCATCAATTCCAGTTCCGGTCCAGCACAAACCCATCTCCATCTCCAACACGAAAATTAGACTTAGATAGTTAGATATGAGAACAGAGGATGAGGGGAAAATAACTCACTTGAAGTTGAACTGTTGAAGACTTGAAGTTGAAGATTGAAAATCTGAAATTGCTTTCCTTCTCCACCAAACAACACGAAGTCGAGGATGCTCAAACAACCATGATCTCACGCGCTCAACAAAAAACGATGAATGATGAAGATGACCACTTGACCACTTAAGTCTTGACCGATGATGGCCACTTCACTTGGCCGCTCAGTAGAAGTCGAGAACGAGAACGAGAAGGATGAGGATGACCACTGTGCACTGTCCATTACTCCATTTGACCGATGAATGATGATGGCCACGCGCTCAGCAAAAGCCAATGAACGAGAATGAGAACGAGAAGGATGAGGACCAATGATGATGGCCACGCGCTCAGCAAGACTTGAAGTGGATGTGCGGTCACTGCGGTGTGCTGATGTTGAACTGTGGAAGAACGAGGCAAGGCAGTGAGCGACAGCGGCCGATTTCGAATGCTGAGTAGTGAGATTGAGTACAATAGAGAAGAAAACCTAATATGTTTTGTCTTTTCTTACTTGCGAATTGCGATTTGTTCCCAGAGCAGCTTTGGTTTTTTCTTTTTTTATTAATAAAATTACATTGCCCTCTTTTGTTTAATTGTCAAAGCAGAGACAATTCCTTCACTCGGTAAAATCGGTTGTGTTCATACGTTTCCACCGAGTTTACGTTTCTAACTCGCGATTCTATTGCGAGTTTACAACAAATTCGATTTTTTACACGAGTTGAATCGGAAGAAGCTCACAAAGGTGTAGACTCGTAGAAACATACGAGTAGAAACGCGATTTTGACAATCATGCATAGAGCATGCAAAAAGCGCCTATGGAGCACCTTCTTGAGTCTCATTGAGTGCTTATGCGTGCATGTTCATGATAAAGTTCGACAGCACTTAGTGAATTTTTGTTTTCATAATATCTTGCTCGTTTTTAATTCCATTTCGATGTGTAAATAGTCAATTTAATAGTACTATAGTGTGTTGTTTTTAAGAAAAGAAACTTGTAAGAGGTTCAAATTTATATAACATATCTGTAAATTTCGAGGAAAAATATGACAACTTTAACTAAAATTTGTTTTTATGATATCCGACTCATTTCTAGTCCGCTTTTTATGAATAAATAATTGTTTTCATGGGACTTTTCAAGTAAAATCCTTTTATGGGGTTTTTTTTTTCAATAGATAAGGTCTCTAAGATGGTGAGAAATATAATAACAGTCTGCAAATTAAAAAAAAAATCTGACAATTATTGATGCATTTTTATTTTTGCAATATCTAATTTGTTTCTTATCTGTTTTTAACAAATGGGTACTCGGTTTCATAGGATTTTTTGTGCACTTTCCATTGGTAGGGTTATTTTTAGCTTTTTATGATTATATCCTTATAGTTTATTCGAATTTTTTTAATGTCTTTCATGGTTCAATAGGATGAAAGGATAAGCTTGTACTAAATTTAGCATGGTCAGGCCGAATCCTAAGAGTATATAATCAGCATTACACTTCGATTCCATATGGCTTCTAAACATGACAACAATTTAGATTTGAGTTATAGTAGATTTTACCTTGTTTTGTTGTAAAGGAAGATGATGACTCCCTCTTGTTATAAAAACTATGACCTACATATGGTCGTAGGAAAATAAGTGGCTGGATTCTATATTAAAATAACATGTTGATGACACTTTGATTCCTAAAGTGTTGATTTTTTTCTTGGTTGTGTGGGGTATGGTCCTCGATGGTTCACAGTTTGAATTTGAAAAGAGAAGTGGAGTTTGTCTTAGGTTGTTATGGTGGAGTTCACGATGGTTGCTAAGGAGGAAGTGATGATATTATCCTTTGGAATTTGTTTTGGTTTATGTGAAAAAGGAAAAGGAAGGTTCAGTTTCTACAAGGTTATAAGTGTACTTGTTTTTTTGTGTGTTAAGTGAGTTTCCTTATGACATTCGCATGGTGAAGCTTAGGAAAACAGGGCCTACTTTGTTTTTGTCCAATTTTATGAGAGAAGAAGGGTTGTTTGTTTGGTTGTTGGTTTAATTTTTGGGTCAAGTTAGTGGGAAAATAAATAAGCTTGTTTGATAGCTAGTAATACATATTTATAAAAACTATATAAGAGATATTTTTCTTGTACAAGTTGGAGGGTTGGGACTTGATGGCTGCTAAAAGAATTCTCAATTCACGTCTACAATTTTTGGAGGCTCTAAGGGTTGGTTCTGTGTGTGTTTGAGACACATGTGTAGCAACTTGAGGAACTGTGTCTCCTTTGCAGCTGATATCCACAGTAAAGTTAGGTAAGAGCTTGTTAGGTCAACTTTTTCAAATGTTGTGGGCTTGAGTTTTACATATTTTACCTAAGGTTATACACAGTGGGATTTGTGCTACAACTTGAGCTTGTTGTCTCCTCTTTAACACCTACAGCGACAGGAATTTAGGGAAGGAATTAGGGTTGGTTGCATGTTGTTCTATATCTGATAATAGATTCACTTAATGAAGGCTTAGTTGGTGCTTTACTATTTTTTGTTAGGTCCTTATCAATTTGACTTTAAGTTGATCAATTTACAAAAATTGAAGGGGTCAACAGCGTGATTTTTTCCAAGAGAATATAGTTAGTGTGAGCTTCTTTAAGTGAACAATTTGTTGAAGTCAATAAGTTGTTATTTAGGTGTCAATTTAGTGAGTCAATATTGAAGCTAAAAGGGTTAATTTGTCAATGTTATTTGACTTAGTCTATTCCTAAAATCTCTATAGCCATACATAGTGGAACCAGGTTGAATTCTTAGAACATATTGTCTCTTTTTTAGATGCAAGTCATGGTGAAGTTGGATTAGACTAGGAGCTGGTTTTTCTTCATATTAGTGTGAACATACTTCTCATTTGCTAGCTCATCATTTTCACTTGGTTTTTAAGAACAATTTAGCTCAAATTATTGTGCAAGAGGCATTGGAAATTTTCATGGAACACAACCGATTTCTTGCTACAATTTCCATCATATATATACATATATTACTTAGTCTAATACTTGTTCAATTAATATCTAAGTTAATTCGTCAAATAGTAAGTTATACACATATTTATATATTAGTTATGTAGGGGGTTTATTCTAAATTTTATCTAAAGCCTTAACAAAATCTTTAGGTTATCTATGAGTTCAAAGTTTATGCGATTGAGTTTTTTTTTTTAATTTTATCTTATACGATTAAGATTTTCCAGGTCCAGTAGATCAAATTAGGGTTTTAGTAATTATAGGCTCCAAATTTTCTAACTAAAATTATGGTGTATTTAACTAAGTTCTAGATTCTTAAATATTGATTTGTTTTTTATCTAGCTGTAGATTCTAAAAATTAATCGTCTTTTATTGTAATTGAAATTTAAGGTCAAATATGATTACTTATTAAGTTATTAACTCGTGTAGTAGAATCTTATCCTAAGAATTATTTATTTTAATAATTAATTATCATAAATTTTCTAATGCCACTACAATGGTTTTAAAATACTAAAGCTAATTCGTAAACCCTTGTATCATTATTTAACAAGTGTGGAATTTATTTTCTGAGTACTAAACTTAAGGTAGAAGGATCTTGAAGTTGACAGTAATGATCGATCTATCATCGATCATTGATTGTCTAAGACTTATGAAAGTTACATTTTGTGTTTTCGAATTTTAGTAATAAGGATTCTAATTTTCGAACTATAGTCAAATTAGTTCATACTTTAATAATTTTAAATCACAAAAAATTAGGAGTGATTTTCTCTACTTTTCCCAAAGTTCTTTATGATTCTTTATATTATATTTTTTGTAATTATTAAATCAAGTTATCCAAAATTAGGGGATTACAATACCTTTGGCTAGATTTCGGTATGTTTTCCTATCGGAAGCTGATGTGGCAAGGGATTAATTAAAATAACATTTTTCCATTCCCATTAGCATTTTTTGCTTATTTTTATTTTTATTCTCTCTCTCTCTCTTTTTCTTCTTCTTATCCTCCAAGCCAACTCTTGGCCTTTAATACACATGAACATGAAGACTTAGTTCCTTAACTCGATGTTGACTTAGTCCTTGGTTCTCAACTATGGAAGCCTCCTCCGCTTGAACTCAGCATTGGCTCAGTTCCTCCACAACCTCTACCTACTTTGCCTTACCACCACCACCATAACCTATATCTCACCGCACCACAAAATGATGCTGCTCCTCATCACCACCACCTCCCACACCAAAAGAGCAAGCTTTTTGGCATACCGTGCAAGCGAATGGATTATTACAAATCCATTGATTCAAGGAATGCCGAAAGTGCAATTGTCAATTATGGCAAGACTATTGAATCACGTACGATTGTTGGTTTATGATCTTCAAATACCTATTGTGTAACGCACCAATGGTACCCTAAACGTGGCAGTCCGCCACACTCAATATTAAAGCTTAAGTATGGCAACCTTAGTCATTCCAAAAGCTTTTATATTAAGTGTAAGGCTTACTTTCACAATTTTAGAGGACCATATATGGAATTATGTAGCTTAAGGAGATATAAAAACATATTAAGAAAAGAAGAATCACAATAACTATTTGTTGGCATAATTTTACGAACTTAAGAACAACTCCCTAAATTACTAATCCATTATACACATTAACATGCTAATGCTAAGCTACTCTTTATTCAAAATTCTAATATACAAAAGGGATTACCTGCCCACAAGGTCCACGTGGCCTTAGCCATAATACGGGAACTGCAAAAGATAGCTATCGGGGTATAAGCTAATAAGCTTAGTGAGTAATTCCCAAAATTCATACTCGAAGTAGATTACAATCAAGTTTATTATTCAAACGTATGAAATGCAACATCCACGTGAGCATACAAGACATATGACTTTCCGGGAATCATATGTTGAATGAATTTACGCCCTTCATTCGGGGTTGGGTATTCAGGCCAATTACAGCCACCACTTTTAAAAACACTTTTATAGATCTTACCGGCTCCTATACGCCATCAAAAATTTTGTAGTTATTACAGGCTCCTACTAGCCACCAAAAAGATTTTGTAGTTATTACAGGCTCCTACTAGCCACGAAAAACTTGTAGTTATTACAGGCTCCTACTAGCCATCAATTTAAGTAGTTCTTACCGGCTCCTACTCGCCACTTACATGATATACCGGTTATGTCTACCACCACTATTATACACTTGTCCCACCAATTGTATAGTAGCGAATGCAATGTGACTCAACATATGAAGTGCATGAATAATTTCTTTAATTAAAGTCTAGTAATTACATTTAGCTTCTTTCAAGTGATCAACCAATTTCAAACACTTCAAGATATTAATGTACATACAACTTTATTACAAACAAATTGAGTTTCGATATACTTAGTATTCCTTCAACATATTATCATACACTTCTTTTGAGTTTGCTTAGATTCTAGTGCAACTAATTTTACAAGCACAAGCAAGAGTATGAAAAATAACGGGAAATAACTCACGATGCCATTGCCGTCTATTTCTCTTAAGCGGATGAGTCGTTCACACACTCCACTAAATCGTAATAGTCCTCGGGGTGAAGAAATCCTTCCTCGGGATCACCTAACCAAAGAAAATACCCATAATGAGTTTTTCTTGAAGATTTTCTTGAATTTTGACAAAACAATGTCAAAGAACGTCAAAGTTCGTATAGAAAATGTTCCAACTTAAAATGGCCATAACTTGGTCATTTTAACTCGGAATCGCGCATATAATATACCGATTTCTATCTACTCGAAAAGATCTACCCATTTCTAAAATTATTTCCCACAAACAAAGCCATATAGGCTCCGAAAAACTGGTGACAAAATTCACCACGGATTTTTAAGTAAAAACAACTTTGGTTCAAGAAATCAAAATTTGTTTGATAAATACTTAGTTATCTATATAGTTGAAAAATTCTCTTTTTTAACTATATAACTCATATTTAAGCATGCTCAAGTGTTTTGTTGTCCAAATTATTTTTCTTAAGTAAAACAATGTCGGGTTGAAGCTTTTCGGAAATTGTTTTTGTGAATTTCTTTGAAATGAATGCCTTGTTTTCTTTATTTTCTAAAAACGTTTTATGTTGGTTTTATTTATCTTTTTCTAAGTGACTTTTGAAAATAAAATTTTCTACTTTCTAAGTTACACTAATAATATTTTTGAAGTTTTTCTAGAAAATATGCTTTTCCTTATTTTCTTGTGTAAATTCCTTTGTTTACTTGTTTTGGCAAAAATCTTTACTTGATATTTCTCATTCTTTTTCTCATGTCTCCTATTTTCAAGAATAATTACCCATGCATGAAAATTTGGTTTCTTTATGAAAACAAAGTGGAACAATTAAGGACTTTTTGTAGAAAAACTAATTTCTATAATCTTATTAACTTTTTCTTGTAACTTGAAAAGTGAAAATTTTATTCTTTTCAAACCATAAATTTTCTTTTATTTGTTTGCAAAGGTCTTAAAAATTTCCTTAGTTCTCCATCTTATTTTCTTTCTTTATGAAAACAACCATTTTTGTCAACAAAATATTTTCTTTTGAAAAGCAAAGTAGAGTAACAAAGATTTAACTAGCTTTTAAGTAAAAATAGTTTCTAAATTCATAGTGAATTCTTTTTGTAACTTGAAAATGAATGAGTTTATTTTTGTTATCTTATATTTTTATGTTTCACATAAACTTATTCCTAAGTGACAAAAAGTCTTCTTTTATTTCATTATCTTTAGAAAATAAAACTTTTGGACAACAATCTAAATGAACATGATTATGAGAATAATAATAAACAAAATAACATAAAGTATAAATAATAAAATCAAGTATTGGAGTCTTAGCTTTTTCAAGGCTCCCGGGACTAAGAAATAAACTAGTCCCATAATAAAATAAAATGAAAGAAGAAAAGCTTGTTTTGACTTGATGAGGACAAGTCTAAGACTAGAGTCTAGTCTTAATTTCAACAAGGAATGAATAAATAAATTGCAATGGAAAAGTAAATAAATTGCTTTGCATGAACTAAATAAATTGCAAGTGAGCTTATATGCTCTAAAGAATATGTATATAGTTATATAGATATAGTAGATAGTTATGAACATAAAAGAGACATAATGAACATAAGAAAAACATAATGAATATATAAAGGAGACATGAACATAAAGGAATTGTGGTTATGAACAAAAACAAAGTATGAACCTATTGTTGCTTTCTTAACCTTCATGGTTTTAGAAAACACACACTAAGCTCATACTAAGTAGATGAACATGGAGACTTCTTGAAGAACTTTTACCTAAAGAAGATGAGCTTAAAGAGAACTTCTTGAAGAGCTTCTTGGAGAGAAATTCTAGAGAGATTTTGAGAGAGTAATTTTAGTGTAGAAGTGGTGTGAAAGAAGTGAAAGAGGAGGGGGTATTTATAGGAAAATGTGGAGGATTTTTGTGTGATTAAAATAAATGTAAAATTGAAACAAATTGTGGATGGAGAGAGAGGGGCGCCGGCCATTGTGTAGAGGGGGAGGAATTGATTTATTTTTTTGACTTTTTGTAAATAAAAGATGTAATTTGTAAGGTAGATGTGATATAAAGTTATGGGAAAGGTAAAAAGTTAAGATAATAGGTTATGTAGAGTGTAAGAGTAGGTGTAAGAAAAAGTAGAGATAAAAGAATAGTGTAGAATAGTAATGAATAGTGTAATGTAAAGTAGATATGACAATTAAAGTACCGGTAGTAAGAAAATACGCGTATAATAGCTATATCTGTTATTTTTACTTACCGAAAAATTATGAAATTGATATTTTTGGAAAACTTATATTTTTACGAGTCTAACGGTATATTCGGAATATTTTTACTATTCCGGGCTTCCGGACACGTTTTTCGAGAACTGTGTCCGATCGGGTTCGAAGGACACCCGAATTTCGCGAAACTGAAACTTTTATAAAACCTATGGTTATTACGGACTATTCGAGCTAATTATCCCGACTTCGTTTTTCCGGGCCAAAGAAAACGGCAATGCCGGATTTAGATTGATACGGTAAACTAGGGTTTTGTTTGACTTCTGGTTAGGGTTTTATGCTAAATCGATTCCGAAAATTTAGGGGTTTACATATTGATTCTAACAGTACCTAGGTACCTAATATCAAAAATAAAAAAATTCTACACAAGAATTCAAGATTTGGGATAAAGAGCAAAACACGCTCAAAGAAATTTTATTCAATATCAAAAACTATCTTTTGCTTTGTCTTAGGCCGTACATTTATAGGCAAGCTTGAAAGCTGTTAAAAATAAAAAGATTAAAAAGACATTCTAGTAAATGACACTAAATGATATTAAAAAAAAAGAAAAGACTAAAATATCCTATTAACTTAACTTAAAAAAAAAAGAAACTCCTATTAAAACCTATTAATGAAAAACTATTAAATATCTTATTAAATACTATTAAAAGAAATTTTTTAAAAAGGAAAGTCTAGAATATTTCTAAAATTACAAAATTACAAAAATTTGAATGACAAGTAAGAGCAACGCTACCTTTAAGGTCAGCAGCTTATGTGGCAAAGCCGGTAGTGTATGTTGGCATGGTCGGTGGCGTAGGCTTCCTCCTCTGCATCCTATGCCATATTTCTAAGTAGTTATGTCTCATCTCTTCCACTGCATCACTTTCCAAGAAAGAGAAGCCCCATGACTTTTTCTTCAAGCTCAACCCCGTGACTCATTCTCCAAGCTCTCATCTACGCATCTTCTTCCTAAATAAAAAAAAAACCATCATAGGACCTTAACACCACCTCTACCAAACACATCACTGAACATCGACGAACTAATGAACCTAACCCACCGAGCTCACAATTATAATCATAGGGACCAATACTTCTTCAACAACCTAAAACCATTATTGTCACCTACATTAGAATAACCCACTACCATAACTAAAGTTCATTAGAGTCACAATCACACTAGACAGAACTCCTCTATCACTGGCATCTCTTGACTCATTGATGGTCAAGGTCAACCTGGGTTTAGTGTCTATTGACAGTGGTTGCAGTTAATAATGATGGATTTGAGTCATGGTGAAAGTAGATCTAGGGGATGGTGGAGGTTTCAAATGAGTGGGTGATTGTTGATGGAGCTACAACGGTTTAGTTAGGCAATTAAGTAGGGTTAGTTACAAATAGTGGGCTTAATGGTTCGTGGTTTGGGTTTAGTTTTCTATCCGTATGAAGTAGTGATTTGTTAGGCAGCGATGTTAATGGGTTTGATGGTGATGCATGGTTGGGGATGGACTTTATTTTTAATTTGGTGAAGAAGAAGAAGTGAGGAAGTGGAGGGGAGAAATAGAGGAAGAGAGAGGAAAATAAATAAATAAAAATCTGGCTGGTATGAAAAAATATTATTTTAATATATCCCCTTGCTATGTCAGATTTCGGTAGGAAAAAAAACCAGAATTTGGACAAAGGTATTTTAGGTGAAAGATTTTAAAAGTTTAGTTATTTTGTTGAAAAAAATTTGTTTAAATGCAATTCTATATATTGAAAATGTTTAAGTGTTGAGAGAAATTAACCATAATATTGGTGTATAATTCGTCTTGTATTGGCTTAATGGCCCTTCCTCCATATGGGTGTTATGAGTAGCTCACACAAATAACAACCTTAAGTTAAAAGTGATGTTGAAGCCAAATGGTGCTGAAGGGTGACTGAAGTGAAAGTATTTCGTGCTCAAGTAAGTAAGGGGAAATAAATTAGTAGGGAACTTTACTCCAACCATTTAAGAGTAAGAGAAGATCAAATTGTCCTAACACCTTAATCAAAATAAAGCCTTAGTTAGAGACTTAAAAAGAGCGAGAAAGTGAAGTGTGTAAAGGGAATCCTCTCTAAAACTTCTCTTAAGAGAGCCCCTTCCCTCTTCCCCCAGGCCATCGATATTGAGGGCTTTATATTATTAAGATTGCTTGTCTCAGAAGATTCTTGTCTTGAGTAGACATGTATTGTCTTATTCTCTTCCTAAGTTGAGTCAATCTTGCCCTTATCTAATATGGGTAGGGTCTTCTCTTTTAAGTAAGTACGTCACTAAAGCTTCTTCTCTAATGTAAGCTGTATCTTTGGTTTAAAGTAGGGCTAAACTTAAGTTTTAAGGCTAATTAAAACATGACTATCAACCTTTGCCCCACTCCTATTCTTAAGCATCTTTCGAAGATTTCTTCTAGCTTCAAGGTATGAGGACAAACACAAATGAGAGTTGTTTGCTTAATCTTAGAGATTGTTTGTTGTACTTATCTAGAACGAACCATGACTGTGAATCATTGAAATCTATTTGAGTAGCATGGATTCATGGAGTGTCTTTAATAGAAAATGTTGGCTTCTAAGACTAGGACTTATGCTCGTAGAGTTGTGTAGTGAACAAGTGTATACTTGACTGTCGTGGCAGGAAGGTTGCCTTGTTGAACTTTAAAAGTATGATAAGATTGCTTCATTATTGAGGATTGTGTTAGGTCCCTAGCTTATAAGCCAAATAAACCATGTAAGAAGAAGTCAAATGGACTCGCTTCATGAGTGTTGACTATATAGTGGGAGCTTATCTTACTTGAGTTGCTTATAAGGTTATCCATATAGGTTGGAAAGGTCCAAGTCTTGGACATTAAAATGATATATTCCTTTAATCTTCTTTCAAAAGTTTAGTTGAGTAGGAGTTTGTCCTTGGTAGTACATTGCAAGTTTGATATACCTATGGGTAGGCGAGAATTAGGTGAATCTGATAGGACTTTTATTTGGTTAAAATTATAAAAAACAAGTTAGACCAGTAAAGGTCTTTACCCTATTTTACAAGAAGTAAAATAGACCATGGCCTTTACTTTGTTAGATTATTAAAGGTGAGCAAAGTTGAGGATGGTTTCTATTAAGCTTTGATTCATAATCAACTACTAGTTTTACCAAGGTAGAATAATATTTGAAGGGGGTAGATTAAACAAGTTCTTCATCTTATTCTAGGCATGCCTTACCTTGTTTAAATGAAACTTGTATGTGGAGCCATAATATTTTATGATGTGTAGTCATTTTACTTAAATTAGATTTTCTTTACCTTGGGGTTGTTGTGTGATCATGTGCCTTGTAGTTAAGTTAGAAAATCTTTTCAAAAGAAATGGTTGGTTTCTCGTCGGCCTTTTTTTTTTTTTTTGCCTTTTGTATTTTAAGATGTCTTTAGAAAGGAAAAATATAATGGAAAGATTAAACCAAAACGAATCAATATTTGGAGATAATTTTAGATAAGGTATCCCTCATTATACCACTTTTATAAAATTGATCCCCTTCTTTTAATCATTTAATGTCTTAATCCTTTATTTGGCCCACTTTATGAAAATGTTAATTCATTTTTTGAATTACTTATAATATTGATGTCTTGTTTGATACCTTCGAACTTTAACATCCTTTTATATAATTTACTCAAATTATTACTTTTCCTTTTTTGCATCCTATATGGTATTAATTACAACTTGCCCATGTGTAGATGTAGGGAAGGTCAGTGTAAATTGCATGGGACTCTATATAGATACACATGCAAATTTATAGCATAATGAGACAATCCATTTTGTAGAAGTTTAACACTTGACACATGGGCATTCTATAAAAATCTTCAACTAGAAATATGGTCTTCAAGACTTAGAATGCTTTCTATAGTGTCTTTTCATTTTCTAAGGGTTCTTTTGATTGACCCTTTATTTATATAAGGCGGTTAGTTTTTTTCTTCTTCTTCTTTAAGAAGATTTTCAAATTTTCTAAAGAAATTTCTTTTCTTTCTTTTCTCTTGAAATTTTCTAGGACTTTTATGTTATTGAATTTGTAGGTTCAACGAATTTTGACACAAAGATGCATTGCATAGTTACTCATTTGTTTAGGTTAAGTTACATTTTAATTGAGCAAAACATATGTGTAATGTTTTTGGTGTTTGTAAGGTTCAAATGCATAGTAGTTTGAATCAATTTAGAATGCTACGAACCTATGTGATGCCTTGTAATGTTGTTGTTGCAGAATAGCTCAATAAGTCTGGACCATTACATAAAGATTTTGGACCGCTTGAAGTATAGAATGCCTACTAGTTTCAAGGGACTCTAAGTAGTCAAGACTAATTGCAAGTGGTTTTGACTTGTCATGATTTTCAACTAGTTATTAAGGCATTTATTTGTTAGACGAACTTGGTGGTTTTTGGGGCAACGATTAGATCCTTTGGAGCTTATAAATACAAGTTCTTAGCAAAATGGTTGTTGGAACTTATTGATTACATACTAATATTTGTAAACTCTCTCAAAATCTTTTTGTGTATTATTTACTTTATTTTGTGATGTGAGAGAAAAGTGTAATTGCATTAAGTTTTAAATTTGCTATCTCTTGTGTGGCACTGCCGAAATGATCCAAACACCAATCATAAGAAATTAAGATCAAATAAAGTTAATGAAATCCAATTAGGTTCACATAAACTGCAAATTTTTTTTCAAAATTCCAAAACTAGCCCTAAGCCGAAAACCTAAATTTTGAGGATCAATAAAAATTCAATTATCGAAGTAAATTAAATTATAATTTAATAATAGTTCTTTAAAGGAAAATTTTACAAGAAAAAAATCAAAACAATACAATTATAGCCTTTCTTTCTTTTTTTTTTTTTTGTTTAAAAATTGAAATTTTGTCCCTAAACGGGTTCTAGGATGAATTAGAACTTGAAATTTAATTAAAATAGATAAAACGAATTTATTTGAGAAATTAAATTATAATCTACACCAAAGATTATAACAAGTCCTAAACTAACTAAATCGTCAAATTCTAGCACATGTAAAAATAAACTATATAGATGATGTCATATGGCACCATGAAATACAAAGAAGAAAACCCTAGACCTTCCCACCTTCAAACTTTGGATGGCTACCCCCATCCCCCCTTTTTCTCCCCCTTATCTTCTCTTTTCTTTCGTTTTTTATTCACTAAAACCTTCCTAAGACCCATATAAGGTAGAATGCTTTCAAAGTCCCTTCTTGAAGTACTTTTAGGCCATGCTTAAGCTAGTATGATATGAGACTAAGTTAGAATTATTTTTTTCCTTGCTTCTCTCAAGAGAATAAAGAAGACATGAACATCCAATAAGTGTAATTGTTGATTTCTCTCAAATGATGATTTTGATGATAACAAAAAGATTAAATGATTTCTTACATATTTGATTAATGTGCAGCTTAAGATTTATATAAATAAAATTATATATAGAAGGTTAGAAGATTTTCATTGAGAACAATTTGTATATCAGAAGGTTCCACAGTGAAATGCAAGTGTATTTTAACTATCAGAAGGAACATCAAAGGTTAATGAACAAAAAAACATCACGTAGATTTCAACTCAGATTTAATTTGAGGACCTAGCTCCAATGTTGAGTATAATTTGGGTACTATACTCAATGTGTTCACAAAGTTAGTTTAATATCATAGGATTAATTTTGAATAAATTTTTGGAAGCTCATAAACGTATTATTGAAGAAGAACGGCTTAAACTTGAAAATTGAGTCACACAACGAATTACATTGAGGAGAAAGTTAGTATGCATAATATGAAGTACTTACAAAACACAATTCAATTTTCATGGAATGTGTCTAAGGAATTTTGAAGACTTGAAAAACATGGAAAGATCGCAGAGCATGAACAGTACAATGAAGGATTTGTTCAATAATGGATGATTTCAAGTTCAAATTTCAGTACAAGGTAAACATACAAGTTGTTAGATAGTTGGGATTATCTACTGAAGCAGAGATTTCAAAATTACTTCAAAAAATCTAAATTCAAATTGAGAAAACCGAAGGATAAATACGAGCTGATTTTTTGGAATGACGAACTGATATCACAAGACCGGAACAAGCTTACCATTTGTGATTCTCTAGCCATTGGAATGAATAAGATTAATACGTCCAAACACAAGACAGAAGATACAATAAGAATTATGGGAAAAAAAACCGCAATAGTGATCAAAGCATTCCTTACGCAAACTACTGTCATATTCTAGTTTATTCCTTTGAGCAATACTTTGAGGAAACTTAATCTTTATTCCTCAGATTTGATTTTATATAATTAGTGTGAGTTAAGAGTTACAAGTAGGCTCAGTAGATTGATTGATTAGGAAATCAAGCTGAGTGATTTGTAGCCAAAGAATTGGCAAGAACTTCTTGTAACTTTTATTGATTTGATTGGATGTAAACACAACCGGTGAGAAATACCGATCCTGGCTCGGAGCTGGAAGAGAGGATTGACGCTCAAAGCGGAACCTTATAATTCGCTTTGCACTTTCTACTCCCTTATCTCTCTTTAATTTTGTGCGTTGTTATTTATGTTCTATATTTGTGATATATGTCAAAAGGTTAATCAGAGAGTAACTTACTTATATTTTCTTAATCAGAGAGTTAATACGAAGGTTTCTGGAAGTAAAAGTTTTGAAATAACTTTTGATTTTTTGTGAAGCTTAAGCAAATTATTTTGATCAAATTTTTGTTCACAAAGTTTATTTGTTAAGTTTATTATTTTTAAGAAAGTTTCAAAGCCATTTTAGTTGAATAATCAAGTGGTGTGAAATTTGTTTTGAAAGCAAATTTTATAACCAATTCACACACCCCCCCCTTATTATCTTTTCGAGGACCAATAGTAAGAGCTGCAAAATTCGTAATACCCAAAAGTAAGGTACAAAAGGTGTAGTAAACTTGAGTTTTAGCTTATTTTAACAATTAATAAGCTCCCTTAGTGACTATCATTCTTAGGTGGTAGTTTAAGGTTAGAAAATCGAGCAAATAAAGATGAGGAAACCACACAAGGTTCAACAAAATTCATATCAAGGTAACCATGATATTTTAAGATGTTGTAATGTGAGTATTTAGATTTTAAGCGTGAAAATTAACTTGGGTGAGTTGATACATGTTCAGAGTGTCAAGAAATCAAGTTTTGGAGTGATTTTGAAGTCTTAAATGCCCTACCTAGCTAATTCAGGTGAAAATTATTATTGAAATGAGGTAAGACATCAAAACTAACTTATTTTATGAGATTATGATGGTTATGAAGTTGGGTCTACTATAGAGTAGTGATAAATGGTATTTTGGGTGTGATTTGGAGTTAGGTCTTATTGTAAGGTATGTTTAGCAATGTAAAATGATGAAGTCTTGTATGAACATATTGTAAAAATTTTAGAAAAACCATAACGATGGTAGTTGCTGTCAAAACTTAGTGTTTTAGGCTTTCAATCACAATAAATCATGTTTTAATAAAATTAAAGATGAAAATAGATGAATCTAGGCATGAATACAACCATCTATTACTTTTAAGGCCACCAAAAGTTGTTGCAAAACTGTCTTTGACCAAAAAAAATTGAGCATGATATTGTCGAACCCTGAAAAGCACGTCATGTATACGAGTCTTGTACCTATTGTGTACCTACCCATGCTTCTCTTGACAATCAAAAACTCAAGAAACAAGTTTCCAAAAAAAAAAAAAGCACGAGTCATGTACTTGTTGTGTTCTTACCCATTCTTCTCTTTGATCTTCAAAGAAAAAGAAAACTCAAGAGACAAGTTTCCCCAAAAGAAAAGCACGAGTCATGCACCCATCATGTACCTGTGTGGACATACCCATGCTTCTCTCCAACCTTCAAAAACGCAAAGAACAAGTTTCCCTAGAAGAAAAGCATGAGTCGTGTACTATCATGTTCTTTCCAGCGTCTCTTTTTTCTACTTTTCTTGTCTAAATTGTATGAAACTTGACTTGATTCCTTCCTTCGACTTAAATGACATTCTAAACATGATCTTTAAGTAAAATGACTAAGTCAAAGTAAACAATACAAGAAGATTAAAGATAATTAATCATAAACTGATTTCAATTTCAATTATGAATAGTTGTTGAACTTTGAGCTTAGAAAAGGATAATAAGTCCAATCGACCAACAGGTATACAGTAATTGTGTATTGCTTGCTAAGATAATATTAATAACTGAAATAAGAAATTAAACTCGGCTTAATTGAGTATTGATTGCTATTTACTGCTTACTCTAGGAGTGGTACCTTTAGACTGGGTTGTGAGTCTGATCGCAACTTTGGGGTAATGTAGTAGTTTAGATGCTTAGGTCACCATGGATGCATGGTTTGGGCTCGATGAGTAGTTGATAGGGAAATTTTCGAGATCCGATGGCTGACTAAGAGAAGGTACGAAGTTATGATGAGTTATACGACATGGACACTGTATAAAGAGTCACAATAGACTGTATTCATTGGTGGTAGCCTGTGAGGAAATGACCTGACGAGACTATTTCTTTATTTTCTCTCTGGTAAGTTTTAGGGACTTATCAAACCCTTCTTTTTTGGTGCTTGATCTGCTAAAGGAACCCTACCCCTTCTATTTGACGAAAGTCATGAGTATTCTTATGTATGTTGGTATTTCTAGGACACTGAGAATACCTGATTACTAATCTATAACTTAATTAAACTTAATTTATGCTTGTTGCATTTGACTAGGTGTGCATGGCATGCATGTATGTGTTTGGTTACTGTATACTAAACTTTGCCACTCATTTTTCATTATTTCATGTATCAATAATGATCACTTCGTAGACCTTCATCATGACTCTATGGTTTCGAGTATGAGGAGTTTGGAGAGTGACTTAGATAAGTAAAGGGCCATATGGAATTTGAGAAAAACTATGTGAATGTTTATATTCTTATTTTTATGAATGATTATAAACTTTAAGATATTTTATCACTTTTGGGCCGAGTGATAAACTCTATAATCAGGTTAAGCCTACCTACCCCTCGTATGGCTGTTTTTTTAAAATGTTTAGACTTTAATTTCATTTTACACTCTTAACTATTTTTCTGCACATTTTGGATAAGAGGTTCTCAATCTTTGAAAAACCATCAAATTTAATGATTTCACAATAAAAATTGAAGATCAACCTACCTAAATAAAGGAAGCCTTGCATGTAAACCCCGGAAAATTTTCCACATTAGTATACGACTCTAAAGTAGAATGTATGAACTAGTTAATAGACTTAAATTCCAATAAAAACCTAAGAATAGATCAATGCATTGAATTGGGTTAGATAAGGATTTAGAAATCGAATAAAGAACTTCTTTAACCCTAATTGATACCCAAAACAAGATTTCGTATCTTGAACGGATAATTCAAGATATGATTAAAAGAAAATCTAAATTTCAAACCCGAAACTTGTTATACAAATAGATTTAAATAGAAAAATATAAATATAGAGATTAAATGATTGTTTTTGAACTCATTAATGATTTGAGACTAGAACAATGAGTAGTAATGAGCTTATGTTTGGATCTAAACCCAAATTCAAGATTCCTAAATAGTATTAAACGCTACTATATGATTTCATAATAGCTATAAAAAACTAAAGATATATATATAATTTAGCCTCTATATCAAGTGCGATATTAAGTAGTTAGTCAACTACGCTTATAGACAGAAAACAATAACCTAAAGATAAACTGTTAGGATTATAAATACACAATGAAAACATAAACTGATGCATAACTCAAGATCTAAATTTTAAATAAATAATTGAATCACACTCACACTATTGTTCTAATTAGGGTTTTCTTAAGCTATTGGAGCCTAAAACAAAAATTGACCTAATGAGCGTAGAAAACCTTAATCGCGAAAGATAAAATTCTACAAAAGATTAATAACGTAAATTTGAAACTCCAAGTTGTGTAGTTTGATAAACCAAGTATTTTGTAGAATCCTATAAACATATTTTTATACAAAAACTCTCAAAATATTAGCTAAATTATACCTGTATAACTTAGTAAACTATCTAAAACTAAGTTAAATAATTAACTAATATTAATATAATATATATATTCGATGGAGATTTTCGGTTGCAAGTTGCTTCGGATGACTTGGAGGACATTAAAGAAGAAGAGCCGAAATTTTGCCTCAATAATGTCCAAAGAGTCAACAAAATCAACTCCTTGAGCTAATCACAACTTTCGGAATCACTCCTCATTAATGACAGCAAACAAAGGAGGAAAACAACAATTAATGAGGAACAATCGAACTCAAGAATTCGAAGGAAATGTCTTCTTCCTTCCTCATATATATATATATATATAATATATATATATATGATAAGAGCTCTCAATGAATAAGTGAACAATCCAACTTTTTCTCAAACTTTCAGAACGAAATAAATCCTAAGTAGCACCAAAACGACCTAAAAACAAAACTTAAACTGCTCAAATCATCCAAGTTCGAATCGGAAGAAAAATTGATACGAAAAATACTTAAAACTAGTTCAAAGGTAAGTTGATGTAATTCGAATGGTTTTCTTTAAATCTAAGGATTGGAACTGACTTTTGATAATCATAGGAACATAATCAACACAAAAACAAGCTTTGAATTCTATCGGATCGGCTCAACCAAGGTAAAATTCGAAAACCCTAGTTATACTCTAATAGATTCGAAATTTAAGATTATATGTTTGTAGACGCATTAGGAGTTGTTGTATGTATATATTTAAGATATAGAAACATTTAGGAATGGTTTAGGAATGTTTTTAATGTAGAAAACTTAAGAAATATGAATTAGATCACCAGGGAAGATGATGAACAGTGCTAACACTGTTTATAAGCCGGCAGTGTAGACATCCAACGCCAGCGGCTTACAAGGTTAGGCCGGTGGTGTAGAGACGGCTTACACTGAACATAAGCTACGTAAAAATTATTTTCACGTAAAAATGAATGAACGACGGATATTTGGGATTTTACGCCGGCGGCATAGAGTCCGGCTTACATGTGAACGCTGGCAACTTACAAGCCAGTGCACTTGATACAAAATTTTATTTAAAACAAGATAACGCCGGCACCTGAGTTTCAACGTCGGCAGCGTTGGAGTCGGCGTACACCCATATTTTCTTCTACGAAAGCTTGTTTTGATAAGAACAGAATATATATATATACATATATATATACAATAAGCTTTACTAAACATATTATATATATATATATATATATATAGAGATATGATAATATAGAATTTATTAAGTAGATAAGTAAATACAAATACTTAGAATATTTTGATTAATATTTGATAATTCTTAAAGCCCTAGAATAAGAGAAAAATATTAAGTGTAAATAAAATTATAAATAATCAAATATTTGTTCTAAATAGATAAAATAGGTAAGAATGGAAATTGAAATAAGCTAAATTTACAAATAATGTGACTTCTAAAAATAACAAAATAATTATACGAAATAATTTAGGAGAAACATGACGACATTAAGTAATAATAAATAAAGATGATTTTCTATATTGAGTTCGGTATAGAATAATATAAAATTAGTATTAATCACTACAAAACTTGATAAATATTAAGTTTAGGACACTAGTCACGTATAGGAATTTAACTATATAATCTATATATATTGATGAATACTTTATTCATCTTATTAGGTGATTTGATACCCTAGAAGATCTTTTGGCAGATTATTACGATTAACTCACTATGAGCAGGTGAGTAATTTAGTCATATTGTACTGTTTATGCTTGTAAATAGCTGAACATATAATATAAAGACAAGCAAATGAATGTTTTGTTGGAAATATGTTGTGATATGATTGTATGATTGTTAATCTATCATTACAAAAGTGATAATACAATGATTTGATGTTGTGAAGTAATATGATGATGATTGTGTGTAATGTATGATCACCATGAAATTGAATAAAAACTATTGACTTAATAAAATAATCTGGTCATGCATTGCACGTACTGCATTATTGCATATATAAATGGGTGACAGCCTACTACGTATTAATATTTCAGTTCTCTGTTAACGCTTGGTTTTTCTAAAGTGTTAGTTCTTCCAATTTCCTTTGTTCCGTTGGTTCTACGGGAACTAAGTGGTAATGAAGAACGCCGCCCGTAGTATCACTTTGAAATGATTAATACTTAGGGAGTTTCTAAGGATGGATACAGGAAATGGTCAGTTAAATCCATTATATTTAAAGTGATAACCATAAAACGAGAAATCGTTGATTTTCTTGTAAACTTAGTCTCTCCTGAGCAGGTGGGTCATAAAGTAATTGTTCTTCAACCCTAAAAAAGAGGGCGTAAATCTTTTTCCCTGTTTGGATTCTAGATCATCCAAGCTTGTATCTGTGCATATGATTGAATGCTTGCATTACATATAATTTGCTAATAACTTGTCTGATGTATAATATGTCTGGTTATTCACTGAGCCGTGGTTTCGCTCATACTCTAACAGTCTTTTTAGGTTTACACTTCGACCCTAGTTAGTCACTTCCAGGAACATGGCTCCGGTAAGAGCTTAGGAGCTGGAAGTCTATGGTTATACTTGGGAATAATGGTTATGTTTTCTTAGAATAGATTAGTTAGTGCTATTGTATCAGTTGTGAACTGCAAAAAGACTACATGGTTTGTAATAGTTCTATGATACTCATGATTAAAATAGCAGTTATTTACCAATTTATTTCTTATATGTATTTATCATTTCTTATCAAGCAATTAAAAGATCCTATTGTTTTGAAAACCTTTCATTCTTTGAAGGTAATCTAGTGATAGTATTCAAGTGAGACTTGTCTACTTCTACTAGGGTACCCTTGGGGCGTGACATTGCACATATTGCTTGGAGGCGATGTGTGCGGTAAAACAACCATGCCTTAAGCACCCTAGGAGTTGGGTTGTTTCAACTAAACTGAAGTTGTTGAGAGTTTTTGTAAACCAAAGTTGTGTGTTTGTTTTATGTGATTTTGTTGTACCTCTATTGGAGTAGTGATTTGTTGATTGAATAAAGTAAGTGGACTCCTCCATTGAGAGAGGCATATGTGTGTGTTGTGGAGACTAGGGAACAGGTCGAACTTCATGTTAAAAATCTTGATGTTATCTTTTCTAATCTCATCTCTTTATTTAGTTCATTTTATTTATGGGGAATTTGCATATTACCTTAATGAACTTTTATCAAGGTGTGGATTTACATCCTTTAACTTTCAAAGAAAACTTTTTGAACCCTTAAACTTTAAAAAATTTGCACAGTTAAAGACGGTTAACATTTTCCACGAATTTGGGCGGGAGGTGGGGGGGGAGAGAGAATAAATCTGCACGTAGGTGAAACTTCGGGAGGTAAATTCACACATATGTGAAAGTTCGACGGGGTATTTTGTAACTTCTTCCATTTTGTTTTAATAGAAAATGTTAATGCCTTTAGTATGCCATTTTTTGAAAGTTTAAGAGGTTAAGAAACTCCCTTTGAAAGTTTAGGGGGTGAATTTGCACTTAAGTAAAAGTTTAAGGGGTAATTCGCAATTTCCCCTATATTTATTGTTGTTGTTCATTTGTGAATTTGCATTAAACAAGCATTAAAGCTCAACAAGAGTAAAATTACTTGGTAAACACAATTCATCCCTCTCCCCTCTTGTGTTTATCTTAGATGTTACTTAGGTTTTACAATTGGTATCGCAGCTAGAACTTTAGGATATAGTGGTTAACTATATCTAGAGTATGAATATATGGTCAGAGGGTTAAGTAATAAATAGGCCACCCATTCTAACCAAAACTAATTATGCATATTGGAAGTATACGATGTGTTTTTTTTTTTTTTTTTCTAAAGGCATAAAATTTTTCTTCATGGAGCATAGTAGAAAAATGACCTTAAAGTAATAGAAGGAAAAAAATGAAAATAACTACGCTAAAGCGGAAAAAGAAAATGTTCAATTAAATGAGATTGTAACATATATACTGTATTTTAGTTTAAATAAAAGTACCTTTTGCAGGAATCTATATATATAAATTGGAAAAAGATATTTAAAATAACGTAGAAAATACTTATGAAGGTTCTACCAAAGTTAAATAAACAAAAATTAGTCTTTTGTGTTGTGAATTTGAAAATTTCGAAATAAGGACCAATGAGTCGATTGATGGGATACATAATAGATTCATCAATATTTTGAATCAATTGACTATTATTGGCAAGACTTTCACTAACGTTGAGATTAACTAAAAAATTCTTAGGTCGCTAAGAGAATGGGAAACAAAGATGATGGATACAGAAGAGGCTCATGAATTGAGGAAATTATCAAAGAAGCAACTTCTTGGGACTCTCAAGACACATAAGATGATCAATCAATGAGAGGAATCCCAAAAGAAGGAGATAGTCCTTAAGGCCTCTTGTTCCAACTCAATTGATGAGGTTGAAGACGATGATGAGGAGGAGTTGAAGAAGCTTTGTAATAACCCAAAATAGTATGACTCAAATATAAAAATCATTAAGTAAATAATTTGAAGTTTTGGAAATGTTTTAAAAGAAATCACAAAAATCACTCCTAATTTTTTTCGTTTTAAAAATATCAAAATACAAACAATCTAATTGTTGATTAAGAATTTGAATGAATAATAATAAAATTTTGACATACAATTATCCATAGTTTTACACAATCAATAATTGATAATAATACAATTACATAATGAAATAACCTAATTTTAACTTTAATAAGACAATAGTAATTTGGACAAATATCAAAAGAGTAAAAATGGGACATCTTGATTTCAATCTTGTCAAGATAATTACACTAATGAAAATTGTAAAACATGATACCTTTAATGACTAAAAGAATAGGAGCACTATATATTCTTTATGCACACTGTTATATCTATCCATATAAGAATGGAAAATTGAGTCTATAATCTTCATTTGTTGGGTTCGCTGTATTGTGCGAGTCAATGGTGTGTCGTTGTGAGTCATCTCAAGTTAAGAGACAAATCGAGTTGAGTCAAGTCCAATCATCTTATTAGTCGTTTGTCGTTTATCGTCTTTGTCAAGTAAGAGTCTTCTTCAAAATTCGAGTAAGTGAAAGTTAAAATCACTAAACTAATTCTTATTGTTTATATATGCTATATTGCATATAAAATCAGTTGTGTAAAGTTAAAAAAACATTTAAATTTCTAAAAGTATTAAATTAAAGAAATAAATAATGAGTAATTAGATAATTATAAAGAAGTGGTATTAAATCTAAACAACAATAAATTTCAATGCCTTTCATAAAAACAAAATAGTATAAAATATCAAATAAATATGATAAATGAGCAAAACAATGTAATCATACTGCGTGTACTATATAAACTTAATAACTATGAATGTT
This sequence comes from Combretum micranthum, assembly GCA_024138025.1. Lineage (NCBI taxonomy): Eukaryota > Viridiplantae > Streptophyta > Magnoliopsida > Myrtales > Combretaceae > Combretum > Combretum micranthum. The sequence continues at coordinate 338,819 of JAMXBD010001284.1, forward strand.
TAACAAATGAATTAAAATTTCTTTAAGAAATGAAAAGCAATAGTAAAACATAAATTAGAGCTTAATTCATAAATGAACTTAGATAATATAATTAAGCCAAGTAAAATGATTAATAAGATAAAATTAAATAGATTGACATAACCAAATTAATAAATAAATTAACTAAGATTTGAGATTTCAAATACTCCCTTCATTTAGCTAATTTGCTTTAACTAATCTTTTCAACAAATCAAATTATATTATCTTTTATAAATTTCAAACTAAACTTCTTTTCTTTTTATTTTAAATCTCTAAACCCTTAGAAAAATTCAATTTCAATATTTAGTGATTTTGTAAACTCTAAACTCTAGTATATTTTATACATTAAGTTATCTAATTCTTTTCAATTATTAACTTGAACCCTTTTTCATGCAATTATAAATGATTCGAAATTTCCAAAGTCATTTATCTAAATTTATAAAATGTCTTAAATTAACATTTTATAACAAAAATTTTGTAATATACAAATAATTAATCTATAATGAAGAGTAGTATTGTAATATAAGATTTTTAAGAGGTTAATTTTATCATTTGACAGACAAATTTGGACCCGATGATGTTGTTCGTGAAGAATAAGAAGGAAAGGATTTAAGTTGGCTTTAAGCCGCTAGCTTTGAATACAAGGCTGCTAGCTTTGTATTAGCTTTGGAGCTACGAATGATTTGCGAACAAAATTGTGAAGTTGGCAGTGTATAGGTGAAAGCTGGCCAAAGCTCGCCAGCTTACATATGAAGGCCATTGGCATTGGAAATGAAGGCTGTCAGCTTTAGTCCGGCCTATATGCTTTCGTTCCTTGTTTTCATTTTAAGCCGCCTTTGTGCCGCCAGCTTAGTTTTAGCCTATATGTTACATGAATTAAAACATCTATCTTTGAGCTAGGGTTTCTTAATACATATATAAACATCAAGGTCTTTAGTTCAACCTATGACAAGATCTAGGTAAGAATCTCTCTCAAAACTCTTTTGGTTGAGTATATGAATAGATGTTGTTTTCTAAAGGTTGTTTCATACTGATTTTTGGAGGAATCAAGTTGCTGGAGATGATTACGTTGGAAAAACCAAAACCTTAAGTGTGATTGGAGATCTTGGTTCTATAGTCAGGAAGGTATGAGATCCAAAGTTTTAGATAAATATGGAATCGTTTCAATCTCTGTTATGTTAAGAGATGGAATCTTGTCTGATATTCATGCTATTTCCGATTGAGGATTTTAGGGTTTTTAAGGAATTTAGAGAAATCTATGTTTTAGGGTTTCGTGGTTTGGTAATCCTAAAAGGCAGGTGTGTATATTTAATTTTATAAATCTTATGTTTGAGATTGTGGATTTAGTGTTAGGGTTTAATTATGAATGTGGAATTAGATTATGAATTAGTGTATGTTGTTATTCAGGTTTTGGTGAATTAGGGTTTATATCTATGGTAAAGGATTGTGATTTTGAAGTTGTGAAAGAGCTGAAAAAGGTACGACCTTACCTTATCTGCTGCTTGTGCGTGTAGTTTTAGAAAATAATTTGACTAAATTTTATCTGATATATAAATTGTAAAGAGTATTGTTTGTGTATGGCTTTAGTTAGTAAAGACCACGTAGAGTGTGATACTAACGAGATGCCTTGATAATCCTTGTGTGTCGTTGTCCCTAGTGGAGTTGCACTTGGAAATGATTTCGGTAGATTAGGAGTCGTTCCGGTTCGTATGACGAAACACAATGATGCATGGGGAGTACCCAATATCAATATATATTTATATAACTATTTTATATAAAGGTTGTGAATCGGGATAATGAGTTACTCTAGGTTTAGGACTAGATGCATATGGTTTTAAACTATGTTGTTTGTTTCACTAATAAAAAATAATAATATGTGATTGCTGCATTAGTTTAGGGTTGTATGTGATATTTGTATATTGCATGTTCATGCGTATTTGTTTGTGGTATGGCGTACTGAGCGTTTTCGCTCATTTTTTTAATTTTTTAGGTACAGGTAAAGATGATGTTGTTTATGATCTATTTGGGTATGATCTATATGTGGATCATGGGGATAGCGATAGTGGACTCGACTGTCCAGCTAAGGACTCGTAGATCTTGAGCGTTGGCTATAGGGAAGAGATATGAAAGACTATATGGAATTTATGTTTGAATGTCATTAGTTGTCGGAAATTCTATGAGACTAGTTTCTTAGGTTTTATTTGTTTTGCTGATATGTAGTTTCGGATTTTTGTTAGTTCATGATTTCAATGAGATTATTTTTATGGGATGTTTTAAAGTAAACCAATTATGAGTTTTGGTGATTAAATTTGGTATAATTGTGGTGTAATGTTTTATAGTCTTAGTGTGTTCTTAATAAGAGAAGGATACGTGGCAAGTTATAATGCCTACAAATTAGGGCGTTACAGCTTATTTGGTATAAGAGCAATAGGTTTTGATCTTGATAGATATAGGTTATGAACTGCTTAGGATGGTAAGCATTGATGAGTGGGGAAGCGATAATAGGTGTTGTATACTTAGCTGAGTCTTGTTTTACCTTGTAGTTATATCTGTAGAGTTTAATCTTTAAGTTGGATTTACCTTTTTATCTTATGTAGTGTGTTTGTTTATGATAGAATGCCACCACGAAGAAGAGCCCCTGATGCTGGTTCCTTAAGGAATGGTCAGGAGGAACAATCACTAGAAAACCAACCACCTTTGGATCTAGTGCCAGAGGATTTAACGTCACCACCACCGGTTCCACCTGTAAGACAACAGGTGCCAATTGATGCTGCCCAGTTAATGCAAGCTATCAATACTCTTCTGGGAGTAGTCACTCAACATTAACAGAACATGAGGAATGACATGCAAGTGATTCAAGCTAATGCTAATGCCTCAAGACAAGAGACCCAGAGGTTGAATTAATGGAGTTAGGCATGCTGATGTTTATGCCTGAACCCTGGATGCACAGTTATGGATGGAGGAGGTCGAGAAGACGTTTGCTGCTCTGGACATTATGGAGAACAAGAAAGTAGAATATGCTTCCTATTTGCTGATAGAGAGAGCAAACAACTGGTGGATGAGCACCAAGCATCATTTGTCTGGACTTATCACTTGGCAGATGTTCCAACAGGCATTTTAGAGAGTTCTTTCCTGACAGTGTGAAGTAGAAGATGCTTCAAGAGTACTATACCCTGCAGTAGGGTAGGATGACTGTCGAGGAGTATGAGGTTAAGCCGCATAGGTTGATGAGGTTCCTATCGGATCCATCGAAGGAAAGTGAAGAAGCTAAGATTGGCAGGTTCATCACTAGATTGGAGCTAGAAATTCAATATCAAGTGAACCTAATGGAACTAAATAACTACCTTGCGGTGGTTAATAAGGCTAAAACAGTGGAGTAGGGCCTGAACAAAATGAAGAGTCGTGAGCCCTAGAGAGGTCAAGTTTTCTTAGGGAAGAGGCCAGCTTCTAGTGTTGCTATACAAGACAAGGGAAAGAGGCTGACTCCCCAATTTTATGGATCAGCAGCACAGAACTCTGAGAAGAGGTGCTCTAGATGCCTCTATTCAAGGAATAGGATGTGTGCTAATACAAGGAGGCAGGGTAATAGCATATGCTTCTAGACAGTTGAAATCATATGAGAAGAATTATCCAACACATGATCTGGAGCTAGTAATAGTCGTGCATGCATTGAAGATTTGGAGACACTACTTGTATGGAGAAAGATGTAAGGTGTATACGGATCACAAAAGTTTGAAATACATCTTTAATTAGAGAGAGCTAAACATGAGATAGAGATGATGATTAGAGTTCATTAAGGATTATGATGTTGACATTCAATATCATCCTGGGAAGGCCAACGTTATGGCTGATGCTTTGAGTAGGAAGAGTGTTGAGAACATGGCAGCTTTGATAACTTCTGAGAGACATCTAATAGAAGACATAGGAAAACTAGAGTTGGAAATTATGACCAATTGAGTACGTGCTAGACTAGCAAGTATGCAGATATAACCTACTCTTTTGGAAAGAATTAAAGTAGCATAAATTGATGATCTGAGTATACAAGAGGTGAAAAGAAGGATGGGGATTGGAAGGGCCCCAGAATTTCATATCTATGAAGATGGTGTTATGAGATACAAGGGAAGGTTACGTGTACCGGAACTGGGAGATCTTAAAAAGGAATTACTAAAAGAAGCACATTCTTCAAGTTATTTAATCTACCTGGGAGGCAACAAGATGTACCAAGATTTGAAGAAGTTTTATTGGTGGAATAACATGAAGAAGGAAATAGCGGAGTATGTATCTAAGTGCTATACTTGCCAATTGATCAATATTGAGCATAGAAGACCGGCAGGGGAATTAAAGCCTTTGCCAATACCTCAATGGAAGTGGGAGCACTTCACTATAGACTTTGTTACTGCTTTGCCTAAAATTAGAGAGAAATTTGATTCAGTATGGGTGATTGTTCACAAACTTACTAAAGTAGCCCACTTTATACCGATCAGAACTAGGTATCGATTGGAACAGTTAGCAAAGCTATACATCAAGGAAATTATGAGACTACACGGAATACCGGTATCCATAATATCCGATAGAGACACCAGATTTGTTGGAAGGTTCTGGAAGAGTTTGCATCAAGCTTTGGGAACCAAAGTTGCTTTTAGTACGGTCTATTATCCTCAGATTGATGGATAATCCGGGTGAACTATTCAAATTTTGGAAGACATGTTGAGGGCATGTGTTTTGGATTTCAAAGATAGTTAGGCAGATCAATTGCCTTTAGTGGAGTTTACATATAACAACAGTTACCAAGCATTAATTGGGATGCCACCTTATGAAGCCCTCTATGGAAGAAAGTGTAGATCGCCAATCCATTAGGATGAAGTAGGCAAAAGACAAATTTTGGGACCAGATTTGGTGCAAGATGCTGCTGACAAAGTTAAGTTGATCAGACAAAGATTGCAAACAGCTCAAAGTTGTCAGAAAAGCTATGCTAGCAAGAGGAGAAGGCCCCTAGAGTTTCAAGTGGGAGACCACGTTTTGCTTAAGATATCACCAATGAAGGGGGTGGTTAGATTTGACTTGAGAGGCAAGTTAAATCCTAGATATGTGGGGCCTTATGAGATTTTAGAACGGAAGGCCATATGGCATATAGATTGGCCTTGCCGCCTAATTTGAAAGGAGTACATAATGTGTTCCACGTATTTATGCTAAGGAAATACGTCAAGGATCCTGAACAGATAGTGGAGTTAGAACTTTTGCAGATATAGCCGAATCTATCTTTAGTTGAAAGACTAGTAAAGATTTTGGATACCAAAGAAAAGATTCTAAGGAAAAAGGTGATTAAGTATGTCAAGGTCCAATGGACAAATTAGACGGAACGGGAAGCAAATTGGGAGCTAAAGCAGGAAATGAGATCAAAGTACCCCAAGCTATTAAATAAATCAGGTAACTTTCGAGGACGAAAGTTCTTTTTAGGAGGGGAGAGATGTAATATACAAATAATTAATCTATAATGAAGGGTAGTATTGTAATATAAGATTGTTTAAGAGGTTAATTTTGTCCTTAGACAGACGAATTTGGACCCAAGGATGTTGTTCGCAAAGAATAAGAAGGGAAAAATTTAGGCTCGCTTTAAGCCACCGGCTTTGAATACAAAGCTGCCAACTTTATATCAGCTTTGGAGCTTTGAATGATTTGCAAACAAAATTGTGAAGTTGGCAACGTACAGGTGAAAGCCGGCCAAAGGCTGTAAGCCCCTAGATTTTTCGATAATATTAGCAAACCCTAAGAATCGAAAGTTGAAACGAAACCCTAAATATAACCTAGTTATATGATTAGTCTAGTGAATCTAGATCCGGCAATCCCGTGTTCTTAAACCCTAGAAAACGAAATTGAAATAATTGTAGAATATGGTTCGTAATTATATAGGGAAGCCTAAAAATATCAGTTTCGTAATTTTCTAGCGTCCTTCGGATCCATTCGCGATCAATTTTTGAAAACCGTGCCCTGGTACACCGGATAGAAAAAATATTCCGACAACACCAATAGATCCGTAAAAATATAAGGTTTTCAAAAATATCAGTTTTAGAATTTTTCGGTAACTAAAAATAACAGATATAGGTTTTTTACGCGTATTTTCTTTACTACCGGTATTTTAATTGTCTAGTCTACTATTCATAGTACTTTTCTACTATTCAATACTATTCACCTATCTCTACTTTTTCTTACACTCTATTCTTACACTCTACCATATCTATACCTTACAATTTACCTTCCCCATACATTTTTAATCACATCATACCTTACACATTACTTCTTTTAATACAAAACAAACAAAACAAATCAATTTTCTCCCCTCATACAAGTCAAACCGGCGCCCCCTCTCTCTTCCACAATCTCATTTTATTTTCTTTTTCATTTTATTTAATTACATCTAATTTCCACTCCAAAAATCTATAAATACCCCCTTCCTCTTTCATTCTTTCACACAACAAAAATTCATACTAAAACTCTCTCAAAATTACTTCACAAAAATACTCTCCCAAAATCTCTCTCAAGTTCTTTCTTTTCTTTAGAAAACCAAGCCTCACATAATGCTACAACTCATTTCTTTTCTTCTTCAACAAACCCATAAGCTTTAGGTAAACGTTTCTCATATTCTCTCATCATGTTCATATAACTCAACATGAGTTTAGTGTATATTTCTTAGACTCATTGAGTTAAAGAAGTAACAATTTATTCATGTTTTGTTTTTATTCATGTTCTATTTTTTTTCTTTATGTTATTATTATGTTATTATTGTTATTGTTATTATTTGTTCTAACCTAACTTATATAAGTATTATGTATATTGTGTATATATATTTAGATAATAAGCTCATTTGTTATTTATTTATTTTCAAGTCTTGCAATTTATTTATTTAATTTCATGCAATTATTAAGACTAGTCTTTCTAGTCTTAGACTTGTCCATATCAAGTCAAAACAATTTTATTTCTTTACTTTTCTTTTCTTTTGAGGACTAGTCTATTCTTAGTCCCGGGATACCTTGATGAAGCTAAGGTTCCCAATACTTGACTTTATTTTTATGTTCTTATTTTATTTATGTTGTTTTTATGTTTCTCATAGTTAAGTATTCTCATTCATACATGAATATGTTGTTATTGTCTCAACCACAATAGAAATGAGTTTTCTCAAGTAATAAAAATAAGAATAAGAACTCTCTTTAAAAAATAAATTTTGTCACATAAGAAATTATTTTCCTAAAAAGACTTGAAGCTTTATCTTAGACAAATATTTTTCTAAAGATAGATAAGTTAGCTCAAGTTTTGGTAATAATATGTGGTTTTACCAAGAAATACATAAAGTAAAGATTATCACAAACTTTCTCTTCAAACCAATAAAATAAGAAAGTTTCTTTAAACTTAATTATTTGTTTAAACAAAGGATTTCTTAAATTCAATTTTCAAAGTTTTCTACCAACACTCTAGAATATTAAAGTCTAAACAAGTTTTTCAAAATTATCTAAAATAATCTTTTTAAGGATAAGCTTTACTTAGGAAATAAAAATAATAAATAACTTATGAGATTATTAATATTATCTTTTTAAAGAAGATCAAAACTTTAGAAGGACTATAGAACATATAAAATATTAGGAAAAACTATGTTTTCCAAACTACTAGAGTAAAATTTTGGAAATCCTAGAAGATTAAAATTATTTTTACTAAAATTCTCAATAACAAAGAAACGGAGTTAAAAGAAGGAAATACTCACTTATGATAATTTAAGAAAATTTTCAAAGCAAAACTAATTTCTTTTCAAGTCTTAAGCTTGTTTCACTTTCAAATGACACATTGTTTTACAAAATCATTGTTGAGACAACACCACTAAATCCATGCATATGGTTTGAGTCTATACATATGTATTCAAAGGTTTTTTTCAATCATACAAATATACCTATATTTTGTACAAAAGTTTTTGAATGTAGAAAGTTTGAAGACTTCAGTTCTGAAATTCGTATCAATTTTGTCCGTTACTATTCTGAGACCGAAATAACTTCTTTTGATAAAAATAACCTTAGAAATAGATAGATCTTTTCGAGTAGGTAGAAATTGATATAAAATATGCGAAATTCTGAGTTAAAATGAGCAAGTTATGCCCATTTTAAGTTGGAATTTCCATTTCATACGATTTTTACGAACTCCCTAAGATAGAATTATAGGATTTGAATAGATCTTGGATGAAATACTCATGTTGGGTATTTCTTTTGTTTAGGTGTTGAGGATCACGATCTTGTCTTTCCCGAGGATTACTTCGACTCCTAGAAGAAAGCTATGGACGAGTGAGTTTCCTTTACGTTTACGTATTCGCGCATGTGCTTGTAGAATAGAGCACTAGATGTTAGAAAAAGATAAAATTGATATGCATGTGGGATATTATGGGAACTATGAGTGTGAATTGTTATGTGCGATCAATGAACAATAAGTATATCGGAATCCAAATTATGATTGATATAAATGTTTCTATGTATGAATTGTTATGTGCGCAAATATTGTTTGATCGTTTTAAAATGATTTAATGTTATATTGAAATCCCCATATAATAAATTGCTCATGCATATTACTTAGAATATAATTTCGAAGTTTTTGCTACTACTCCTCAGCATGGGACCGGAAAGGTAAGCTGCCTAGCTACATCTTGAGGGTTAGGACGTTTGGAGAATACAGCCTCAAGGTGTAGCCGAGCCGGATCGATTGCTTTGGGTAAGAAAAGCCCGGGGACTAGTAGTACGGTTCGTTGGAACCCCAAGACGCGTGTAAACTTTAAGGATGTCGTTCGAAACCCAGTTCAAAGCATTCCCTAACCACCGATGGAGGGGTAAATCCATCACACATACGAAACCGGATAGTCGTATGTACTGTTTGATCATATGATTGTTGCATTCATATGCTTATTTAATAAACTTGGTTGATTGCTTGTTATGAGTACTTTTGCGTAAGGAATATCTCACTAAGCAAGTCATGCTTATACTCCTATAGACTTTTGATATTGCAGGACTATCTTTTGCACCCGAGACCACCTTGATCCACCCGGGTAGAATCTTTATTTTGAGAAGCTTTTAGAGGAATTCTATTTTGAAGTTATAGAGTAGGTTTCTTCTAAAATCTTCTAGCTTTAGTTATGTTATATTTAGAACAATGTTATGATGAAATTATCGGGGGAATGCCCCTTAGAAGCTGTAAGACTTTTATTTCAATGAAATATATATTAAGTGTTATTTTGTATGTTCCGCTGCCAATATCTTAAAATGCATTACTTCAACGGTCTCCCTTTGTTGTGAATGTACGCCTTGTACCGATATGGAAGCTTTCGAGTGACTAAGGTAGTCATTCTTGAGCTTTAATATTGAGTACAGTGGGTTGTCACGTTTAGGGTACCCGTTGGGGCGTGACAAAGGCTGTCGGCTTACATATGAAGGTCGCTGGCTTTAGTCCAACATATATGCTTCTATTCCTTGTTTAGATTTTAAGCCGCCCCTGAGTCACCAGCTTAGTTTTAGCCTATATGTTACACGAATTAAATCGTCTATCTTGGAGCTAGGGTTCCCTAATACATATATAAACATCAAGGTCTTTAGTTTTCTCTTCATAGTTCAACCTACGACAAGATCTAGGTAAGAATCTCTCTCAAAACTCTTTTGGTTGAGTTTATGAGTAGATGTTGTTTTCTAAAGGTTGTTTCATACTGATTTTTAAAGGAATCAAGTTGCAAGAGATGATTATGTTGGAAAAACCAATACCTTAAGTGTGATTGGAGATCTTGGTTCTACAGTTAGGAAAGTACGAGATCCAAAGTTCTAGATAAATACTGAATCCTTTCAATCTTTGTTATGCTAAGAGATGGAATCTTGTCTGATAGCCGTGCTATTTTTGATTGAGGATTTTAGGGATTTTAACAAATTTGGAGAAATCTGCATTTTAAGGTTTCGTGGTTTGGTGATTCTACAAGACAGGTGTGTAGATCTAATTTTATAAATCTTATGTTTGAGATTGTGGATTTAGTGTTAGGGTTTAATTATGAACGTGGAATTGGATTATGAATTGGTGTATGTTGTTATTTAGGTTTTGGTGAATTAGGGTTTATATCTGTGGTAAAGGATTGTGATATTGAAGTTGTGAAAGAGCTAAAAAAGGTACGACCTTACCTTATATGCTGCTCGTGCGTGTAGGTTTAGAAAATAATTTGACAAAATCTTATCCGACATATAAATTGTAAAGAGTACTGTTTGAGTATGGCTTTGTTTAGTAAAGACCATGTAGAGTGTGATATCAACGAGGCACCCTAATGATCCTTGTGTGTCATTGTCCCTAGTGGAGTTGCACTTTGAAATGATTCCGGTAGATTAGGAGTTGTTCTGATTCGCATGGCGGAACGTAACGATGTGTGGGGAGTACCCAACATCAATATATATGTATATAACTATTTTATATAAAGGTTATGAATCGGGGTTATGAGTTACTCCGGGTTTAGGACTAGATGCATATGGTTCTAAACTGTGATATTTGTTTCACCAATAAAAAATAATAATATGTGATTGGTGCATTAGTTTAGGGTTGTATGTGATATTTGTATATTCCATGTTCATGCGTATTTGTTTGTGGTATGGCGTACTGGGCGTTTTCACTCTTTCTTTTAATTTTTCAAGTATAGGCGAATATGATGTTGTTTATGATCTATCTAGGTATCATTTATATGTGGATCATAGGGATGGCGATAGTGGACTTGACTATCTAATTGAGGACTCGTAGATCTTGAGCGTTGGATATAGGGAAGAGATATGGAAGACTATATGGAATTTATGTTTGAATGTCATTAGTTGTCGGAAATTTTATGAGACTAGTTTATTAGGTTTTATTTGTTTTGCTAACATGTAGTTTAGGATTTTTTTTAGTCCATGATTTCAACGAGATTATTTTTATGGGATGTTTTAAAGTAAACCGATTATGAGTTTTGGTGATTAAATTTGATATAATTATGGTATGTTGCTTTATAGCCTTAGCGTGTTCTTAATAAGAGAAGGTACGTAGCGAGTTGTAATGCCTACAAATTTGGGTGTTACAAATTCTATTTTCTTAATCCTCATAAACTTTGAGTTTAATTGCTTATTTAAAAATATCAGTTCTTAAACCCGGGCTCAAACTAAAGATCAAGTTTTTACAAAATTAGATTTTTAAACTAGATTCCCAATTCAAGATGTTGATTTTACTTCTATGTATTCTAAAATTACTTCTTAATTGTTTTCAAAATTTAAGATAATAATCTAAAAAACTTAAATGAGAAACTTTACCCCTAAATTTTTATAAATATCTTTTTTCCCCTATCTCTTTCTTTACTTTTGTTGCTACTTTTCTTCTTCTTCTCTGCCTTTCTTTCTTTCTTTTCATGTTTCCTCTTTTCTTATTCTCTTCCTCTCTTATTTTTACTTCAAATCCTATTCAAACTATCAAGTTTAAAAGAGATTAAAGAAGAAAATGAAGATAGAAAACAAGATCAAAAATGAAAATCATGCATGAAGAAGCTTCAACATCTAAGGATGAGGAGTGGTAGAGAAGATCAATTGCATGTGCTAGCTAAAAGATAAGTATAGTTGTTTTCTTTATTTGATTTGTTATTTATGCAAGTATTTGATGATCTAAAGCTAGAAACAAGTAAGGTTTATGATGAAGTTGAGAAAACAAAAGATATATGAACACGGATAGGCTAGGTGATTCATGAAACGATTCAATGAAATATGAAGTTATAGAAGTTGCTTGATGTTAGGGATGTGGAGATTTTTGTGTATTGGATGTTGTCAAAACAACCTAGATGTGTGAGGTTATCCCTAATTGATGGTTTTGCCTTATTTGGATGGCTATACTCTCTTTACATTGGTGTCATCTAGTTTTGTTGATGCGAAGGGCTTTAGTTATCCTCACGAGGGGAGTTGGGTGCAAGGGGGGAACAAGTCTTCTAACTTTAGTTTTTGAAGTTGGCTTTCTATGTGGAACCTAATCATCGACAAGGTAGGGCTTTGTTTTGCTCTTAGGTAGAGCTTTATAATTTGAAGGTTTGTATTTCCTTGTTCAGGTGTGAACCAAATGTAAGGGCATCGAGTCTCATAGATAAATCATTATTGTTTTTTTTTTTTTATATCTAGTTGCTTGTTATGTAAGTTAGGTATATTCAACCTATTAGGAAATGGCATTGCATATCAAGGTATTGAATTAATTAAATTAAAAGTTCAGATACCTAATTATATATTTTGTCAAAGTTCAAGTACCATTCGTGACATTACCCCAAAGTTGAGCTTAAATGAACTCAGTTCATCAACTCACCTTGTTGAATTCTTCTTCAAATTCATAATTTCTCCGGCTTTCATATTAATTTTTCAAGTATTTTCAATTTGCATGATAAACTTAATTATTAAGTCCTTTACTTTAAATTCATGAATTGAATTTCAATTTATCGAAAATGAAATCAAGTTACTCTTAATCATTACTCTGATCCCGAGTAACACTGCCTCTAAGCTTAAAATCTTCCTCGATTTGAGTTGATAAATCAAAATTTGATGTTGAACTCTCTAGATGCTCCCATGGTTCCATGATTAGAGAGGGAGTGCCAATTTTGGTTCATGTAGACATGATCAATTCTTGACATTTCATCTTAAGTGCCTTTGATTATCCTTTAATCCTCAAGGGTAAATTGGTAAAACAACTCTTCTTAAATAGTTAGCCTTTATTTTGTATTTTTACTAAATTGCCCCCTTTCTTAGATAATTGAATATATGGTCAATTTAGTTAATTTTTAAATATTATATTATTATTTATTATTAACTAATTATTTATTACTCTTCTTCATTTATTTTATCCCATTTGACTTGGGATTTTTCATGGACATTGCAAAAGTTAGTACCCCTATCACTAATGATGGCCCTAGGGGCTCTGAACTTGGAAAGTGGCCTTTTTTAAGAAATTATTAACTATCCTAGCATCAATTGTTGGAGATAAGTGTCACTAGACCCTTAATATTGGTGCTATTTGAACATTCTTGATATGTAATTTTTGAGATTTCATGGAGAAAAGGACATTTATTTTGTGAAAAATTCATTTCTTGGCTTAAAGATCATTTTTGGAAGTTTTTATGTTGGTTCAAAGGAAATTAAAGCAAATTAAACAAGTTTGAATCAATTTTGTTCAAGAAGGAAGTTTATGTTTTCATCCTTTTATTCATCTTTGGCAGGGAAGAACTGGGAGGAAGAGGTCAGAATGCAAAAGAGTAGTTTAATCTTCATCCTTACCCTCATCCTTAGCCAGGAAGGATGCGAAGGATGCGATCAGTAGTCACACATGAAGAAAAGTTTTCAACCTTTTATTCATCCACGCCCAGGGATGACAGCTAAGGAAGACATCAGAATGCTTTTAGGTCGAATTTTAGTTATTTTTGCCTTCATCCTTGGCCTGATCCTGGCCATGCTGACGTCCTTAATGAACTAGGATTTTTCCAAAAGTATAAATAGAGCTTTGTTTTCTTGTTTTATAGTTTTTAGATCATTTTTCTAGGCTCTAAGACAGAAATTACGAAGGAAATTACGAAGAAATTGCTAAGGAATCCATTGAAGATCTCAAGACATCAATTAGGGTTTGTTCTTTCTATCATGATTCTTTCTATTTCCTCTAGATCTATTGTTCTTTTTATAAATCTCATGGAGGAGTAGATTCTTATACACTTCATCTTATGAAACCCTAACCATATGAATTGAAATGTCTCTTGATTAATGAATATCCGTGCCTTTGTATCTATTCATGTGATTCAAAAGTCTTATGATTTATTTGTGCACAAATTAATTGCATGCTTGATTCTTATTGGATTGAAAGAGGTTTCATTCAATTAGATAGATCTTCATGAATAGAGGAATTGCTTATTTCACCTAGAGGTAGGGAAATTACGATTTTCTGCTATAAGAATTTAATTCTTGTTCAAGGATCATGACCTTTAATGCAATCCTATGTGATGTTAGTAAGGGAGAGGTCTCTACTATCTCATTTAGGGTTAGGAATTGATTAACTCGAGGGAGGAATTGATTTACTTGTTGAGATCCTGCAGTGCAAAGCATGAATGATTCATTAATCAATCTTTTATCATAAGAACTTTAAGTTTATGATGGATCAAGGTGGAGAGTATGTCCTGTGATTGAATTCATCTTGAAAGCAAACATTAGTTGATCTTAGATCTTGCTTAATCTTCTTCTTAGTAGTTAATTGTAGATTTCTCTCCAAAATTTAGGCTAAATAGTAGAGAACCGGTAATACTAGTACTTGTTCTTCAAAATCCCTGAGGACGACACCCTAAAATCTATGCTACATCGAATAGGTGCGCTTGCCTAGCTTTGATCGTAGATTTAATCGGGTTTATAAATTTTAGAAATTAATACGATCGGTAAAATCATCAAGTTTCTTGGCGCCGTTGCCGGGGATTTTGAAAAGCAATATTAGGAAAAGCCATATTATCTACTACTTTAGTCATTTTTTTTTATTTTCTTCTTCTCCTGCTTTTAATAATTCTGATTAGCTCTTGTGTTGTTATAGGTGTATGACAAGGAGCCTTCCGACAGATCTTCTCGATTTAGACCCTGAAATCGAGAGAACACTCCGTAAAATTAGAAAGAACACAGTTGCTAAATTCTGAGCAACATCCCAGCTTAAGCAAGAGAAGAACAAGTCATGGCTGGAGAATATCCTAAAACCAACTTGGAGTATTCAAGGCCTACTCTTGATGGCACCGGTCCAACTATTGTGAAGCCTCCCATTGGGGCTAATAATTTGAAATTAAAGGTGTTGTCATCCAACTTTTGCAGCAATATTGTCAGTTTGATGGACTTCCGGATGAGGATCCACATGCACATATCCAAAGTTTCTTAGAAATTTGTGAAACTTTTAAGCAATGGAGTTGCTGATGATGCCGTGCGTCTTAGACTTTTTCCCTTTTCATTGAGAGGGAAAGCTAAGAATTGGTTGACTTCCTTAGGAGCTGGAGCTATTACTAGTTGGGAGGATATGGTTAAACAATTTTTGGATAATTACTTTCCTCCATGTAAAACAGCCAAGCTAAGGAATGATATCTCTTCTTTTGTTCAAAATGATTCAGAAACTTTGTATGATGCATGGCAAAGGTGGAAGGAATTGTTAAGGCGATGTCCACATCATCAATTACCATCATGGATGCAAGTGCAAACCTTTTATAATGGTTTAAACACAACTACAAGGCAACTAGTGGATGCCTCAGCTGGAGGTACTTTGAATTCTAAGACACCAAGGAGTCCTTGAAGCTTTTTGAAGATATGGCCAGAAATAATTACCAATGGGGAAATAACCGAGGCAAACAAAGAACAGCTGGATTGTATGAGGTAGATCTCATGACCTCCATTGTTGCTAAAATGGATGCTTTGAGTAAGCAAGTTGCTAGCATCAAGAACACATCAAATCCTATAAACCAATTTGGAGAATCATCGGAAGATCATAGCAACTTCTTTGATCATCAGAGCATGTTGATTATTTGGGAAACCAAAATAGACAACAAAATAATCCTTATAGCAACACATACAATCCGGGTTGGCGCAATCACCCCAATTTCAGCTATGGTAATGCAAATACTCAAAGGGCTAATTATCCACCTCCGGGATTTCAAAGATCAAATCAACCTCCACTTCAACTTCCAGCTCCACCTCAACCTTTGCTGTAACTTCCAGCCCCACTTCAACCAGAAAAAAATCAAATCTGGAAGAATTGTTGACTAATTTCATTCAAGGCTCAGAAGCAAGGCATAGGAATCAAGAAGCTTCCATCCACAATCTTGAAAACCAAATTGGTCAATTGGCTAAGTTGTTATCTGAAAGGCAATCGGGTTCTCTTCCTAGTAACACCGAGCCTAATCCAAGAGAGCAAGCAAAGGCCATTACCTTAAGAAGTGGAAAGGAGTTGCAATATGAAAAATCAAAGGAGCAAGAAAAGGAAGAAGTTCCACCAAAACTTAAGGATCTGGGGAGTTTCACAATTCCTTGTGTGGTTGGTGATATCACTGTTGGTAAGGCTTTAGCGGACTTAGGAGCTAGTATCAATTTGATGCCCTTTTCATTCTTTAAAAAGCTAGGTCTTGTAGAACCAAAACCTACTAGGATGAGTTTACAACTTGTTGATAGATCTTTGAAAATTCCTAAGGGAATCATTGAGGATGTTTTGGTAAAAGTTGGAAACTTCATCTATCCGGTTGATTTTGTGATCCTAGATATGGATAAGGATAGGGATGTTCCTTTAATTTTAGGAAGACCTTTCCTTGCAACAGCCAGGGCATTAATTGATGTAGAGAAAGGGAAGTTTACTTTGAGGGTAGGAGATGAAGAATTAGAAGTGAAGATTGCCCCAGCCTTGAAATATCCAATGAGTATGGATGATTCATGCTATGCTATTGATGTGGTTGATTTTTCAATAGAGGAGCATCTTGAAGAAATTTTATGTAAGGATGAGATACAATGAAGCTTAGTGCATAAAGAAGGAAATGATGTAATAAATTCAGAGGTTCATTCAATGATATCACAGCTTAATTCAACAAAAGAAATTACACCTCTAAGTGAATTTGAAGAATTGAAAAAAGAGAGTGTAGCAAGACTTAAAACTTCCATTGATGAACCTCTGGTTTTGGAATTAAAACAACTTCCAGATTATTTAGAGTATGCTTTTCTAGCAGAAAATTCCAAATTATCGGTTATCATTGATTTAGATTTGTCTTGTGAACAAAAACAACAGCTTTTGAAAGTCCTTAAAGCACATAAGCAAGCCATTGCTTGGAAAATTTCTGATTTAAAAGGAATAAATCCATCTTTTTGTACACATAAGATTTTTCTTGAAGAAGGTTTCAAATTTGTTGTGCAACCTCAAAGACGGTTAAATCCAAATATGAAGGAGGTTGTTAAGAAAGAGGTGATTAAACTTTTAGATGCTGGGTTAATCTATCCAATTTCGGATAGTTCTTGGGTTAGCCCAACTCAAGTAGTCCCGAAGAACGGGGGAATGACTGTGGTTCCCAATGAAAAAATGAGTTGATCCCAATGAGGACTGTCATGAGATGGCGGGTGCATATTGATTATAGGAGACTAAATGATGCAACTAGAAAAGATCATTTTCCCTTGCCATTTGTTGACCAAATGCTTGAAAGACTTGCTGGACATATGTTTTATTGTTATTTAGATGGAATGTCTGGTTACTTTCAAATTCCTGTAGCCTCGTAAGATCAAGAGAAAACAACTTTCACTTGTCCCTATGGTACTTATGCTTATAGGAGGATGCCATTTGGGCTTTGCAATGCACCTGCCACTTTTCAAAGGTGTATGGTTGCAATTTTTGATGATTTGGTTGAAAATATTATGGAAGTCTTCATGGATGACTTCTCAGTTTTTGGTGATTCATTTAATGACTGTTTGGCCAATTTAGAGCAAGTTTTGATCCATTGTGAAGAGACAAACTTAGCACTTAACTAGGAAAAATGTCACTTTATATGTAAGGAAGGTATTATGTTAGGACATAAGGTCTCTCACAAGGGAATTGAAGTAGACAAGGCTAAGATAGAAGTAATTTCAAGGCTTCCACCTCCAACCTCTGTCAAGGCCATCAGAAGTTTCTTAGGGCATGCCGGTTTCTATAGGTGTTTCATAAAAGATTTTTCTAAAATTGCCCAGCCTATGACAAGGTTGTTGGAGAAGGATATGCCTTTTGATTTTAGTCAAGAATGCTTACAAGCTTTTGAACTGTTGAAGGAAAAATTGACAAATGCTCCTATCATGATTACTCCGGATTGGAGTCTCCCATTTGAAGTTATGTGCGATGCAAGCGATTTTGTAGTGGGAGCGGTTCTTGGATAGAGAAGAGAGAAACATTTTCAACCAATTTACTACGCCAGCAAAACACTCAACAATGCTCAAGAAAATTATACAACAACAGAGAAAGAATTGTTGGCGGTAGTTTTTGCTTTTGAAAAATTTAGACCTTATCTTATTTTATCTAAAGTTGTTTTTTTTACAGATCACTCAGCTCTCAAGCTCTTGTTGTCCAAAACTGATGCCAGGCCAAGACTTATTCGATGTCTAAAACTGATGCCAAGCCAAGACTTATTCATGGATTTTGCTTTTGCAAGAATTTGATCTGGAAATTCGTGACAAAAAAGGAGCTTAAAATTTAGCCACCGATCATTTATCTCGGTTAGAAAATCCATTCTTAGAGGAGCTCAAGGAAGATGATATTGATGATGTTTTTCCTGAAGAAAAATTATTTGCAGTTTATAAGCTTTTTAATGTTGAAACTCCTTGGTTTGCTGATTTTGCAAATTTTCTTGCTACAAGGATTTATCCAAATGATTTAAATTTTCATGCTAAGAAGTTCTTTAGTGAACTCAAGCATTACTATTAGGAAGATCCTTTTCTTTTCCGTGTTTTTGTAGATCAGATGATAAGGAGGTATGTTTCTCACAATGAAGGCTGGAAAATTTTGAAGGACTGTCATTTGGGTCCAACCAGTGGTCATTTCAATGCTAATCGGACTGCTCATAAAATGTTGGAAGCTGGTTTTTATTGGCCTACCATATTCAAGGATGCTTAATACTTTGTAGCTTCATGTGACAACTGTCAAAGAATAGGTAACATATCAAGGAGGGATGAAATGGCCCAAAATTACATTTTGGAGTGTGAAATTTTTTATTTATGGGGTATTGATTTTGTTGGGCCACTCCTTAATTCTTTTAGGAACAAATACATATTAGTGGCAGTTGATTATGTATCTAAATGGGTTGAGGCACAAGCTTTGCCTACCAATGATGCCAGAGTAGTATGTAGGTTCCTAAAGAAGCTCTTTTCTCGGTTTGGAACTCCCAAAGCTATTATCAGTGACAGGGGAACACACTTTTGTAATTCTCAGTTAGAAAAGATTTTGAGGAGGTATGGGGTAACACATAGAGTTGCAACATCTTACCACCCTCAAACTAGCGGTCAAGTTGAAGTATCGAACCAGGAACTAAAGCTCATTCTTGAAAAGACAGTTGATCATCATCATAAGAATTGGGCTGATAAATTAGCTGATGCCTTGTGGGCGTATTGAACTGCTTTTAAAACAGCGCTTGGGACTACTCCTTATCGTTTGGTATGTGGAAAAGTATGCCATTTGCCAGTTGAAATCAAACATAAAGCATATTAAGCAATAAGGCAAATGAATTTTGATTTGGCTAGTTCAGGGATCAAAAGAAAGTTGCAGCTTAATGAACTTGAAGAATGGAGGATGTTGGCTTATGAGAATATGAGAATTTACAAAGAAAGAATGAAAAAGTATCATGATTCTCATATCTGCCACCCTAAGAAGTTCAAAGAAGGTGACAATGTGCTGTTATTCAACTCTAGACTTAGACTTTTTCCCGGAAAGTTAAAATCTAGATGGTCCGGACCTTTTGTTGTTAAAAGAATTTTTCCACATGGAGCAGTTGAGCTTACACATCCAGGGCATGATGATTTTAAGGTCAATGGACAGAGATTAAAGCTTTATTTAGGAGGAGAAAATGAGCATGAAAACCGAGAGGAGTTTAGACTCCAAGCACCAGATGTTTAAACTGTAATTTTTAAGAAAACGTCGAGCCAACGGCGTTAAACAAGTGCGTTTCATGAGAGGCAACTCATGTCTAACTTTATTGCAGGTGTTGACAGTGTACAATTTCAAAAGAAGATGAGAGTAATTTTAAGTGTGGTGGAAAACACACATTGAATGAAGTTTTATGTAGAAAATTTTTACTTTTGATTTCATCCTCACATCCATTCTTGGCCATGGAGAAGATCGGGCTCAATCCAATGTAGCTACTAATCTCATCCTTAGTACCTTCCTCGTCCTTGCTGAAGCTCAGGTAGAATTTTGGAGTAGCTACTAATCTCATCCTCATCTTTCATCCTTGCCCTTGAAGCATAGAGGAAGAAATCTCCTGGAGTTAAAATAGCTACTGCTTTCATCCTTGCCTCGATCCTGCCCTAGGATGACGATAAGGAAGAATTCCCTTGGAGTTTAAATGAGCTACTGATCGCTTCCTCATCTCCATCCTTACCCATGGTGACGGTGATGCTGATTCTCAAGGAAGCTACTGATCCCATCCTGGCCCCTGATCCTTGCCCTTGAAGAAGCTGAGGATGAAAATCCCCTGCAAGCTCGTTGAGCTTTTGACCTTATCGCGGCCCCGAACCTGGCCGAGAAGGAGGGTGGGCTGACTCCGGTCAGCCCCTTTTAAAAAAATAATAATAATAAAAATAAAAAAAAAATAATAAAACTGAAAAAATATAAGAAAGAAACAAAAAATGTAAAACACATTCAGGTTTAATTTTTAATAATAGAATCAAATAAACCTTTCTCATTCTTTTCTGCATTTCATTTTCCCTCTCATACCATTTATTCTCATTTGCTTTCTCTCATCTTCATATCACAATACATTTTCGCACTTTGCATTTCGAGGATTCTCTTGCCATTGTCAACAACAAGTAAGCTTCCTTATTCTTTCTCTCTTCGTTTTTCTTCGTTTTTTTTTTGTTTACATGCATTTTACTTCTGCTTCGTGTTTCTCTTTATGATGCATTTTACTGTTTTTAAAACATGTGTGTTAGTTTGATGTGTTTACATGCTTAGTTCACTTAAAAATTGAAGTTTCTATGATCAAAATATTGTATGTTTGGGCTTTATTTTTGTTGATTTTAGTTATCAACAAAATCATTCTCGTGTTGAAGCTATGTCCCTAGGGTTCTTGTCGAAAATTTGATGATCATGAAAATTAGGGCTTTTACTTGATTCGTGCAATTACATGCTGCTCAAGCTTTAATATGCAATTTGTTTTGGAAAAATTTGGCTTCATTGTTCAGATCATGGAATTAGGGTTCATTTCTGTTCTATTTTGGGAATTTAAGTTTCTTGCTGATTTTTGCCACATTTAGAGTGTTCTAAACTTTGTTTGAACTTCCTTTTATTATTAGAAGTTTGTTCCCGATCTTCAGCATGACTTATTTCCCGCACTTGTGCTCAAATTTGAAATCCTTATGTTTCCCATTTTGAATTGATGCTAATTGATGTTTTCTTTTTGCTTATCTGTTTTCTTCACCTTATCCAATGGTAAATTTTAGCATCATATCAAGCATGAATATCTTGGCTGTTTGCCTTTTATCTAGTCTTTACTCTCATATCTGTGCAATTTTCTTTGATAGGTATGCGTACAAGGCGAGCATGCATTAAGAAGGGCAAGCGTCCTATCGGGTCGCTAGAATCTCAACCATCCAAATCTCACCAAAGAACTAGAGAGCCTTCACCACCATTACCAGCTGGAGTGGAAACTTTTTCTTATGGTGATGGTGCAATTTCAATCCGTACATGGAGTCGAGCAAGAAAGGCTAGGCTAGAGAACTTAGAGTTTCATAACAATAAGTATTTGGATTGGCAGCTCCTTCGCGAATTTGGTATAGAAGACTGTGTTCGTCAGTCATTTGCTATCGGTCCTTGGGCTCAATTGTTTGAGATTAATGAGCCTACTTATTCTGATATCACCATTGAGTTTTTATTTACTTTGGAGATTGAGCAACACTCCTATACTCACAAGGTCGATAGCATAATCACTTTTCAGGTATATGGCAAGTCTTACAGCTTTCATTTATCCAAGTTTGGACTCTTTTTGGGTTTATATTCAGCAGCTGAGATTGAAACGCCTGAATATCTTTCTATGCCTAATGATTGGCCTCCGAAGCAGTATGAATACTTTTTGGCAGCTTTTATGTTTTGATAAGCCTGTTAAATTTCTTTCGTCCAAATCCAAGATTTCTTCTATCAATGAGCTTACTTTAAAGGTGGTCCATCATTTGTTAGCTCATACACTGGGGGGACGCAGTAGCCATGGGATGTTAGCTCCTTTGAGCTGTTTTATATGTATAGTATGCATAGGAACTACCCCATCAATGTAGGTGTGGAAGTCGCTTTTCCTTAAACGCCAAGCTACTGATCCTCGAGTAAAGGGGCTTTATTGTGGAGGGTACATTACCAAGTTGCTTAAGGGTATGAATCTGTTTCGGACACCAGCACCTGGTACTCCATGTGTACAATCTGAGAGGATCTCTGATGGTCCATTTCATGGATATGGGATGTGCAAAATTGGTACTAAATCTCCTCCTGCTTCTGGTCCTGCTAGTGTTTCCACTTTATCATCCTTACGGGATTATGAGTTTCGTCGGTTGAGGAGAGAATTCCATGACGAGTGCAAGAAGGCTAAGCGCTTTAGGAAAGCTGTTTGGGGGTTTTATAGTCATTGGCTGCCTGTTGCTCACCACCACCTCCGAATATACCTCATTATGAATCCTCTCCAGAATATGGTTCTGACTCATCTCCTGATATTGATCCAGATAGCATTCGCATTGTTATGGACCCAGATGATGATGGTGATGATGATCAATGAAGATGATGAGGATTCTGATGATACTACCGCTGCAGATGATGATGGCAATGCATGATTTTGTTGCCTTTCCTTTTCTTTATTCTGTTTTCTATAGTCTGTACTTATTTGAGCTCCGCCTATGGAAGCTCTTAAGATTTTTTTGGAACCATGTTTTTTTCTTTTTGGATTTAGGATAGGCTTTTCTTGTTTTTCCCTGCTGTTTTTGTTTTCTTGCAGGCGTTAACTTCTAACTTGGTCGGATCACAATTGATTTGCTGCTGTTGATCAACTCTATCGCATTTTCTTCCTTCTTTTTCTGGTTCTGCAACTTCATGATGACATCAACACTAAACCAGGGAAGTTATTTAGTGTCCTTTTCTAATAATTTCTTTCTTGTCCTTTTTCCTTGCTTGTGCTTCGCTAGGAAGACATTGGGGACAAAGTCTTGTTTTAAGTGTGGGGAAGGGATTTTATAGAAGAAAGAAATTGTTTGGGTCTTTATTTGAGTTTCATATTGCATATGCACTTGTTAATCAAAATTCCCCCATTTAAGAGTTTGCTAATGAGCTTTTAATGTTGATATGATCTAATATGTTAGAATCTTGAAATTATACTCAATTTTGTTTAGAAAGATAGCATTAAAAAAATGATAAAAAAAAATTAAAAAAAATAAAAAATAAAATGAAGAATAGTGACTTTGTGTGCCTTACTCGCCTATTTTGAACTTAGTTTACTTAGTCAAAATTTTGAAATCAAATCTAAGTGAGGTAAATTTACTTGCTATTTAATGATTGAATTTAGGGTTATGAAAGAGATCAAAGTCCCTAGTCTAAAGTTTAATGGTTTTGTTTCTAAGCTTGTTAGTAGTATATTTGCTTTTCAATCACTTTGAGAGCTCTTCTAATTTTTTGTGAAAGGGCATATGAAATCTATCACTTGGTGATTCTTCTTAAATAATCTCTAAAAAAAAAAAGCCTTTACTCCAATGACTCAAGTATTTGAGTTATGAGTATCCAAACTTGAATGTTAGAGTGAGTAGAGAGTTCTTAGGGGTCCCTTTAAAACCTGGTCACTTGGTGATGAGCCCGGGATGTGCCGACTCGATGAACTCACTATAACGAGAAGGGCGGAAAGGCAAAAGTTCATTACATGAACTTGAAAAAAAAATTATAATAAAAGCTGAAAAGAAGCGGGCAAAAACCCGTCCAGAGGTAGAGAAAAGATGGAGGCAAAAACCTCCCCCTGAAGGCTAAAAAAATTTAAGAGATTTAAAAAAAAAAGAAAAAAAATCTAGGGGAATGATGGATGCCATATACTTTCACTTAGGGTTGTTGGTTTAGAGAGGTGATTGAACGGTTTATATGCTTGCTAGTAAGTGATGAGATGTGATCATGACACTTTTTGCTTTGTTTGAATTTGTATCTCCTTTATAACTTTAGAATCGGTTATTAAATGGCGAGATTAACAATTTGACTTACTTGGATTAGTTTTGAAATTTTGATTGTAGTATGCTAAGTGCAAGTACAAATATGGTAGGTTTGAGCAATAGGCACTAATGAGTCACTTTGGCTTGATGGAATTAAAGAATGCTATGTTTGATGTGAAATTTTTATGAGTATAATTGATGATAGATTCTTTTGTTCTTGTTTTGTTTGCTTGAGGACAAGCAAACGATTAAGTGTGGGAAGTTTGATAAGTGTCATTAGACCCTTAATATTGGTGCTATTTGAACATTCTTGGTATGTAATTTTTGAGATTTCATGGAGAAAAGGACATTTATTTTGTGAAAAATTCATTTCTTGGCTTAAAGATCATATTTGGAAGTTTTTATGATGGTTCAAAGGAAATTAAAGCAAATTAAACAAGTTTGAATCAATTTTGTTCAAGAAGGAAGTTTATGTTTTCATCCTTCTATTCATCCTTGGCAGGGAAGGACTGGGAGGAAGAGGTCAGAATGCAAAAGAGTAGTTTAATCTTCATCCTTACCCTCATCCTTAGCCAGGAAGGACGCGAAGGATGCGATCAGTAGCCACACATGAAGAAAAGTTTTCAGCCTTTTATTCATCCTCGCCCACGGATGACAGCCAAGGAAGACATCAGAATGCTTTTAGGCCGAATTTTAGTTATTTTTGCCTTCATCCTTGGCCCGATCCTGGCCATGCTGACGCCCTTGATGAACTGGGATTTTTCCAAAAGTATAAATAGAGCTTTGTTTTCTTGTTTTATAGTTTTTAGATCATTTTTTCTAGGCTCTAAGACATAAATTACGAAGAAATTGCTAGGGCATCCATTGAAGATCTCAAGACATCAATTAGGGTTTATTCTTTCTATCATGATTCTTTCTATTTCCTCTAGATCTTTGTTCTTATTATAAATCTCATGGAGGAGTAGATTCTTATACTCTTCATCTTGTGAAACCCTAACCATATGAATTGAAATGTCTTTTGATTAATGAATGTTCATGCCTTTGTATCTATTCATGTGATTCAATAGTCTTGTGATTGATTTGTGCACAAATTAATTGCATGCTTGATTCTTATTGGATTGAAAGAGGTTTCATTCAATTAGATAGATCTTCATGAATAGAGGAATTGCTTATTTCACCTAGAGGTAGGGAAATCACGATTTTCTGCTATAAGAATTTAATTCTTGTTCAAGGATCATGATCTTTAATGCAATCCTATGTGATGTTAGTAAGGAGAGGTCTCTACTATCTCATTTAGGGTTAGGAATTGATTAACTCGAGGGAGGAATTGATTTACTTGTTGAGATCCCAGTGCAAAGCATGAATGATTCATTAATCAATCTTTTATCATAAGAACTTTAGGTTTAGGGTGGATCAAGGTGGAGAGTATGTCTTGTGATTGAATTCATCTTTGAAAGCAAACATTAGTTGATCTTAGAGCTTGCTTAATCTTCTGCTTAGTAGTTAATTGTAGATTTCTCTCCAAAATTTAGGCTAAATAGTAGAGAACCGGTAATACGAGTACTTGTTCTTCAAATTCCCTAAGGACGACACCCTAAAATCTATGCTACATCGAATAGGTACGCTTGCTTAGCTTTGATCGTAGATTTACTCGAGTTTATAAATTTTAGAAATTAATACGATCGGTAAAAGTCCATCAGTTGGTAAAGCCTAATCTTCTTATCACTTAGAAACATAATCTATAACCACTTGAATATACTTGTTATGCTAGAATTTGGGAAAGGGCCTATAAAACCTATACCTCAAATATCAAAGACCTCACGTACCAAGAAAATGGACTAGGGCATCTCATCTCATTAAGGGATATTTCCTACCCTTTAAGAACTATCACATCTCTCAACAAACCTATTGACATCTCTGAATAGTGTAAGCCAATAGAATCCACCTTTTACTATGTTATGGGTTATCGTACTTACACTATAGTGGCCTCCAATGCTTGTAGCATGACAATGACTTAGTATTTTCTAGCCCTATAAGTGTGAAACACATCTCCTAATCATCTAATCTACAAAAACCTTGATCAAAGAAGGATCCTCGTAAAAATAATATTTCAATTCAACAAAGAATTTCTTCCTTTTGCTAATTGATTAAGTCCTTGAGGATTTTTGCCACAAGATGATTTGCTATATCAGCAAATCAAGGGCTTTCTAACTCAGTTAACTCATGCATAGCATATAGCCTGCAAACCCAGGTTTTCCTAGTAACCAAGTAAACTTCAGAAACCGGAAATCAAACCCTAAACCAGATTAGCTTAAGCTTAAGAGAGGAACTTAGGAACCCTAGATCCGACTTTTCTTCGGTTTCAAACTAAAAGAACTTTTGTAAAATAATTTAATGTGGAATATTGTTTTAAAGTATACTTCAAACCATAAAAAGATTCAATTTCAAAAAATTTTCTATTCCGAGCTTTCTGAGATCCATACAGAAAAGCGAGCCTTGGAACTCGAAATTCGAAAAATATTCTGGAATACTCTTTAGAATCGAAATTTAATAAGGATTTCAAAAATATAAATTTTATAATTTTTCTGTTTATAAAAATTACAGATATAGCATTTTTTCTTGTATTTTCTTTACTATCGGTAAAGTAATTGTCTTGTTTACTATTCATTACTATTCATAAGTACAACGTACTACACTCACAAGCTACTCCCTACTCTTACATCCCTACAAAACTCAATTTTATTTTATTTTTCAAGAAATTTTTGTCTCTTAACAAATTATTACATTTAAGACTTATTATTACATAATTTATAAAACAAAAACAAATTAAACTCTCTCTCTCTCTCCCCCCTCGTCCCAAACCGGTGCGTACACCCCCTACCCATTTTTCCCTAACTTGTTTATTTTCTTCCTTTATTATAATTAAACAAACCCTAATTTATCGTACTATATATATTCTTTTACTTTTCTATCTCTTTCATTCATTTCATTTGTTTCAAAAAAAATCACAAACTCTCTCTCTCTTTTACCTTCTCTTGCCGTGACTCTCATCAACAAACACACACACACACACACACACACAAGTTTATTTCTTCTTCATTTTTCTCTTGATTCAAGCCTTGGGTGATGAATCCTAAACCTTTTCTATATCAAATCTTATAATGGAAAGATTATTCATGAGTGTTTTCATGTTAAAGTCCCCATGAGCACTTGCTAGGGACAAGAAAATGCTACTACATGAATATCAAGCCATCACAAGAGTAGATCTTGTGTTTAAATGTGTTTTTGTTGGATTATCTTCATGTTCATGCATATAATAGTAGAGTAAAGTAGAGATCTTGCATAAAAATCCATGTTCATGTTTTCAAACTCCATTTCATGTATGATAAGTAGTAGATCTAGCATTTAAATGTTCATATTATACTTGACATTCATGATCTCATGAGTATTTTGTGTTTTAATGCATTAATGATCATGAAGGTTTTGTCTTGTGTATATAAATGTTGTAGTTAATAGATCTTTAAGTGGATGAGATAAGAAACTTAAAAAGGAAAGTTTTTGTTTGAAATGTCCAAATGAAAATTCGTATGACTTCAAAACCATACTTTAAAAACCCTTTTATCAACTTTAAAAGTTGTATTTTATATGAAAAATGAAGAGTATAGGTAATATATCATAAAGTAATGATTTTTATAAGTTGAAATGAGATTTGATAAGAAAAATATGTAAGACAAAGAGTAGAAATAAGATAGGAAATTTTAAGTTACTAATCAACTTTAGAAATTCGTAATTTTGGAGTATTGTCATGAAAACACCTATTTTCCAAACTCAAAACGAAAGTTTTATTTAAGAAATGAAATCTCTAAGGGATAGGTAAAATAGAGCCTTAAATTTTAATGTATAAAACAAGTTTTTCTCAAAGAAATCATTCAAAATACTAATTTCCAAAAATTCGGATTTTGGAATAAACCCTATTTGAAAACATGTTTACAAAATGTAAAATAGGAATTTTCATTAAGAAATGAAGGTGTTAAGTAATAGATATAATGAAGAATCAATTGTAGCAAAGATAACTAGAAATTCCTAAGTAATAATTCCAAAACAAAAGAGATTTATCAAAGTCATGAAGCTAGATTTCTTAAGAGTAGGTATTCTTGGAGTCTTATAAAATAAAGAAATTCTAAAATTTTCTTTTGGTAAATATCATCAAGAGCATGCATACATTAAACTCATAATATGTCATTCATGATAGGAAATCATCAATATTGCATGTATAATTGATCTATAAAGTAGAAACATTACAAACGTTCATAAAACTATTTTTTTGAAATGGATTTTGCTACTGATCAGAACTGATCATACTGTTTCGTGATACAAACATTTTCAAAAATTGAAAATAATATTAGAATTAGATATATCTTTTCAAAGTAGATAGAAATCGATATATAATTTGCGAAATTTCGAGTTAAAATGACTAAGTTATGGCCGTTTTAAGTTGGGACTTCGCAAATGAGAATTACGAATTTACTAGTTTTGATAAATAGTTTGGATTAGTTAAGTGATGAAATACTTATTAGGGTATTTCTTCCTTTTTAGGTGACCCCGAAACCAACGATTCCTTACCACCGGATAACTATTACTAAAAGACCGGTGATCCAATGGCCAAGTGAGTATTACTTTCGATTCCATTTATTGTATGTGATTGTAATGATAATTGCATTAGATATTTGGTAAAGATAAAATGGATATACATGATGGGGATGAATGGGAATTATGTATGGTTGTTGTTGATATGAGAAATTGAATATAAGAATATCGAAGTCGGGTGATTAGCTATTGCTTGTATAAATGAATTAGGATTGATTGTCTGCAACTATTGATTGATCACTTAAGGAATTGGTATAATTGACTATTCGAAATTGAAAATAAATATGGACTCATTCATATCATAAATGGGGATGGAGCATTAGCATTGGTTGGTTGCCCGTGATCCGAAACGGTGTAAAAGTTGGTTAATTGTGATCATAAACAAATTAATGAGTTGGTTAATCATGATCCACAAACGAATTTATAAGTTGGTTGATCGTGATCCTAAACGGCATAATTGAGTAGTACCGCAGTATTCGTTAATCTACTAACTCGGGATGGAAGGCGAAAGTCTATCCCATATGATTTCCGGCTGGTCATATGTTTGTTGATTCCATATGTTTGATGTATATCACTTGTTTGTATAATGTGTTATAAATGTGATCTTGGAAGCTCTCACTCACTAAGCTAGTATAGCTTACGTCCTTATATTATTTATTTGTTGCAGCACGAGTTCATATGGCTTAGACAGAGGCAACCTACAGCTCAGGTACAGGAGCTAGGCATTTCCATTAGGAGTTGTATTTAATCTTGTTTAGACTTCTGTAGGAAACCAAGAGACTTTGGATGACTGTAAAAGACCTCTAAACGATATTATTTTGTGGGGGAATGCCCCTTAAATTTTGTAAATAATTACATGTGTGTTTTGAATTATTTTCTAATGCTATTGAATGCCAAATTAAACTCTTTAACTCCATCGGTTCAAGTATTCTATTGTCGTAAAGGAATGCCTTACATCTATACATGACTCCCGAAGGACTAAGGTAGTAATTCGTGAGTCTTATATGGAATGTTGCGGACTGCTACGTTTAGGGTATCCCTTGGGGCGTGACAGAGCCTCTCTTTAGGGAAGGCATCATCAGTCTCAGCTTCATCTAACATCTCAAATGTGGAAAGGTCATCAACTACTAGATTTTAAGCACCTTTCTTGTTTTGTATCCCTAGATCAAACTCTTGCAGTAGAAAAATCTACTTGATCAACATGGGCTTAGCATCCGATTTATACAACAAGTATTGCAAAGTAGAATGGTTAGTATATATAATCACTTTTGATAAAATTTTATAAGGCCTAAATTTATCAAAAGAAAGTATAATTTCTATTAACTCCTTTGTAGTGGTATAATTTCTTGAGCATTTGTAAGCATATTACAAGCATAGTAAATTGATTGCATCTACTTATCTTTTTGTTGTCATAACACCACTTCAACAGCGAAATCACTTGCATTACACATCAATTCAAAGAGAAGACTCCGATCTGGAGCAACCATGATGAGAGCATGAGTTAATTTGTCTTTGAGGGTGTTAAAAGCTTTTAGACACTCATGAGAGAATTCAAAAGGCACATCATCTTCTAGAAGCCTTGTCAATGATCTAGCTATCTCCAAAAAATCTTTATTTAACTCCTTATAAAATCTAGCATGACCTTTCCAATCACCTTAATTGAAGTGGGTAGGTGTAATTTAGCTAGGATTTCAGTTTAGCATTATCCACTTCAATGTCTCTACAAGAGGTTTTATGTCCTAATATTATCCTCTCCTAGATCATAAAGTAACACTTCTCCTAATTTCAACAAGATTTGTCTCCTCACATCTATCTAACACATTCTCCAAATTATGGAGACAATCATCATAAGAATCCCCAAACATTTAAAAATCATTAATCGAAACCTCCATAATGTCTTCCATCAGATCCTTAAAGGTGACTATCATGCACTGCTGAACTCAACCAATGCATTACATAAGCCAAATGACATCTTTCCATATGCAAAATTGCCATAAGGACATGTAAAACTAGTTTTCTTTTGGTCTACCGGAGTTATAAGGATTGGGAAATATCTTGACATCTTATCTAAGAAGCAGTAATATATGTGGTTAATAGCCTCTCCAACATTCGATCCACAAAAGGGAGTGGAAAGTGGTATTTACAATTGACGTCATTCAGTCTCTTGCAATCAATGCACACTCGCCATCTTGTTACAATCCTCATTGGGATGAGCCTATTCTCATCATTCGAGACTATGATTGTTTCAACCTTTTTAGGTGCCACTTAGATGAGGTTTAGCCATGAATTGCTAGAGAATAGGATATATCATACTTGCATTTAACATTTTAATTACCATTTTTTCGCTACTTCTTTCAAATTAGGATTTAAATGCCGTTGAGGTTGTACTATAGGCTTAAATTCATTCTCTAATAAGAGTTTATGAGTGAAAAAAGAGGGACTAATACCTTTGATGCTTGAGATTTTCCAGGCTATGGCTCTGTTATAGTCTCTCAATACTTTCTATAACCTTTCCTTCTGATCCTTCTTTAATGACTTATATATAGTTTAATGATTGTTGGAATTTTAACTATCGATTCCTGATTACCTAGGTTAAGTGTCAAGTTGTCATTTGTTACACTATTATAGCACAAGTAGTAGCAAAAAAATGGCTTACATAAAATCAATGGTACTTCTATATCCTCATCTATATCTAAGATGGTGATGGAATTTTCTACCTTAACCAACACATTTGTATTACTTCCCTATGGAATTTAACAAGCCGATTAACTAATTGTAAACTCATGTATGTTGGTTATGTTTCTGCTAACCCTAATTTCTTAAAAAGCTTGTATAGATTTAGATTTATACTTGCACCTAAGGTGGCTACAACCCTCTAAATAGATAAATTTATAAATGCATATTTTGGTGCTTTTAGAGTGAAATTCTATTATGAATAGATGAACTGCATGATACAAGATCGATTGCATTTGAATGTGCAAAAAGTGGTTGAAAGAGATCCAAATATTGTTTAAATGATTTTGATGGGATCTTAATCTATTAAGATTGTTGTGTGCTACAACAATGTAAAGCCATAGATTGCATGTTCTTGAATAAATTATGGAAAGAGGTGAACTAAGAATATTGAACACAAGTAGAGTAGCTTGAACTTCATTAATCAATTCATATTAAGTTTGAGTCATATAGATTTTAGTTTGAAATAGGCAGATGATTTTTACTATCTGTCGTGATTGACTTTACTGTGTTTGTTAAATTGCATAGATGTCATAGCTCAAATGCTAGGGCCTCATGTTTTCACCGCACATAGGATGCAAGGCTTCCTTTAGCTAAGTGGGTTTCTAATCGAGTTTTGGTTGTGAAAACCTTATTAAATTTTAGGAAACTTAGTAGAATATCGTTTGTGAGTTCATCATACTTAAGATTCAAAATATGGTATCTTAAACTGTTCAATATTACCAAGAAAATGTGCTTTAAACATTGTAGCCCACTTAGGCAAAACATAAATTGGAAGGCTTAACTAAGTTGCAAGGTTTGACACTTGGCCTAAAAGTAGTAAAATAGTTTAAAGTTTGCGATCATCCATAAAAAACAAAAAAACATAAACATTTAAGCAGTTTTCTTAATGTTCTATATAGTCCTTTAGTCGTCTAGGTCATTCTTCAAACTCACCAGTCTAGAAACTGAGGGTGGTCCACATATAAGCCTTTGTCATTACCTAAAATAGTAAAAAGTGAGCGATGAAGCCTAGTACATAGTAATCATCCACATACACACATGTCATGCACTCCTAAACTAATGTAATAGACAAAAGTTAAGTTTGGTTAAATTTTAAAGCCAACAAACAATTATTCTTAGTCCTCAAATATCAACACTCACAATAGTACTCATGACACCCGCTAAACAATGGGCGTGGGGATCCCTCAGTTGATCACGTACTAAAGAGTGGGGATTTGATAAGTCCTTAGAACTCATTAGAAAGAGAAAAAAAAAGTAGTATTTTAAGGATCAATTCTATATAAAATAGCTATCAATGATCACAGTCCATTGTGATATCTTATGCAAGGACTCATTCCCTTGTATAACTTCTTTGTAACTTCGTACCAGCTCTTAATTGATCATTTGATTTTAGAATATCCCCTTTTGGTTATGTAACACCATAAACTGAAGGCATTATAACTTGCCATGTGTCCTTCTCTTTATAAGGACATGCCAAGGCTATGAAACTCTAATCCACAAAATATACATATCATGAAAAATTTCAAACTCTCAAATAAAAGGGTACCTGTTTAAAGATACTATCAAAACTGAACTTTCAAATAACACTGTTGGCATAAACTAGCCAACAATAACCAAGCTTATAACATAAAAGGAAAATTCTTAACACATTCTTAAACTCATAAAAACATATAATTTGATAAAGTCTTCATCTTATTCTAAATCCAAGCCATGTATTTTAAACATCAACAGGAAGTTTGGTCCATTATCATCCTCTCAGTAATCCACAAAAACATCATAACAAAAAGATTATAAATCACCTGATCTTCTCTTGTTCCTGAAAATGAAAGGAATGAGCAAAAGGCCAATACGTCAAACCACATACAAATACATATGCACACATAGCATATATATATATATATACACACACACACGCACACATGCTATTATTTCTAAGGAAAAAAACACAATTTATTATCTTTGGCTAGCCAACAAACAACACAGTTTAGAATCATATGCATGTAGTTCCAAATCCGGAGTGACTCATGACTCCTTAAAAACAAACATATTTGAAAATAGATAATTTATACATATATTGGTGTTAGGAATTTCCCACACACCTGTAGCCATACTGCCAAAACCTAATATGCCAGAATCATATCTAGGTGCAACTCCACTCGGGACAATGCCACACAAGGATTATAAGGTTGCTAGCGTTAGTATCACATTCTATGTGATCTTTACTAACCATAGCCAATCACAAGCAGCAAAACAATTTAATAAGCCATATAAAATTAGGTTAGTTTGGATTCTAAACCATAGTACATACAACAAGCAAATCTAAACCTACAAGCTTATACAACAAACAAGTTAAGGTCGTACCTGAATCAATTTCAAGGAGCAGGACTCTAAATTACCAAAGCCCTGATCACATAAACATAACAGATTTCACTATACCACTTTCATAGCATAGACCTAATCTAAACTTCATTGAAACCCTATCTTACAGATATATAAATCCATACCTTTCTCCTTGATAATAATTCTTCAACAGAATAGAACTCTCCATAACTCCTCCAAGTAACAACCCCCTTCAATATAGTACAGACATAATCAAATAAGATCAACTATATAATTCTACAAAGATATCAAAATGATTCATACATACCTAACCGTGAATTCTTATTTCTCTTTGATTGCCAAACATAAATCTTCCACAAGGAATAGGGTTTTTCTCCAACTTCCCTATGAAACTAAAAGAACACTCTTAAAGATAGATCTTATACTTTTATTTTCTAAAGAATTGAAAAAGACAACTTATCTAATCCTTAATTCTTGATCTCCTTGAAGCAAAACAAAATCTCTAAAGCTATTTAAGGTTTTCTTCAAAATCTTTGCAACAAAACAAATGCTTTAGAAAGAGATTATTCCTTTAATCTCTAAAGAATTGAAAATTCACTTACTTAGATCTTGACTTCTTGATTCCCTGTGATGCTAGGATCATAATTAGAGAGATTATAGAGATGTTTCTAGGTTTAGAAATGATTTTGGAAAAGGAGGAAGCCTAGTTTATATAGAAGATAAGGAATAACTGTTTATCTTTAATAACGTCTCATCATTTTTAATAACATCTCTTCATCTTTAATTTTAGCAATGTCCCTTCATTATGATGTCTCTTTATCTTTAATAACGTCTCTTTATCTTTAATAATGACATCTTTTCATCTTAATAACGTCTCTTTATCTTTAATAACGTCTCTTCATCTTTAATGATGTCTCTTCATCTTTAATAACATCTTTACCAAAAGATAGTATATTTATTTATACATTAGGGTAGATCATAAAACCCTTTTATTTTATATCATATGACACCTTTGCCTTTCTTTATAATTTATTTATTTGTATATTATAAGTTACACATTTGACCTTAGCACACACTTCATAAGATTCCAGATGCCTATAACTACTGTATCCTCTTGATGTTGCGATCAAGCTTGTAACCTAGTCTGATGGTGTCACTTCCTAGGGTAAGCGGCCAAGTAGCAACCAACACACCTTTTAGCCAAGTTTAAGTTTTAGTTCGGTTATTAACACTACATCAGTAAGCAATACACAATTATTGCATACCTATTAACTAATCAAAACCTTGTCTTTGTTTTTCCAAGTTCAAAGTCATTTGTTGTTCATAAATTCAAAGGCTCTTATTAAGATAAGATTCTAAGTAATTCTAGTCAATTATCGTTGATTTTCTTTAGTAGAATTATTTGAGTTAGGGTCCACATGTTTATGGATCCTAGTTTATGACTCAATCATTTGTATACATTGAGTCCGGGTTATGGATAAGCGTTATTTCCTAGGTTTTTACATCCTTTGTTTCATTTATTCTAGTTATCTAGTTAATCATGTAAGTTAAGATTGGTCATGGGGTTTAACTTAATCGATCCTTAATAGACTATACTTTTATAGGTTTCAATTCTTGGTTAATAAGGGCATAATTATACTCACTTTTCATTGATTGAATCATGCTAAATTATTATTGGTTTTATAGAAATAATAAAAATGATACTTGAGTATGCTTTTTGTGATATTTCAAGTCTTTGAGACTTAGAGTGCAAATATAAGCAATTGAGAGGAGTTTTGTATTTAAAAGACATATGAAAATGTACACTGACCATTGCAAACTTCATCACCTGGCCTTTAACAATAATATAAGCCAGCTTTCAAAGAACAAACAACATCGGCCAAGAAGGAATCGAGGCTGCTGACCTTTAAGCTGACCTACATCAACGCTACCTTTAACAACGCCAGCCTTCTCACATCGGAAATAATTTCTAATTTCAAGGCCGGCATGTAAGCCACTGGCCTTGACACCAGCCTATATCATGCACATCTTTTTCATATGAATACTCCTCTTATAAGTCTTTGGAAAGAGATGGATGAACCCTAGATGAAATTAAAGCCTATTTTCTTTACTCCTAATTAGAGATTAGGGCATAGAACAGTAGCAAGTTTTTTTTTTTTTATTTTGATTGAGGATTCCACAACTAGATTAAGTGGAGGATATTATTTGTACATGGATTTGAGCATGTGATCCCTGTTTAATGTGATTTCATTCCTTTCTCTTTAATTTCATGTTATGGATATTACATAAAGCTTTTTCCTTATGTTTTTACTAAGGCTTTGAGTCATTGATTTGGATTATCTAGTTGGTGTCAATTGCTACTAATTGATTCGTTGCCTGTGTTCAAGTTGTTGATGCTAATTCATCGAGCATGTATTTTGGGTTTATCTTGAAGTGCATGTTAGATTAGGATTGCAATTGGAAAATTCCTTTTTAATCAATTCTGTGATTAGCTAATTTGGATTACAAATCACATAGGGACATGGATTTAAATTCAATTAGGGTATAGGAAAAGAAAAGATTAATCAATTAATCGGTTTCCTAGGAATACGGAAAATTGGTTAGTTAATTTAGGTTAATTACTTTCTTTGTGATAATGAGTTTTTACTTGGTGTTCAGTTGCTTGAAAACACTAAAGCCTTATCCAATTTGAATTTGCAACTATATTTTGGTCAATAGCATACACTCAATTATCATTGATTTTTTGGCTCTAAACCTAATTCAATTAGAGGTGTTGGAAATCCCAAATCTTTGTAGGTTAGTTTTATTTGAAAAGTCCAAAAAAAAAGAAGAAAAAACAATTTTGATATGCTTAGCTACAGTTAGGACTAATACAATTAAGAGTTAGGCCTCACTCTCTGTGGACACAACTTGGTACTCAATGAAATTTATTACTGCACATGCACCCGGTACACTAGCCGTAAATATTGTGCTTTTAAAAAAAATTAAAAAGATCTTAAAAAGAGTTTTAAAAGGAGATATAGAACAAGCGTGATCATTGGTCTTCTAAGAATAAATTCCCATAGTCCACCATTCTTATAAAATCATAAGCATCTTATTCCAACTATTAAATTAATAAGTACGAAAGAGTTCTATTTAAATGATATATTTTGTTCTTAATGTGTTTACTTAGTGTATCGTTTTGAAATGGATATTTAACTTGGTTTTATTTCGAGTTTAAGGTTTGAAGGTGTACTTCAGGTATACAAGAGGCTTTGATCGGGTTTTACAATTTTAGGACATGGGTTTTTTTATGTTTAGGAAAGATAGGAGTAACTCTTGATAGGGGCATGGCCTGTAGGAGAGGCCGTGGTAGCTTCTAAGATTATGTTAGGGATGACTACGAGCCATGGCAATGCTTGTAGTATAGGCTATGGAGGCCTCGATTTAGAAACCTAGAGAAGTCTATAGCCCTCCATATGGGTAATGGTGTAGGCAATAAGGAGAACTATGGCCCTCTGCATGGGTCATGGTCTTGGGCATATTGACCTAGGTGAACTTTAGAGGGTTCTAGCCTCCTGTATGGGCCGTATTAATAAACTCATATTTATACACTTTTCATTTCTTAAGTTGTGCTGAATTTGTGTTAATCTTAATCATTAAAAGAATTGGTACTTTTATGTGCCAAATTGTGTAATTCAGGTCATTGAAGACTTGGGATGATAATTAAATGAAGTGAATGAAGTTTGAAGCAAGGAATCATCTTAAATAGAGCCAAACAGAGCCAACACCTGTTAAACAATGTTTAGCACGGCCAGCATTCAATGGAGAATCTTCAAGTGTTCAAAATTTTCAACGAATGCCGGCCGATTGGAATTCAATGCCGTCGGCATTGAGATGATGTTGCTAATCCATAGAAGCAAAATCCGTAACACTGGTTGCTATACTGCCAGTGTAGGAAAGGATCTTAGCAGGGTTCTGCATTTGGTATTTACGCTGGTAAATTGAGAAGCAATGCTGCTGGCGTTTAAGCGGTGTTCGACATACTCATAGTCTAATTGCTTAATGTCGGCTTCTATGCTGGCGGCGTAGAGGATGCAATTGTCAGCGTATGTTTTAGCAGTTGAAAGAATTTGTGTCTTTATTTTGTATTGTACGTGTCCATAGAAAAAGAATAGACTTTCAAATAGAAAAAAATAGAGAGCATGAATATAGAGAGTTTAACATTTTTTAATTAAATCTACAATCCAAGATTAATGATTTCACCCCGGTATTCATGTTTTTGTGATCAAGACTACTTGTAAGAACTAGTGTACAGTTTGATTTTCCAATTTAATCTAATTTCTATGTTCAATGCAATTTATGTTGTCTGCTATTATGTATATTACTTGTGTAATTGTAGGAATTGACTTGATATTTGTAGTTAAAACAATGTATTGCTAAATTTTAATGGTGGGACCTTAATGAAAATCTAATTGTGCTAAGAGGATTGTTGAATTCTTATTATGGAATTGCTAGAACCATGATTATATTTGATTCTTGTTATGAATCTTATATCTGGAAGTTGATTCATATTAATGTTAATAACTCGGGAGAGAAGTCAAGTTAGAAAGGAATTTTTGAATTAAAATTATGACAAAAAGAGGGAGCAGTGTTATAGATCTGGTTTAGAAACTTTAATTTAATACTAAGGTAATGTTTGACATCGATTTTTCA
This sequence comes from Combretum micranthum, assembly GCA_024138025.1. NCBI lineage: Eukaryota > Viridiplantae > Streptophyta > Magnoliopsida > Myrtales > Combretaceae > Combretum > Combretum micranthum. The sequence goes on from JAMXBD010001284.1 coordinate 377,179, forward strand.
CTAAGGAATTAAGGAACATTGGTCTTAAACGTTAGACAATTGTAGAATAGGAAAGTTCTCAACTGAAACTTCGATTCTACTGATAATTTGAGTAGCACAAGCTATTTGATTATTTAGAGGTAAATGGTTTGTAAACTTCAATTGGGGGTTTATAATCATAAAGTTTCACATAAATATTCATGTGTTCTAATAGTTAATTTAACTTGAATTTAGTATGATTAGCAACATTTGGAGTTAATCTGTGTTCCCACTTAAAATCATTGTAATTATCATTTTTAAGCAATATCTATCATCTGATAGGTTAGATAAAAGAAGAATTAGATATTTAGTGGAATTAGAAAATAACCCTTGAATTCAACTGCCTAAATATTATTTGGAATTGATTTGAGTTTGGTATTTAATTATTCCTTGTGGGAATGATACTTTTCTCATCACTATAATACTTGATTCGATCTAGTGCACTTGCTGGTCAATTCATTGTTCTACAAAAATATTTGTCGGATTAAAATTTTGGCACCATTGTCAGTGAATAATTAATATTAAACAATCTTTAGTTCTATTAGTAGTTTAGGTACATTTCATGTTTTTTTGTGTTTTCTATTTTCTTTTTAGGTTATATGCGAAGGAGTACAAGTCAGGAACTTCTACCCATTGATCCTGAAATAGAACGCACTTTGCGTTTGTTGAGAAAAGGAAATAGAATAAGAGAGCAAGAGCAAATAGAAGGAATGACAGAAGGTGAAAATCATCACAATCAATGCAAGTGCCTGCTAGAGCATTAAGGGATTACACAGTACCTACTGTGTCAAGTTTCCCTATAAGAAGACCAGCTGTTCAAGGCCAATAATTTTGAGATCAAACCTGGACTCATACAAATGGTTGAAGCACATCAATTTGGAGGATATCCAAATGAGACACCAAATGATCACATTGCAAAGTTCTTCAAGTACTGTAGCACCATCAAGATGAATGGTGTTACTGATGATGCTATTCGTTTATAGCTTTTTCCTTTCTCTCATAGGGATAAGGCTTTGGCATGGTTCAACTCTTTGCCATAAGATTAATAATCAATTGGGTTGATTTGTCAAACAAGTTCTTAAGGAGATTTTTCCCACCTCAGCAAGGTTAAGGAATGAGATAATGAATTTCACCAAATTTCATGGTTAATCTTTATATGAGGCTTAGGAAAGATATAAGGAAGCAATCAGAAAGTGTCCATATCATGGATTGCTTGACAATCTCCTTATTGAGATTTTCTATCTGAGTTTGGATGAGACATTAAGATCTTTAGTTGATGCTACTTCAAGAGGTGCACTAATGGGAAAAAGTTATGATGAAGCTAGTGCTTTGATAAAGGAAATGACATTTAATGCACACAATTGGAGTTGTGAGAGAACGAAGTTAAAAGTAGCAGCAATCCAAGATAATGAACCTATGTCTCAGTTGATAGCACAGATCTCAGCCCTTACAACTTAGTTAAGTAAACTAACCTCTACAAATTCCATTACTCCTAATCAAGTTTTGTGTTGTGAAATTTGTTCAGGACCACATCCGTTTAATGAGTGTCCACATAGTAACTCACCAGCATCATCAAGTAGGGAGCAGCTGAACTATGTGGGGAATTTCCAAAGGGGCAACTTAGGACCTTATTCAAACACCTAGAATCCGGGTTGGGTAAATCATCCAAATTTCTCATGGGGAAATGAGAACAATGTATTCAGACTACTACATGGATTTCAAAGATAAGGCCCAATTAGGAATGCTTTACCACCACCACAGCCACAACAACAACAATAAAATCACACCTCAATGGAAGATCTTATGAAGAATTTCATGCAAAAGATGGAACGATGATTAACAATCAATAAGCAACCATCAGAGATCTTCAAGGATAGATAAGTCAAATCTCTCAGCTAATTAGTAGTAGACCAATTGGGTCTTTACCTAGTAAGACTGAGGAGAATCCAAAGGGTATTAATGCAATTATGTTGAGAAGTGGTAAGGAGGTCGAAATTGCTGGTCAGAAAGTTGAGGAGAAGGAGGAGTTTCATGTGAAGGATAAGGGAAAAAGAAAATTAGAGGACCCAGATGAGAAATCACAGGAGGTGAAACCATATGTTCTTCCTGTTCCTTTTCCAGGAAGATTGAAACAACAAAAATTGGACGAACAATTTGCTAAATTATTGGATGTGTTTACGAATCTTTAGATCAACATTCCTTTTCTAGAAGCAATTCAACAAATGCCATCTTATGGTAAATTCATAATGGAATTGCTTTCTAAGAAAAGGAGGATTGATGGAAATGAACCCGTTGTTCTCAAATGAGAGTGTGACAAGGTAAAAGGAAATTATCGCAAGACGTTGATTCTCGCACGAATACCCTGCTTGTGATCTTCAAATATCAATTGATTCTAAGAATACCTAGATATTTGGCATCAAAAATCGAAATCTACACAAAGATAATGAATTTTGGAATAGAGAGAACACTCTCAAAGAAATTTCATTCAAAACAACATATGTCTGCGTCTACTATAACCCTAGAACATATAATATGCTTTTTTTAACCAAAACAGGAAACCTATCTGAATAAAACCTAGGGCGAAAATAAATGAACGGATGAGATTAATGCCACAAATGGCATATAAAAAAGAGTATCCTATCAAAAGATATGATATAAAGAAAAGTTACTAAAAATAGTAAAAACGCGATTTTGATGGCCTAAACAAAAGAATTTGGCGAAAAACTAGCATGCGTCACGAGCAAAGCTGGCGAGTTCTACTCGTTGGCTCAATTCCCTTCAGAATATGGTCCCGCTCGGTCAAAATCCATGACTCTCCAAAATTACGAAATTGCCATCGTTAAATTCTATGCCACTTTTCCAAATAATTATTTGCTATTTTTTTCCACTGCATCAAAGTGCTTAATGATTTTTCAGAAGAATTTGTCTAGCCTACCTAAAAAACAAAGAGATCAACGGAGTTTCACTGTACCTTGTACTATTGGGAATGTTCATTTTGATAAAGTTTTGATTGATTCTGGTGCAAGCATAAATTTAATGCCTTATTTTATTTTCAAGAAACTTAGACTAGGAGAATGCAAGGAAACTCATGTTACCTTGAGTTTCCTTGCAATTGGCAGATAGGAGGGTGAAATACCCAAAGGGTATTATGGATAATGTCCTTGTGAAGGTTGATAAATTCATATTTCCAGTTAACTTTATAGTCTTAGAAATGAATGAAGATAGAGAGTTGCTAGTGATCTTAGGCAGACCATTCCTTGCTACAAGTAAGACTTTGATTGATGTTGAGCAAGATAAGCTCTGTAAACCCCCAACGTTTTGTGATCGGTTTAGCTTAAACTCTAATTGGAAAGTCAACGGGAAATTCTAAAGTCAATAAAACCCTAGTTAGACGTAATGGTTTAAGTCCGGCAATCCCATATAAGCAACCCTGAGAAAGTAATTAAGAGATTAATATGTAGAATAGTTCGTAATCACATAAGGAAGCTTAAAAAGATCAGGTTAGTAAAACCACGAATCATTTGGAACTCGATCGGATATAGTTCTTGAAAAACGTGTCCCGTGGCCTGGAATAGTAAAAATATTTCGGATATACCGTTAGATTTGTAAAAATATAAGATTTTCAAAAATATAAGTTTTATAATTTTTTGGTAAGCAAAAATATCAGATATCGTAATTATACGCATATTTTCTTACTAACGGTACTTTATTAGTCATATCTACTTTATATTACACTATTCATTACTATTCTACACTATTCATTTACCTCTATTTTTTCTAAACACCTATTCTTACACCTATATACCTATTACCTTTATTTTTTACCTTTCCCATAACTTTATTTCACATCTACCTTACTTTTTATTACATTTAATCAACAAAAATACAGAATAAAATCTCTCTCTCCCCTCTCTCTTCATGTTTCAAGAGGAGTTCTTGGAGTACTATTTTCCAGGAAGTCTCAGAGTTCGGTACAGTGCTGACTTCTTGCATATTTCTCAAAGGGGGAGAACCATCAAACAGTATGAAACCGAGTTTAGTCGCTTGCTACAATTTGCTCATGAATCCTATAAGCATAGCGAGGAGTTAAAAAGACAAGTTTTCTTGAGTGGATTAGATGAGGACCTGAGGATTCGTTTGGTGGAGTTTGATATCAAAAGCTTTAGGGAACTAGTGGAAAGGTTTCGAATAATAGAAGGAGCTAAAAATATGAAGACAAAAGCTCTAGAGAGGAAAGTATTTGTGTTTGGAAGGAAGCCTTATGAGGGACCAAGTTATGGATTCAAGAATAAGAGGTTTAAGACCTTTGGAAGTTTTAAAGGAAGTGGAAGTAGTCAAAAAGGAAGTGACCAAGGTGGATATCACATGCTGGAAATGCCGAGGCAGGCATTATCTAAAGTCATGCCCGCAATTACAACACAAGTGCTATTTTTACAGAAGCCCAGATCATAAAATCCTAGAGTGTCCTAAAAAGAACACCAGTGTTTGCTATGTAAGCAGCCGAGGCACCTTGCAAATGAATGCTTGAAGAGGAAAAATGCTCTAGTGAAGCCGTCCAATGCTTCAGGAGGGTCCGCACTTGTTAAAACTAACAACAGCAATGGGAATGGGAACCGCTCTGGCACATCAATGCATGGAATGAGAATTTATAACCTGGAAGGTCAGTGGATGTGCAAAGAGGCTGACAATGAGGAAGAAGGATGTAAGTTTGACGCCATGGAAGGAGACATAGGCTAGTAAGCTTATATTTTATCGAATTCATAGCAATGGAATCCCAATATCCTTATAACCTATAGTTCTTGAATAGATAGATAAGTGTAGTATGGCATAGTTAGTAACTAGCGTGTATTGAACGTAGGAAATATATGAGTAGCTAGTAAGACCGCTTATGCCTTGTTTGATATCGGAGCCTCCCATTCGTTTATCACCTTCAACCTTGCTAAGAAAACTGGTTTACCTATAGTCACCACTGCTACCAGCTTTAAGATAAAGACACCCACGGGTAGCATCGTAACCACCCGAGAGATGTTGAAGGAATGTCCCTTAGAGATCCAAGGATACCATATGACAAGTGACTTGATTATGTTGGAGATGAGCAAGTATGAAGTGATTCTCGGCATGAGTTGGTTGACCCGTGTTAATGCTACGGTGGATTGTTGAGAGACGAAGGTGAACTTTAAGTAAATGAATGAAAAGGATATTGAGTTCAAAGAAGAATCTGCCGTCGTAAGGAGGCAAAGATTAAGTTCACTCGAGTTAGTGACGGATGAGGAGGAGATTGACCAACAAATCAATGCCATAGAAGAAGAAAATGAAGGGCCAAAAGCGAAGGATATACCTACAGTCAATGAGCTTCCTGATGTTTTTCCTGAGGAATTGCCTGAATTGCCACTAAAGAGGGAGATCGATTTTGATGTTACGTTGATGTCAAATACCGAACCAATATCGAAAGCTTTATACCACATGGCACCGGTAGAGTTGAAGGAGCTCAAGAAGCAATTACAAGAGCTTCTAGATCAAGGATATATTTGCCCAAGTGTATTGCCATGGGAGCACTAGTTTTGTTCGTTAAGAAAAAGGATGGGTCCATGAGGTTATGCATTGATCACCAGGAGTGGAATAAGGTTACAATCAAGAATAGGTACCCATTACCACAGATTGATGACCTCTTTGATTAGTTACAAGAAGCAAGTGTGTTTTCCCGCATCGACTTGAGGTTTGGATACGATCAGTTAAGAGTAAAGCCGAAGGATTTACCAAAGACTGCTTTTCGGACTAGTTATAGACATTACGAGTTCTTAGTGATGTCTTTTGATTTGATAAATGCACCTGCTGTAAACCTAGGTTTTTCTAGTAACCAAGAAGACTTGAGAACTAGAAACCAAAACCCTAAACCGGAATAGCTTAAGATGGGAGTGAGACCTAGGAACCCTGAATCCGGCTTTTCCTCGGTTTCCAATTAAGAAACTCTTATAAGAAAATTTAATCTTGAATATAGTCCTTGAATATATTTCAAACCAAGAAAAGATCAGATTTTGAGAAAATTTCAATTTCAGGCCTTCTCGAGACCCGTTATAGAAAAGCGTGCCCCGGAACTTGAATTTCAAAAATTTACTTGCGAATACTCATTTGAATCGAAATTAAATAAGGGTTTCAAAAATATAAATTTCATAATTTTTCAGTTTATGAAAAATACAGTTATAGCTTTTTTATTCGTATTTTTCTTACTACTGGTAATTAAGTTGTATTGATTACTATTCACAACTACAACCTACTATACTCATAAGCCATCCCCTACTCTTACATCCTTACAAGCACTTCATTACATTTTCTTTTCCAAGAATTATTTGTCTCTAAATAATTATTACTAATTATGACTTTTAATACACAAAACTATCAAAACAATTTAAATAAAAAACAAACCCCCAACCCCCACCACACCCCCCCCCCCCTCCTTTTCATGGCCGGCGTGATCCCCCCAATTTGTCTCCCATTGTGCAATTTTTTTTTAATTTATTTTATCTCATTTAACCTAATTTCACTTTTTATATAAACCACTTTTTCTCTCTCTCTCTTCATTCTTCTCATTTCAAAATTTCCTAAAGGTAGAAAACTCTCATTTTTCTCTCCTCCTCCACTCCTTGTGCCGTGAGCCTCAATGGCTCTATACACACACACACACACACACACACACAATTCTTTTTTCTTCTTCCTTTTGTCTTCTATCTTTACCTTAAGTAAAAGAACTTTGCTTCTTTTACCTTTAGATCCTTGTAATGGCAAGGATATTCTTGAGTATTTCCATTTAAAGATCCCCATGAGCCCTTGCTAGGGACAAGGAAATATTAATACAAGAATACCAAACCATCACAAAGTAGATCTTGCATTTAAACAAGCTTTCATGCCATGAGCTTCAAGATCATCCATCTAAAAGTTGTTTTGAACAAAAGACCTTCCATAAAAATTTAGTTTTTATGTTTTCAAAACCTATTTAAGCATTTAAGATGGTAGATCTATCATTTTACCATCCATATTCATGTAGGCATTTAAGATCTCATCTCTATTTTGAGTTTTTGTGCATTAAGAGTCATCAAGACCTTTGTCTTGAGTAAATAAACTTGCTAGTATATAGATCTCTAGGTAGATGAGTCAAGGAAACAAAAAAGGAAAACTCTTTTCAAGAAATGAAATAGGGTAAATTCGGATGACATGGAAAACCTAGCTTTTATTTATTTTCTTTTTCATTTTATTTAATTACACCTAATTTTCATTCCAAAATTCTATAAATACCCTATTATTCCTTCATTCTTTCACATAACTCATTTTCATATCAAAACTTTACCAAAATTGCTCAACAAATTCCCTCGGTCAATTTCTCTTCCAAGCTTCCTCTCCTTCCCACAAAGACACCACCTACATATTACTACAAACACTTCCTTTCCTCTTCAACATACGCATAACCTTAGGTAAAACTTCTCACATATACTCATCATGTTCGTATAACTTAGCATGAGCTTAGTGTATGTTTCTTAGACTCATGAGAGTTAAAATAGCAACAATATGTTTATGTTATATTTTCCATTATTTCATTATTGATATTATGTTGTTGTTATTGTTGTTATTATTATTTGCTATAATCTAACTTCTATATAATATTATGTTATATTATGTATATATTTCTTTAGAGCATATAAGCTCACTTGTTTTTTTATTCATACTTTGCAATTTATTTATTTACTTATTTTATACAAATTATTAAGACTAGTCTTTTTAGTCTTAGACTTGTCATCATCAAGTCAAAATAATTTCCTTTTTCTTTTTGGGACTAGTTTATTCTTAGTCCCGGGATACCTTGATGAAGTAAATGTTCCCAATACTTGACCTTATTATTATGCTCTTATTTATTATTGCATATATCTTATCTTATTATTTAATATTATTATATTTCTCATAGTTACATATTCTCATTCATGCATGAAAATGTTGATATTGTCTCAATAAATATGAAAAGGAGTTTTTTTAAGTAAAGAAAAATAAGAATCTCTTTAAAAATAAATTTTTGTCACATAAGAAATGACTATTCCATAAATACATAAAGTTTTATCCTAACAAATATTTTCCAAAGTTAGAGAAGTTTATCACAAGTTTCTAGTAATAATAGTACATGGGATTTTATCTAAGTATATATAAAGTAAAGCTATCACATGCTCTCTTTTTAAACCAATAAAATAAGAAAGTTTCTTTAAAAATTAATATTGCTAAATCATTGTTTAACAAAGGTTTTCCTTAAACTCATTTATCAAAGTTTTCCATCAATATTCTAAAATACTAAGGTCTAGACAAGTTTTACAAAATTATTAAAGAATAACCTTTTTAAAGATAAGTCTTACTTAGGAAATAAAATTAGTAAATAACATAAAAGATCATTAATATTATTTAAAGTGGAACTAACTTTAAGAAAACTTAGAACTCATAAACATAACTACTTTGAGAAACTTTAGTCACTATCAAGAAATATTTAGAAAAGCTACATTTTTCAAACTACTAGAATGAAGTTGTAGGAATCTTAAAAAGACTAAAATGGAAATTATGTATGTGAATTGTTATGTGCGATCAATGAGTGATAAGTATATTGGAACTCGATATGTGATTGTTATAATTATCTCTATGTATACTGCTGTGTCTACAAATATTGATTGATTGCTTTAAATAAATTAATGTCAAATTCAAAATTCCCTTAAACAACTCATGCATATCACTTAGAATATCATTTCGCATTTTTCTACTATTCTTTGGTGTGGGACCAAAAAGGTAAGTTGTTTAGCTACGTCTTGAGGATTTAGGATGTTCGGGAAATACGGCCTCAAGCTGTAGCCGAGTCAGATCGATCGCTTTGGATAAGGAAAGCCTGGGGACTTGTTGTATGATTCGTTAGAACCCTAAGTCACGTGCAAAATTTCAAGGAGGTTGATTAGGGCCCAATTCAAATCATTCCTTAACCATCGATGGAAGGGTAAATCCATCATACATACGAAACCGGATAGTCGTATGTATTGTTTGATCATATGGTTGTTGCATTTCATATGGTTGTTTAATAAACTTAGTTGAGTGCTTGTTATGAGTATTTTTGCATAAGGAATATCTCACTAAGCTAGTTATGCTTATTCCCCAATAGACTTTTGATATTGCAAGATCGTTATTTTGTAACCGAGAATACCCGTCTATCTAGGTAGAGGTTATGCTTTGGGAAGCTTTTGGAGGAATTCTATTTTGAATTCTTAGATTATATTTCCTTTAAAATCTTTTAGCTTTAGTTAATCTCTATATTAAGACTATGTTGTTGTGGAGATTATCAGGAGAATGCCCTGTAGAAGTTGTAAGATCTTATATTTCGATAAAATTTATTAAGTATTATTTTGACTATTCCCATGCCATTATCTTAAAATACATAACTCAACCGGTCTCCATTTGTTGTGAATGTATGCATTGTACCGATATGAAAGCTTCCGAGTGACTAGGGTAGTTATTCTCAAGTTTTAATATTGTATACGGCGGGCTATCGCGTTTAGGGTACCCGTTGGGGCTTGACAAGAAGTCCAAAAATTCAAATATTGGATCATTATTTTAGGGTTTATTAAAAATAACAAAAATGACGTAAAATAGAAGGAAATAACACTTTTCTTTACAATTGGTGTTCTATAAAATGAATAAGTAATTAGAACATTAAGTTAAAGAAAAAAAAAATCCATAAGGTGAAAACCACAAAAGTTAACTAAAAGAGTGATAAGCATAAAATAGGGAAAGAAAGTGAGACTTATTGTCACGCCCCATAGGGTATCCTAAACGTAACAGCCCGCCACATGCTATAAAAGACTCTCAAATTTCCATCCGAGCCTTTCGGGAGTCTTGTATAGATGTAAAGCGTCCCTTTACGACAATAGAATACTCAATCAATGGAGTTAAGAAGTTTAACGTGGCATTCATTAGCAGTAGATAATAAACCAAAACACGTATATAAACTTTACAAAATCTAAGGGGCATTCCCCAGCAAAATAATATCAAGTCCATTACAGTCATCCAGAGTCCTTTAGTTTCCAACGGAAGTCTAAACAAAAGCGAAGTAAACTTCTATGGGAAACTCCTATCTCCGGTACCTGAGCTGTGGCTTGCCTCGGCCTAAGCCAGATAAACTCGTGCTGCAACAAATAAAAAGCTATGGGGGCATAAGCTAACTAGCTTAGTGAGTAAGAACTTCCATATCATAATTAATACAATCCATTCAAACAAGTGATTATTCACGCAAATGTATGCATCAGACAAATGAGTTCAACAAACATATGACCAGCCGGAAATCATATGTGGATGGACTTACGCCCTCCATCCCGGTTAGCAGATTAACGAATCCTGCGGTACACGCCGTTTAAGCTCACGGTCAACTGAACAATAATTCGTTTTATGGATCACGATTAACCAACAATTTCGTTTTTATGGATCACGATTAACCAACATATTCGTTTTATGGATCACGAAAAACCAACCAATGCTAATGCTCCATCCCTCGTGATATGAATGAGTCCAATTACAATTGAAGTCAAATATAATTAATTCAATTCTTTTAGGTGACCAACAATTATTCGCAGACAATCAATATAAAATGCTAGCTAATCAATCAATAGCTTAACACCCGGTTTCGATATTTCATAAGTTCCATTTCACACATCAACAGCAGACAAATATAATTCCCATATACCCCATCGTACATATCCATTTTCTTTGCCTACACCACTAGTGCTACTAATAGTACAATCACAAACATTAATTGAGAGTGGAAGTAGTACTCACTGGGCCATTGGACGCCGGTCTTTTTAGTAGTAATAGTCGGAAGGTAGGATGTCGTCTTGCTCGGAATCACCTACCACATAAGAATAATCCTAATGAGATTCTCATCATTTAGCTAATCTAAGCTATGCATCTAAACTAGATGAATTTGGAATTCTCGCTATTTGCGGAAGCTCTGACTTAAAACGGCCATAACTTGGTCATTTTAACTCGGAATTTCGCAAATTTTATATCGATCTCTATCTACTTCGAAAGATCTATCTATTTCTAACATTATTTTCAAGTTTTGAAAACGTTAGGGTCACGGAACAGTAGGATCAGATCTGTTCTACTTCTCCGATTCCGAAAAATTGTTTTGTTTTGATGAAAAATGTTCCTAGTTGATGATTCATGTATAGATGGTATATGAATAATTCCTAACATGAATGTCATGTAATGAACTCAATATATGCATGGTCTTGATGATTTTTGATGATGAACTCTTATGAACTCCTAATTGTTATAAAATTCCATAAAGGTTATTCCTAAAAAGCTATTCTTCCCAATTTACATTCCCTAGGGTTTCTATGATTTTATTCTTGAAATTCACTTGTTATCTAAATAAAAATGAGTTCTCAAAGTCTATATTAATCATGGCCTTCATTTATGCATAAAAATCCACATTTTTCATTTGGTAAACATGTTTTTAAACAAGCTTCTTGTAAAAATCCGAATTTTTGAAATTTCATTTTCTTGCATTTTCCTTATGAGAAAACTTGTTTAATGCATTAAAAATTGAAGCTCCAATGTATCTATTATCTAAAGACTTCATTTAACTCATAAAACATCCAATTTAGACTTAGATACTAGGTGTTCATGTAGGCATGGTCCTAAATTACGAATTTGACTATTAATCCACATATCAATATTTTTCATTCTAACTCCACTACTTGTTTTACATTCTTATCATGCCTAAACTCATCTAAGCTTATGAAAATCATTCCTTAAGGGCATCTATTACATATACCTTCCAATTTTTATGAAAAATATGAGTTTTAAAGTGGTTTTGGTGGTCTTTAAGGTAGGGTTCTAATTCCATCCGAATTTCCAACAAATCATTTCTAACAAAACCTTTTCTTTTTCAATCTTCTTGCCTTCTATACATGGAGATCTACTATCTAAACATCTATACATATGCAAGGCTACATTTTTATGATCATCAATGCATGGAAATCAAAATAACTATATGAACATGCATATAGATGAAGATGTGGAGTCTAAACATTAGATCTACTAAATATAATGCATGAATCATAAACTTCATGGCATGAACATCAATATATATGCAAGATCTTTCTTTACATGCATGAACAAGAGAATATCTTAACATAAACTCATTCAAACTACCATTAAACTAGATCCATGTCTTGTGATGGCTTGATATTCTTGTTCAAGTGTTTTCATGTCCCTAGCATATGCTCATTGGGATTAAATGAGAAACACACAAGAATAGCTTTGCCATTACAAGATTTAGGAAGAACAAAGCCTAAAATCAACATACAATGGAGTTTTGGAGTAGAAAAGAAGAGATTTGAGCTTGAGTGTGTGAGGAGAGAGGGAGGGGCTCACGGCATCAAAGGGGGAGGAGGAGAGAGTTTTTACTTTGGTAAAAATTTGAAACAAGTGAAATGAAGAGAGAGAGAGAAAAATTGTTTATATATGAATAAATTAGGGTTTGTTAGTGAATAAAAATAGTAAAAATAAATCAAATGAGGGGGAAAAGGGGGGGGGGGGGGGGGGGGCCGGCCTTAGGCTTGTGTGTGTGTGTGTGTGAAATTTTGATATTTGTAATTTAAGTAATTAAAATGTAATAAATGTAATAATTATTTAAGAGACAAAATCCTTGGGAAAGAAAATTGAAATGAGTAGTTGTAAGGATGTAAGAATAGGGTATGGGTAGTGTGTAGTGTAGGTTGTACTTGTGAATAGTAGACAAGACATCTACTTTACCTTGTAACGAAAACACGGGAAAAGGCTATAACTGTAATTTTTATAGCCCGGAAAATTATAAAATTGATATTTTTGGAATCCTTATAAAATTACGGTTCTAATGAATATTCCGAACATTTTTTGAGTTCGTGGTCCGGGCACGCTTTTCCGTAATTGAGCTCGGGAAGGCCCGGAATTGAAAAATTCCCGAATTTAAAACTTTCAAAGGTCTAAAATATACTTTAGAATGATAATTCATATTCATTTACTTTATAAAACTTCTTTTATTATGAAACCGAAGGAAAGCCGGATTTAGGGTTCCTAAGCTCCTCTCACTAGACTTAAACTGAACCGGATTAGGGTTTCGCTTTTCAACTCCCGGGGTTTTCTTAACTACTGAGATTACCGGGGTTTACAACCTCCCCACCTTAAATAAAGTTTTGTCCTCAAAACGGAACTGACGTACCTTGTTCTTCAAATAACTCGGGGTACTTCCTCCGGATCTCATCTTCAGCTTCCCAGGTTGCTTCCTCAAAGGCATGATTCCTCCATAACACTTTAACGTAGTGAATGTCTTTGTTCCGTAGCCTTTGGTTTTCTTATCCAATATCTCACTGGGTGTTCTCATATGTCAGGTTTTCTTTCAGCTGAATCGGTTCCAATTCCAGAATCCTTTCCGGCGGCAACGTACTTCTCAATACTGACACATGGAATACGTTGTGGATCCCGGACAAATTTGGTGGCAAGGCTAGCCGATATGCCAGATCTCCGACTCTTTCCAAGATTTCAAAAGGTCCAATGTATCTCGGGCTTAACTTCCCTTGTGTACGCATCCTCTTAATACTTTTAATCGGGTTTATCTTTAGGTACACATGATCACCCACCTTGAATTCAAGTTCTCTTCTTTTCAGGTCTGCCCAACTCTTTTGCCTGTCCTGAGCTCTTTCATTTTCCGCTGAATTACCCTCACTTTATCGGCGGCTTCTTGTACCAATTCCGGCCCAATAGCTACCTTTTCCACTTCATCCCAAAACAAGGGGATCTACAGCGTCGTCCATACAGAGCTTCATAAGGTGGCATCTGAATAGTTGAGTGATAGCTGTTATTGTAAGCAAACTCATTAGATGTACATGACTATCCCAACTCCCTTTGAATTCCAAGGCACACGCTCTCAGCATGTCTTCCAGGGTTTGGATCGTCCGCTCAGACTGTCCATCGGTCTGAGGGTGATAAGCCGTACTAAAATGCAATTTAGTGCCCAAACTCTTTTGCAGGCTTGTCCAAAACTTGGACACAAATCTTGGGTCTCTATCTGAAATAATCCCTGCAGGTATGCCATGTAACGTACAATCTCCCGGATGTAGATCTTGGCTAATTTTTCCATCGAATAAGTCATATTTATGGTAAGAAGTGTGCCGACTTGGTTAACCGATCCACTATTACCCATACCGCATCACAACCAGAAGGAGTCTTGGGAAAACCACACACAAAATCCATAGATATCTGATCCCACTTCCACTCAGGAATGGGTAAAGGCTTCAAATCCACCCTCTTTGGTGCTCTACCTTCACCTGTTGGCAAATCGGGCATTTCATTACATAATCCGCCACATCTCGCTTCATGCCGTTCCACCAATAGCGGCTTTTCAGATCTTGGTACATTTTGGTACCTCCCGGATGCATGGTATATCCGGAGTTGTGAGCTTCACTCATTATTTCCTTCCTCAACTCCTCGTCCTCTGGTACACACAACCTTCCTTTCATTCGGATCACATCTTCATCATCTATTGCAAAATCAAGATACTTTCCTACTTGGGTTTCCCTTTTGATCTTTTGTATCACTTCGTCATACCTTTGAGCTTCTTTGATCCTTTCTATTAGGGTCGGTTCCAGTGCCAGATTGGCTATCTCAAGCTCAGCGCTTTGGCCTATGAACTCAATCTTTAACTTCTCAAACTCCTTAACCAAATCTCTTTGACTTGTGATCAAGGCAGCTACCTCCCCATAATTTTCCGACTTAAGGCATCTGCGACGGCATTAACCTTCCCGGACAGTAATTTATTCCCAGGTCATAATCTTTTATTAATTCTAGCCATCTCCTTTGTCGCATATTTAGTTCCTTTTGTGTGAACAGATATTTAAGACTTTTATGATCCGTGTATATCTCACACCTCTGTCCATATAAATAATGTCTCCATAGCTTCAAAGCGAAGACAACGATAGCTAATTCCAAATCATGTGTAGGGTAGTTCTGTTCATGGGGTCTCAATTGCCGAGAAGCATATGCAATAACTCTTCCTTCCTGCATCAATACACATCCAAGGCCATTCCTTGAGGCATCACTATGTACCGTATAAGACTTTTCTGGGTCTGGTAAAACCAAGATCGGTGCCGATACCAATCGTCGTTTCAATTCCTGGAAGCTCTGCTCCCTCTTGTCCGTCCAAACAAATTTCTCGTTCTTTTGAGTCAATTGAGTCAGCAGCTTGGCTATCTTAGAGAAATCCTTCACAAACTTGTGATAGTAGCCAGCTAATCCTAAGAAACTTCTTACTTCAGTAACCGTCTGCGGTGGTTTCCATTCTACTACTACCTTGATCTTCTCAGGGTCAACTGATATCCCCTCACAGTTACCACATGTCCAAGGAAGGATATTTTGTCCAACCAAAAATCACATTTGGACAATTTGGCGTACAGCTTGTTGTCCCTTAAGGTTTGTAACGCCAAACGAAGATGTTCCTCGTGTTGCTCTTTGGTCTTCGAATATATGGATGTCGTCTATGAAAACTATCACACACTTATCCAAAAGTGGCTTATAAACTCTATTCATAAGGTCCATAAATGCGCTGGGGCATTGGTCAGCCCGAACGACATCACTAGGAACTCGTAGTGTCCATAACGAGTACGGAAAGCCGTCTTTGGTACATCCTCAGGCTTTATCCTCAATTGATGGTATCCCGAACGCAAATCAATGCGTGAAAACACACAAGCCCCTTGCAGTTGATCGAACAAATCATCAATTCTTGGCAGAGGGTATCGATTCTTGATAGTTACCTTATTCAACTCACGATAATCGATACACAACTCATCGATCCATCCTTCTTCTTTACAAACAGAACAGGTGCGCCCCATGGCGACACACTTGGCTTATGAATTTTTGATCCAGAAGTTCCTGTAATTGTGCCTTTAGCTCTTTCAACTCAGCCGGTGCCATCCGGTATGGTGCTTTGGATATCGGTTCGGTGTTTGGAGCTAAAACAATCTCAAAATCAATTTCTTTTTGGTGGTAATCCGGCAAAATTCTGGAAACACATCCAAATATTCATTTACCACTGGTATATCCCTTTCTTCACGGGTTTCCTCTTCATCCAAGACACCTTCAATCGGTATTATCTCTTCATCCTCCATCATCAACTCAAACGAGTTTAAACCAAACCTTCTCGGACTAGGGTTTCTCCCACAAATTCTACTTTTTTCCCCATTTGATCATAGAAACTCACTGTTTCTTTTGACAATCCACTATTGCTTTTACCTTGCTTAGCCAACTCATTCCGAGGATAACTTCGTATTTATTCATCTCCAACATTATTAAATCGCTTTTGGAGTGGTGTCCATGAACTTCCAACGGACAATCCTTTATAATTCTCGGTTGACACAACGCTCCCAGTAGGTGTCTTAATCCTCAAACTAGCAGTAGTTGTGGCTATAGGTAATCCAAGTTGATTAGCCAAACTAGTGGTGATGAACGAATGTGTCGCTCCCGTGTCAAATAAAACATATGCCTCCACGCTATTCACCCGAATGTGTCCTGAGGTCAACAAACATCCATCACTCATCAATCCTACACTCTCAAGCTACCTACCTAGGGTTCTTACTTCCAGCTTTCCCATAACATATATAATTTCCATCCAATCAACAATTCAAAAATAATCGAAATTTAACTTGAGAAGGTTTCTGTTACTAACCTGTCACCAGGCCGCCATCAGCGCTTCGCTTTGATCCAAAGCTGCCAATTCCACTTCCTCCTCCTCATCTTCCTCTACCATCCACTGGCCTTCGAAGTTATATAACCTCATCCCATGCATTGCGATGCTGCGCGGCTCCCACTTTTATTTCCCGACCTCATGGGGTTGGTATTGCTCGAAGTCCCAAAGGGTCGAGCGGCTACACTTTTCCGTTGGGAACATTCAGAGGCTAAGTGCCCCTTCTCCTTGCAAATAAAGCAAGTCACGGCCAGCTTCTTCGGGCACGTATAAACCATATGGCCAGCATCGCCACAGAAATAACATTTGTTTTTCAACAACTGGCATTGCCTAGGAGCATGCCCCCTTACATTTCCAACAGGAGACATTGGCCTTAGCCTGGTCGGCTTGCTACTAGAGTCATCTTTAAACCCATGGTACGGTCTGTACCTTTTTCCCTTGAATCCTGAACTCGAGGCGTCAAACGGCCTTTTCCAAATACCCTCTTGTCAGGTTCTTGGTATTTCCTTTTTCTGGCCCCTTCAATCACTCGGGCCTTCTCTACCATCTCAGGGTATGTCCTTACCCCAAACTCTTCCAATTTGATCCGCAATTCCTCGTCTAAGCCACCCAAAAATACTTGCTTCTTCAGCTCTTCACTATCCCTGAAGACTCAGGTGCATATTGCAACAGGTGGACGAACTCAGTCTCATATGTTCCACGTTCTCCCCTTTTGTTTCACGTGGAGAAAGTCAGCACTATACTTTACCCTTAAGCTGGAGGGGAAGTAATTATCCAAAAATTCCCGGCGAAAAGATTCCCATGTAACCGGGGAAGGCAAGCTCCTTCTCTTAGAGTCCCACCAGACCCTCGCATTATACCTCAACATATATGTTCCATATTCCACTTGTAAGTAAGGTGGAATTTCATATGCAGCAAAAGATCGCTCAATTTGAGCTAACCAGTCCTCGGCTTCATCTGGTTTGCCGAACGCTCCATCAAAATACCGGTTACTCTTGATGAAATCCGGTAAGGAGCTTCGGTGGGGTCTTCTGTATGGCGGGGGTGGTGGCAAAGGCACATTATAGGAATGCTCCTCTTGTGGAGCAGGTGCTTCGGCAGTCACTTCCCTGTGATCTGCGGGTGGTGGATGGGAGAATCCCGGACACTTTGTCCTTGGTGTGGGTTCTGAACCGGGTTCTGATTCTGGATGAATGTATTCAGAAGATTGGCTAATTGTCCAATCGCGTTTAACACATCACCCTGTTGATTCTGAGGCGCAACTCCTTGAGGATTAGGTGGAGGTGCAGCCGGTTGGTCGGCTTCATTCGGGATGGACCCTTGTTCCCGATTCCGAATCCGTCGGTTTCGTCTGTTTATACATTGTTTAATGAATTTTAGTATTCTTAGGAGGTTTTAGATTTTGAAAGGAACTTAATTTGTTAACAATATTCAAAATTGCGAAAATTTGGAAATCAAACTTAAAAAGAAATGGAATTTCATAATTTCATATAATCATAAGGAGAAAAGAACTCATACATAAGGTAACAAGTTGAAATCTCATAACAATAGTGTGAATGAATGAATGCTCATGCAATTTATATGCGGTTAATGTTCTTTATGCCTCATGTCTAGCATGCATGCTTTTCACAACTCCTTTCCTTTGAAATAAACATGATCCTTCATTACTTTAGCGAGCCATACAATATTACATCAATTTTTGTCCCCAAAATTTGGCTAGCTATACTCCAATTCCGATTCTAAACATTTTCCCTATTCCCGAAAGCATGACAAAATACAGGGAAAAAGAAGCAATAAAATACTAGCTATCCTGAAATCCTAAGGCAAATTGGCATCCCGCATTGCCTACTACAAAATAAGAAAAATCAGGACTTCACTTGGACTTCATGGGTTAGCTATCATCTCGGCCTCTACTCATCACTAGTGTCTTCGGAGGTCGAGCTAGGAGGTCGTCTCCTGCTAGAAGAACCACCGTCGTCCCGTCGGATAAACAAACTAAGGTATTCCCTCGTAGTCATCCTCCGCTTCCTAGTAGGTCGGACTAAAGGCTCTTGGTCTTCACTTTCTTCCTCTTCCTCCGTTCCTTGCCCTTCCCTCGGGCTCACTTCATTCTCCTCACCTCTAACTTCAGCTCACTCACTTGAGTCTCCACTAACTCGGTTTCTCTCACAGGCTCTCCACCCACGTCTTCTACTCCATAGGCTCAGGGGCCACGGGTTCTACTACTGCTAGGTCAAGCACAGGTGGATTCTCACCCTCAATATACATCTCTCCATATCATTGGATCAAACTCGGGTTCTACCCTTCCACTATGGTATCTCCAACTCCCGATTAAAATCCCATACAATTTGGTTGGGTTCCGGATTCACTTCCGCTTCCGGCTCGATGGGTGGGGTAGGGGTTCTAGGGACTACATTTTCCTCCCAATTAGGATCCTCCTCGGGGTCCTCTTCTTCTTCTTCCTCCTCTTCCTCATTCTCTTCAATCACAGGCGCACCATTCAATTGCATACCTATGTCAGTGGCTGGAGGTGGAGCTATCACTCGGGGTGGGAGAATGTCTAAATAAACCGCATGCCAAGTGATATGGTTCCATGCGTCTGCTATGTTCCAATCATGGTGGTCATACAAGTTGTCATGGGCATACACATATAAGGGTCCTATAGGGATCCACACCCTAAAATCTGGAGGGGTTCGGTTTCCCCCATTCTTCAAAATAAATGTAGCCTCCCTAGTCATGGGCTCGCGCCCATACTCAACCATGATTCTCTCCAAGTATAAATCGTCTCCAATTTAGTCCAACTCCTTCTCCCCATGGGATCATACCTCAACCGGTCGACTACAGCAGCCCACCTAGTGTATCTCAACCCTTCCTTCCACAATTTATACATTTCCCCTATGGTTCGGGGGTGCCTGGCTAGAGCGAAGTCTTCACACAGTTCTCTCAACCTTAACCTATACTCCACCATAGTCTCATCGTTCCTCTTGGTGAAGTTTCTGGCCCGTTCCCTGGTCTCACCCAAGGAGACCTACAACAATATAAGACTCCTAATCAGACTTAGCAAGAAAACATTTTTAACTCCATTTGAACCTATTAATTAGATTTCTAAGTCCGGTTTCTTTTAATTCTATTGTCTTGTTTTATAACCTAGGGCTCTGATACCAACTTAAACTGTCACGCCCCATAGGGTATCCTAAACGTAACAGCCCGCCACATACTATAAAAGACTCTCGAATTTCTATTCGAGCCTTTCGGGAGTCTTGTATAGATGTAAAGCGTCCCTTTACGACAATAGAATACTCAATCAATGGAGTTAAGAAGTTTAATGTGGCATTCATTAGCCATAGATAATAAACCAAAACACATATATACTTTACAAAATCTAAGGGGCATTCCCCCGCAAAATAATATCAAGTCCATTACAGTCATCCAGAGTCCTTTAGTTTCCAACGGAAGTCTAAACAAAAGCGAAGTAAACTTCTATGGGAAACTCCTATCTCCGGTACCTGAGCTGTGGCTTGCCTCGGCCTAAGCCAGATAAACTCGTGCTGCAACAAATAAAAGCTATGGGGGCGTAAGCTAACTAGCTTAGTGAGTAAGAACTTCCATATCACAATTAATACAATTCATTCAAACAAGTGATTATTCACGCAAATGTATGCATCAGACAAATGAGTTCAACAAACATATGACCAGCCGGAAATCATATGTGGATGGACTTACGCCCTCCATCCCGGGTTAGCAGATTAACGAATCCTGCGGTACGACGCCGTTTAAGCTCACGGTCAACTGAACAATAATTCGTTTTATGGATCACGATTAACCAACAATTTCGTTTTATGGATCACGATTAACCAACATTCGTTTTATGGATCACAAAAACCAACCAATGCTAATGCTCCATCCCCGTCGTGATATGAATGAGTCCAATTACAATTGAAGTCAAATATATATTAATTCAATTCTTTTAGGTGACCAACAATTATTCGCAGACAATCAATATAAAATGCTAGCTAATCAATCAATAGCTTAACACCCGGTTTCGATATTTCTTAAGTTCCATTTCACACATCAACAGCAGACAATATATAATTCCCATATACCCCATCATACATATCCATTTTTATCTTTGCCTACACCACTAGTGCCACTAACAGTACAATCAAACATTAATTGAGAGTGGAAGTAGTACTCACTCGGCCATTGGACGCCGGTCTTTTTAGTAGTAATAGTCGGAGGTAGGGTGTCGTCTTGCTCGGGATCACCTACCACATAAGAATAATCCTAATGAGATTCTCATCATTTAGCTAATCCAAGCTATGCATCTAAACTAGATGAATTCGGAATTCTCGCTATTTGCGGAAGCTCCGACTTAAAACGGCCATAACTTGGTCATTTTAACTCGGAATTTCGCAAATTTTATATCGATCTCTATCTACTTCGAAAGATCTATCTATTTCTAATATTATTTTCAAGTTTTGAAAACGTAAAGTCACGGAACAGTAGGATCAGATCTGTTCGTAACTTTCCGATTCCGAAAAATTGTTTTGCTTTTGATAAAAATGTTCCTAGTTGATGATTCATGTATAGATGGTATATGAATAATTCCTAACATGAATGTCATGTAATGAACTCAATATATGCATGGTCTTGATGATTTTTGATGATGAACTCTTATGAACTCCTAATTGTTATAAAATTCCATAAAGGTTATTCCTAAAAAGCTATTCTTCCCAATTTTACATTCCCTAGGGTTTCTATGATTTTATTCTTGAAATTCACTTGTTATCTAAATAAAAATGAGTTCTCAAAGTCTATATTAATCATGGCCTTCATTTATGCATAAAAATCCACATTTTTCATTTGGTAAACATGTTTTTAAACAAGCTTCTTGTAAAAATCCGAATTTTTGAAATTTCATTTTCTTGCATTTTCCTTATGAGAAAACTTGTTTAATGCATTAAAATTGAAGCTCCAATGTATCTATTATCTAAAGACTTCATTTAACTCATAAAACATCCAATTTAGACTTAGATACTAGGTGTTCATGTAGGCATGACCTAAATTACGAATTTGACTATTAATCCACATATCAATATTTTTCATTCTAACTCCACTACTTGTTTTACATTCTTATCATGCCTAAACTCATCTAAGCTTATGAAAATCATTCCTTAAGGGCATCTATTACATATACCTTCCAATTTTTATGAAAAATATGAGTTTTAAAGTGGTTTTGGTGGTCTTTAAGGTAGGGTTCTAATTCCATCCGAATTTCCAACAAATCATTTCTAACAAAACCTTTTCTTTTTCAATCTTCTTGCCTTCTATACATGGAGATCTACTATCTAACACATCTATACATATGCAAGGCTACATTTTTATGATCATCAATGCATGGAAATCAAAATAACTATATGAACATGCATGTAGATGAAGATGTGGATGTCTAAACATTAGATCTACTAAATATAATGCATGAATCATAAACTTCATGGCATGAACATCAATATATATGCAGATCTTTACTTTACATGCATGAACAAGAGAATATCTTAACATAAACTCATTTAAACACTAGATCCATGTCTTGTGATGGCTTGATATTCTTGTTCAAGTGTTTTCATGTCCCTAGCATATGCTCATTGGGATTAAATGGGAAAACACACAAGATATAGCTTTGCCATTACAAGATTTAGGAAGAACAAAGCCTAAAATCAACATACCAATGGAGTTTTGGAGTAGAAAAGAAGAAGATTTGAGCTTGAGTGTGTGAGGGAGAGAGGGAGGGGCTCACGGCATCAAAGGGAGGAGGAGGAGGAGAGAGTTTTTCACTTTGGTAAAAATTTGAAACAAGTGAAATGAAGAGAGAGAGAGAAAAATATGTTTATATATGAATACATTAGGGTTTGTTAGTGAATAAAAATAGTAAAAATAAATCAAATGAGGGGGAAAAGAAGGGGGGGGGTTGGGGTTTGGGGGCGTCGGCCTTAGGCTTGTGTGTGTGTGTGTGTTGAAATTTGATATTTGTAATTTAAGTAATTAAAATGTAATAAATGTAATCATTATTTAAGAGACAAAAATCCTTGGGAAAGAAAATTGAAATGATTAGTTGTAAGGATGTAAGAATAGGGTATGGGTAGTGTGTAGTGCAGGTTGTACTTATGAATAGTAGACAAGACATCTACTTTACCGATTGTAACGAAAACACGAAAAAAGCTATAACTGTAATTTTTATAACCTGAAAAATTATAAAATTGATATTTTTGGAATCCTTATAAAATTACGGTTCTAATGAATATTCCGGAACATTTTTCTGAGTTTGTGGTCCCGGAGCACGCTTTTCTGTAGATGAGCTCGGGAAGGCCCGGAATTGAAAAATTCCTGTATTTAAAACTTTCAAAGGTCTAAAATATACTTTAGAATGATAATTCATATTCATTTACTTTATAAAACTTCTTTTATTATGAAACCGAAGGAAAGCCGGATTTAGGATTCCTAAGCTCCTCTCACTAGACTTAAGCTGAACCGGATTAGGGTTTCACTTTTCAACTCCCGGGGTTTTCTTAACTACTGAGATTACCGGGGTTTACACTTATGGCTTGAATATAGAGAGAGATTATGGAGGGAAAAAGGGATTTTGTAGTCTAAATTTGTATCTCCCTATGTGGTAGACTAGACAAATCAGATAATGATGCTTGGTGATATAAATGGTGGCAAAAATTTTGTTAAAACACGTTTAACATAGTATGGTTTGTGCAATGAAAAATTTTATGGCATATGGGAAATAAAAAATTCATCACTATATTGCAATTTCGCTACTACTTGTTTAAATTATGTGATATTTGGGGTAATGCCAAGATGCACTTGTTCATACTTCTTACTTTCATGCAATAAGATAGCTAGTGTTAAAGATTAGGGAGTAAATTTTTCATGATTTTAATCTTGGATGGAGTTTTATATCCAAAATATTGATCTTAATTTGTGTTCATATAAATTGATAATTAGATGTAAGTCCCTCAATATAAAAAGGGGGTAGGGTGTGTAGCTTGTCATATGACTATACCAAATATGGATTCATGAAGGCATATAACTTGCTAATAATAAACATAAGGAAACAATCATAACTTAACACACATGTCACAATAGCTCCATCGGGTGATGCTCAACTAGGTTATCTCTAACATGTATGAGACAATTGAAAAGTTTACATAACAAGTCTTCTAACATGATGCAAGTCATAGAGTCCACCTCATATACACAAAAACATTGGAAATCAACATTATACTAATTAGAGTCTTTACCTTGATAAACCACCAAACTAGATCATGTGCCATTCGTGTAGTCATTAATATTTTTATCCTCCCTTTAGTTCATCACTATATCATAGTAAGAAAAAATTGAATGCTAAAACACCATTACCTTAACATAAAAGGATAAAGGAAAGAGTTGGAGCCTAGTACGGTAATACTAAAAGCACATGCTTGTGTATAAATAGTCATCTAACCAAATATAATCACTTAATACTAATGTAGCAAGCAAAAATTATATTATCTTAGACTATAAGCTTGCAACCATCACATGGATAACTTAGTTTTCTGAGACACTGTATATATATAAACATATATATGATATTAGATACTCCCTAAGATCCAAGAGTTAAGAGTCACTAATAATTACCTGCATCCTATCTAAATGCAATTTCGCATAGGGACTTGCCAAATACAAGACCATATTAGTAGCATTGGCACTCTTGACTTACTAAGCAGTCAAGTACAAGTAACAAACATATTTATATTGTACAAGTAGTTAAGCTCATTTAAGTCATTAACCTAAACTTACACAACCATCAAGCATGGTATCCACGTACCTTAAATGTCAACTTAACTAGTAACTAATAATCTACAACTTTTATAATCAGGTTTGAGAAGCACTGAAGTATTTAGAATCACTAATCATTTCCTAATGCTTTCTATTATTCATATTTTTAATATACTTGCACATATACTACCAATATGTTAAGGCTTAGAATTGAAAACCGTATTGAATTCAAGTTGTAAAGTAAAGATTTTGAATTTAAAATTATTAATTTAAATTAGTAAATCACATGGATAATTTAAATTGAAAAGGACCTGTTACACCCTTATAAGGTATCTTAGTAGTAACGATACATCATATAACTAACTGAGGCTTCCAAGAAGTTACATGAGTACTATATAACTAACATGCCTCGTGCCATGGACGAATATAATAGGATCAAAAGTTGATTAGAACAAAAAAAAAAATATTGCATATATATAAGCCATAAGCAAAGATAATACAAAGTCTAAGTCATCACATAATTATTACATCTTCGGTCTTCAAAGGCTTTACCATAACACTTCTACAAAAGAACTTAAAAGAAATACAAAACATAACTTATACTATTACAAACATTAAATGCTAGGTCTCCATTACAAAAGTAAGGTCTTCCTTCAACTCAAGATTACATAATTCCAATTTATACCCTAACTCCCACACCTGGTCTTGGTCTTGTTCTTGGTCTTAGTCTTCTTGCTTATATACCTGTAAAACAATAATCTAAAGGGGTGTGAGCATGATAAGCTCAATGAATAACATAATCTTAACATAATTCACTAATATCAAACAAGTCCAGTTAACAATCATATGCGATGCATTCATCAAACATATGTTATAAACATGGTTTGGATAAGTGGAATCCAAACCTATGGGGATTTATGCCCTCCCTAGTGGTTAAAGGATTAGTTAAATAATTCATACTCATGAGAATCTCCAAAACTAAAAAAAAAAAAAAAAAAAAACACTTTTCAAACTCCTTTACTATTTATAAATATATAATACATACTCTCCACTTTTAGAACTTAGAAATCCCCACTAAGTATTAATACTCTAAAGCCAATTCCAACACAGGTAACCTCCTTCGAAGCATACTTAGTTCCTATGAAGCTGACAACCCTATGTTAACCTTGACCAGATTTAATGGACTCATCAAAGCATTATCATATAATTGAAATATTAATACGTGACGTGAATACCATGTTAATGCATATATGCTGTCATGTAATGCATGCCAGTTTAAGTTTTAGGGTCTGATAAACTTTATCCCATATTGTTTTGTGGTCACTTCAACTTCAGACAATCATCAATTCAAGCTACACAATCATTATCAAGCAAGTACTTGTCACTTTGAGTATTAAACTTGTAATTCATTCTTACAACATATAGCATACAAGATTTCCTAAACACATACATTTGTTCCATTTCAATTCTATTTGTACTATGTTCCACTACTTTACAATCACAAGTAATGTAAAAAGATTTAAGTTACTCACCCTTGCATATTGCCTCAATTGTCATAATAATCACTTGGGAAATCTGGATCTTGATTTAAGGTTTCTATGAGATAAAGTGACTCATATTACTAAAGATCTAACATGGCAAAAATAAGAAAACAAGGTTTAAGATTTATATGGGGTGCATAAGAAGATCATTGGTTAATACGCCCCTCACACGCCCTGTATGGAAGGGCGTATGTAATAGACAAAGGAACAAGAGCCACTACACCCCATATCACACCCAGTATAAAAGGGTGTATTTGATGAGGTTAGGCACATAAGCCACCATACCCCATTGCTACGCCTCATATAGAGGGGCATATCCAACCAGACATGGATATAGAGGCCGCCACATCCCGTACCATGCCTCGTATCGAGGGACGAATCCGCCTAGAATGGCACACAAAATGTGTCATGCCCTTTGCCACGCCCATACGAAGATGTAAGCAAACACAGTTCCAAACATCACAATTTTTACACGTTTTAGCCAACTTCAAAGGGCTTATTACCATCAAATAAACTATAACATCAACATATAAGACTTATATCCATGTCTTTCACCTTCATACCATTCAATAGTCTATTGTTCTCAACATCAGCCAACACAGCAAAGTACTCCATAACATCCATGCTTTAGGACTTTAAACCATAACTTCCTAACTCGACATCACAAATCTAACATCAAAATTCATAACAATCTTATATATACCGGCAACTAACAAGAACTCTAACCTATACTTACATACCTTATAAAATTAATAAGGCAAAAGAATAGATGTATCTTACTTATATGAGTCTTAGCTTGATGATAGCAGCTTAACTTGATTTTTCTTATTGATTTAAGAAGGGAAATTGGAAGATAATTGTAGTATGTGTGTTTATGAAATATGTTGGATACAAGAGAAGAGGAGGAGGAGTGATTCCTGTCAAAACAGAGGATAATTATGCACATATATATATATATATATATATAAAGTGAAACTTTGACTTTCAAGGCGATTGAAAGTTATTGTGTATCTGTGGTTACATCATAGGTATGGTGGCATTAAAGGCTTAAATTTGTAGAAATTAAGCTTAGTTTAGGTATTAACATGAGCTTGATTTAAAGCACAAATTGTCTTCTACACATCTAAAGCATTAAATTTAACAATTACTTGAAATCAATGCAAAGTTTGATAAATTTGGTTTGTAAATTCTATTTAATTAGAAAATTCCTTATAAAAATCTATATTGATATTCTTTATAAAATACGAGTTAAGTTTTTGGAATTCAAATTTCCAAAAGAATTTGAAAACATAAATTAATTGATAAACAACTTGAAATGACTCAATTAAAATTTAAGTTTCTATTCTTACATGAACCATTTTACAAAAACCATTGTAAATGAAATTTATTCAATGTACCTTCATTTAAATTATATTAAACTTTATTGATTTAAAATATATTCTCTAATTTAAATTATGTAAAAACTTGGGGGTTGCAGGACCAAATTAAAGTAATTAGAACAGGGAGAAAACATGTGTAACATGGGTAGACTGGCTAGGCATTGACCTTAAGCGAGCATAGTTTTAACATGGACTAGTGAGTCGATCAAGAAGGGGAATGTTGTGCCAAAAAATTTGTTGCACCTTCTTATTTATGCAATCTCACACCGACTCGCTAATATGTCTTTAGTTTACAAAACCTTTAATTAAATATTCCCAAACTCCTCCAAACATTTATTTTTTATATAAATAGTTGCAACACTAAAATAGAGTACAATAAACGAAAGCCCTTCTTTTCTTTTATTTACGTTCCTCCCAAATTCATGGCTCACATACCTGGCTCAATAAGAAACGTCTCCACCTGCTGCCAACAGTCTTTCTTCGGAATTATATTGAATGGGTCGATCCTCCCCTCCTGTTTGTTTTAGCAACTTATCCTAAGGTCTCCTTGCCAAACATCAATCCTTAACCAATCATTCATAATCAAGTGATTTCTAACACTTTTCAATGACCCAAAGTACTGATTAAATCATGGATACACAAAAATTCTCAAAGATACTTGATTTCATTCTTGATTTGACTCCTCTTTCAGCTAAGCCATCAAAACCTAGTCTCAACACCATATCATGATGCTTGAACACAAGTATGATATTAATCAACATTTTTAGACTAAAGAACACCTAAACTCACTAAAGAAGGACATGAACTTCTTACAACTTTGTTGCTTCCTTTTTTTTTTTTTTTTGCCATAACTTTGTTGCTTCATCATATGTTAAAACGCTAAGGTTCTAGAATTGCCAAAAATTCTTCTTTTAAGGCATTTCTCTTTTAAAGAATCAACATAAGCAAAAGAAATTTCCCTAGCTAGGGTTACCTTGATGGAAGTCAATCGTTATGGAAGGGGTTTCTCTTGATTGGGAAGAAGGAGGAAAAGATAAGATCCAGTTAAACCTCCACAAATTAATACTTGATAGATTAATAATCTCTCTAAAGTAATATTTTTTTTCCAATCCTAACTTGGGCCACTTTACAAAATTAGTAATTTTAATAAATTAATAAGATAATAATCTTTAGGATGACATTTACATAATCTATAGTCTAATCAAATCATAAATTAATTATTCTCTAAGGTTACAAACATAACACTACTGATAGTTATACAGATTTAAGAAAATAATAAAAAGAAGATCAAAATTTGGTGGAATTTAGAATACCTCCCCTTTACTGACCTGTATGTATTTATATACAAAACAAGAAACTATACAAGGAAACTAACTAAGAAAGATGCATGATTATAGGAATACAATAAGGAAGCAATAAGAATGAGTTGACCATGAATTAAGGAGGCCAGCTAATAATATCAAGGCAATATTACTGTTGACCATGAATTAAGGAGGCCAACTAATAATATAAAGGCTATATTACTATTGATATCCCCCTCAAATTGATGCTAGGTGTCTACAAGCATCAACTTGGAAATTAGATACTGGTGTCGTGCAGATGTCATGGATTTGGTAAGCAAATATGCAATTTGGTCTTGAGAAGGCACATGATGAAGTTGGAGAATTTGGTCTTGCACAAGTTCACGAATATAGTGGCAATCCACCTTTTTATGTTTTGTCCGTTCATGATTTACAAGATTAGTTGCAATGCGAATAGCACTAATATTATCATCATAGAGAAACGTAGGCTTATCAAATGAAACGCCAAAATGTAAGATAAGTCGACAAAGATAAACTATTTCTGAACTAACAGAGGACATGGAGCGATATTTTGATTCAGTTTAAGACTTGGCAACTCGTTCTTGCTTCTTGCATTACCATGAAATAGGTGATGAGCCAAAAAAAAAAAAATAATAAAACACACCATCCACTAGTGGAACATCGCGTATTAAGGCACCCAACATAATCAGCATCAACAAATGCAACAAACTTCATAGAGCATGTTGAAGGAAAAAATATACCTCTTCCTAAGGTATCTTTCAAATATCGAATGATGCGATGAAGAGCAGAAAGATGCAACTTGCAAGGATTAGAAACAAATTGACTCAACTTAGACAACATAAGAAATATCAGGCCGAGTATTTGTAAGATATATAAGGCTATCGACAAGACATTAATAGAGTGTAGGATCAAACAATGGTTGACCTGAATCCTTTGTTAATTTAAGATTGAGCTCCATTGGAGTAGCACAAGATTGGTAGTCGGACAAATTGGCCAACTGGATCAAATCTACAGTATACCTGTTTTGATTAAGATATATACCATTCTCTGATTGAGAGACTCCAATCTCAAGAAATAAGACAAATCTCAAAGATCTTTCATGTGGAATGAGGACTGAAGAAATTTCTTCTACTTGTCAATACCTTGATGATCATCACCTGTAATAACCATATTGTCGACACACACTAATAAAACAATGATGCCATTAAAGGAATGTGAGGGTGATCATTGGAACTCTGTTGAGACCTAGTTAACTTAATAGTAGAGGAAAATTTATCGAACCTTGCACGAGGGGCCTGCTTGAGTCTATAAAGAGACTTGCAGAGTTTACATATCAAATTTGGATTAGAAAGAGGGTACCCTGGTGGTGGTTTCATGTAAACAGTCTCTTTTAAGTCTCCATGCAAAAAAAGCATATTGACGTCCATCTAATGTAAAGGCCATCTTTTGGTGGAAGTAACAGCTAACAACGTGTGAACTATGGTCATCTTAGCAATAGGATAAAAGGTCTCCTCATAGTCAATACCATATTCTTGTGTATGTCCTTGAGTAACTAATCTGGCCTTATACCTATAAGTAGAACCATCAAGTTTGATTTTGATAGTGTATATCCATTTACTATCGACTCATGAAACATCAGATGGACCTGGAACTAGTTCCCATGTATGATTTGCCTCAAGAGCCAACATTTTTCTTCCATAGCACTTTTCCAACATGCAATTTTTGCTACATTTTTGTGATTAGAAGGTATGGAAATGGAATCAAGAGTGCTAAAAAAGCAATGGAGGGACCATACCGTTTAGGGAAATCATTATACTGGTTTGGAGGCTGACCAAAATTAGAACAAGTTAAACGACCTAGCTCAGGTGGAGGAGAATGAGGTAGAGATAGGGATTGTGTAGGTGCTAGACCTTCAGGAGGATGATTGAGTTGGGCATTGATAATGCAGTTACACTTGTACTTGGAGAGTCAATTTTTGAATTGTTCTTAGAATTAATAGGATCATCAGGAAATGAAGTCAAAACTGTTATTGCTTCTCTAGTGGAAGGTGTAGGTGTTCCAAAAGGAGATGAAAACTAATACGCATTTAAAAAAAAATCACGCAACGTGAGATAGGAATTCTTCTTGCTTAGGAATCATAACAAATATAACCTTTATGCTTATCGCTATAACCAAGAAACACACATTTGGTAGCCTTATGAGATAATTTGGTTCGTTCATGTGGAGGCTTTAAGACAAACAAACATAACTGAAGACTCTAGGTGGGAATATGTGGTGGTTTTCTTGTACAAGCAAAACCAAGGCATTTTGTTGTCAAGCATAGGTGTGGCTTGCCAATTGACAAGAAAAACAACTGTATGAATGGCTTCTACCTAAAAACTATGAGGGACATGAGATTCAAGAAGAAGAGTATGAGCAATTTCAACAACATGACGATGTTTTCTTTCAGTTAGGCCATTTTGTTATGGGGTTTGAGGACATGATAGTTGATGCGAAATTCCCTTATCTTGAAAGAGGTGATAAGTTGTGAACAACATAATTCTCCCCCATGGACTGATTGAAAGATTTTAATGATTTTCCAAATTGTATCTCAATCATATTAACAAAAGCTTTTGCTATATTGGTAAGTTCATATTTAGCATGCAAGAAAAATACCCATAAGTGAAACGTATGTAATGATCAATAAATAGGACAAAGAATCTATAATCAACCTTGATAAAGATGGTGATGGCCCCCATAAATCAGCATGAATGAGATCAAAAGGTGCATCAAAATTAGAGGAACTAAGAACAAAAGGTAATTTAGTAGCTTTACCAATATCACAACTTTCATAATTTAAAGTTAAAATATCATAATTAACATTTAATTGAATTGGAAGAACACCATATTGAAACATGTTTTTCAGTCTACTAGTATGAGGGTATCCAAGGTGTCAATGCCAAAGGCATCACTTTTTATTAGTAATAGAAAACATCATTTGAAGAAGAAACAGAATAGCAAAGTGGAGAACGAAATCTACTATCCTGAGAACTACGTACAAGTGAAATAACCATCCTTGTTTATGCCCTTTCTGATCACCTTCCTATTGTGAAGGTCCTATATAGAACAACCATAAGGAGAAAAATTACTGAACAATTGTTATCAATTAATTGACCAAAGAGATTAAATTGGCAGTTAAAGTTAAGATAAAGAGAGAATGAGTGAGAGGAAACGATTTTATTTAAAGAAAGTGTTCCCATCCCTTTTGTAAGTACTTTTTCACCATTAGTAGCAATAAGAATCAATTTTGGTAGACAAGGTCGAAATTTTGAAAATTATGCTTATTGTTGACAAGTGATTTAAATGCTGCAGAATCAAGGAATGAAGGAGAAGGACTTCTTTTACCTGATAAACCAGTAGCAGAAAAAGCAGAAGAATTATCACCTGGTAGAGTTGTCTGCATGGTGTTTGAATCATCTGTTGCATGGCTTCTTGAGTGAGGTTCAAGCTGCTACTAGAGGAGCCACTAATGTTACGCTTTTCACCTAAACCAGTAGTAAAAAATGCAGATTAGTTCTATTTGTTCCTTTGCAGAAGTCGACACTCAAGTATCACATGCCCTTTCTTCTTATAATAGTTGCATTCATTCCTCTTCTTGCAATGAGCTTCTATATGTCTAAAACCATTACAAAATCGGCATTGAACTTTCCTAGAATCTTCTTCATATTGTTTTTGTAAACCCCGGTTTTTCAAGTAGCCAAGATAACTCAAGAACCGGAAACCAAACCCTAAACCGGAATAGCTTAAGTTTGGAGTGAGAACTAGGAACCCTAATTCCGGCTTTTCCTCGGTTTCCAATTAAGAAACTTTTATAAGAAAATTTAATTTTGAATATAGTTCTTGATTATATTTCAAACCAAGAAAATATCAGATTTTAAGAAAATGTCAATTCCAGGTCATCCCGAGACCCATTATAGAAAAACGTGCCTCGGAACTAGAATTTCAAAAATTTCCTTATGAATACTCATTTGAACCGAAATAAAATAAGGATTTCAAAAATATAGATTTCATAATTTTCCGGCTTATGAAAAATACAGTTATAGCCTTTTTATTCGTATTTCTTTACTACCGGTAATTAAATCATCTTGACTACTATTCATTACTATTCACAAGTACCACTTATTACTACCTATTTGTACACTCTATATTTCAACACTTACCATCACTCAATCATCTCCCCTTTTCAAAGGATTTTTGTCCCTTAACTTTCCATACAAGTTATGACAAATTACACATCAAAGATAAATCAATCAAAACAAAATAAAATCAAACTTTTTCTCCCCCTTTAGTGAATAGTAGCCGGCGTGAAATGGCCCCCCAAAGCTCCATTTTACAATTTTTTTTTTCAATTTATTTTCTCTATTTAACCTAATTTCAAATGCTATATAAACTACTTTATCTCTCTCTCTCTTCATTCTTTCACTTTTCAAGTTTTACAAAGTTAAAAAGCTCTCAATTCTCTCGCCCATCCCCCTTCTTTGCCGTGAGCTAGTGCCCCCCACACACACACAACTTTCCATTTTCCTCTTTCCATCTCCTATTTTACTTCAAGTAAGTGAGCTTTTACTCCTTCCACTCATAAATCTTTGTAATGGCTAGGTGATTCTTGGATATTTCCAACAAAAGGACCCCATGAGCTCTTGCTAGGGACAAGGAAATGTCAAAACAAGAATACCGAACCATTACAAAGTAGATCTAACATTTAAAGGAGCTTTCAAGTCATAAGCTTTATGATTTTTCATCAAAAAGTGTTTTGAACAAAAGATCTTTTATAAAAATGTAGTTTTTATGTTTTCAAAACTTATTTAAGCATTTGATATAGTAGATCTATCATTTTACTACTCATGTTCATGTAGGCATTAAAATCTCATCATTATTTTGAGTTTATGTACATTAATAATCTTTAATGCTTTTGTCCTTAGTAAATAACCTTCCTAGTATATAGATCTATAGGTAGATGAGTTAATAAAGTCAAAAAGGAAAACACTTTTTAAGAAATGAACTTGTGTAAATTTGGATGACATGAAAAACCTAGTTCAAAAACCCATCTACCAACTTTTAAGCATGTGTTTTACAAGAAAAATGAAGCCTATAGGTGATAGATAATGTTTGGTAATATTTTTCATGAGTTTAGATGAGTTTTTACTAAAGAAAATATTTAAAATAAGAGATGAAGTCCAATAGAAGTTTTGAGTTAAAAGTCTTGAAAGCCAAATTCGTAATAATGGATAGATAGTCGTAAAACCCTAGTTTTCCAACTTCAAAAATGATATTTTCTTAAATAAATGAAGTCCTTAGGGTATAGGTAAAATAAATACTTAAAGTTCTAAGTATAAAATGCATTTTTCTTAAAAGAATCAACTTGGAAAATGAAGTTTTCTAAATTCGGATTTTTGGAACTACCCTAGTGTAAGACCCACTTAAAAGTTTACAAATGAAGATTTTATTAAAGAAATAAAGACCTTAGGATATAACTAATATAAAGATCAAAGTTTCTTCAAAAAAGTGGAGTTTTCCTAAGAAAAATCCTTAGAAATAGTAGGTGTGACCAAATGTAGCAAAGTTGATTTTTAGACAATAGCAAAATATGGTGTCTTAAGACAAAGTTTAATTAAAATTCTTTAAGTCTAAGAATCTATAAGACCTTAGACACCTAAGAGTTCATATCATGACATTCATAATAGGGAAACTCATTTCCATGGCATTTAGTTTCATTTTGTACTTAGGAATCGCAAGTACATTCATGAAAACCACATTTTCAGAATCAATATGACCGTTGTACAGATCTGATCCCTCATTTCTGAGGCTTAGATATTTTCAAAACTTGATTTAAACTTCGTATTTAGAAAGCTCTTCCGAAGTAGATAGAAATTGATATAAAATTTGCGAAATTCCGACTTAAAACGACCAAGTTATGGCCATTTTAAATCAGGACTTCAAAAATGACGCGAATTTCGATTTCACTAAGTTTTCTTAGAGTTTTAGTATCCTAAGATGGTAGAATACTTATTAGGGTATTCCTTATATGAATAGGTGAACCCGTGGACGTTGACTCTTTGCCTCCGGATTATAATTACTAGAAGAAAGGCGAACCAATGGCGGAGTGAGTTTTTCTTCCCGATTCATTTATTGTATGTGCTTGTAAAGTAGTGCACTAGAATGTAGGCCAAATGAATGGAACATGAATTATGGGAAATAATGAGAAATTATATGTTTATGATGATGTGAGAACTCAACTTAAGAATATCGAAACCGGGTGATAAATTTTGGTTGTGTACTTAGCTATAATGGATTGTTTGAGAAATTGTTTGATCGCTTAAATAAATTGGCTTAATCAACTACTTGGACTAATGCCAAATTTGACATGTGCATATCATAAGGGGAAGGAGCATTAGCATTTGTAGGTCAATCGTGATCCACAAACGATATCGAATAATCGTAGGTTAATCGTGATCCAAAAACGATATCGAATAATCGTAGGTTAATCGTGATCCAAAAACGATATCGAATAATCGTAGGTTAATCATGATCCACAAACGATATCGAATAATCGTAGGTTAACCGTGAACCATAAACGGCATAATGATAGTACCGCAGTATTCGTTAATCTGCTAACCCAGGATGGAGGGCGCAAGTCCATCCACATGATTTCTGGCTGGTCATATGTTTGTTTAACTCACGTGTTTGGTGCATTCACTTGCTTGCTTAATTACTTGGTTGAATTGTTGTGACATGAATGTTATTGTGGAAGATTACACTCACTAAGCTAGTTAGCTTACGTTCCTACAGTCCATTCCTTTTGCAGCTATCCCATTTGTGGCTTAGGCGGCATGACCCGGCTGTACAGGTACAAAAGCTAGGAGTTTCCCTAGAAGTTGGATTTTCTATATTAGACTTCCATAGGAAACTTCTAAGACTTGGATGACTGTATATGACCATTAATTATTCTTTTGCAGGAGAATGCCCCTTAGATTATGTAATATTTATTTATGTTTTATGAATTATATCCTACTGCTAATGCATGGTAAATTAAGCTTTTATCTCCATTTGGACTTGTACTCTATTGTTGTAAAGGTACGCCTTATATCTATATAAGGCTCTCGAAAGACTAAGGCGGTAATTCGGGAATCTTATATGGTATGTGGCGGACTGTTACGTTTAGGGTACCCATGGGGCGTGACAGTTTCATCTGAGGCTTGCCATAAGAAGCTAAGAAAACAACATCCAAAGGATTAGTTTTAGCATCTAAATTAGCTTGTGTATGTAGTTTGGTCTCCTTTCGAAGAAGGTCACCCAAGATTGAATCAATATGCATTATTCCTCGATTAATTATGTTGGCCCTAGCATTCTCAAACTCAGGTATGAGTTTTATGAGGAATTGAAGCACTCTAATCTTGTCTCTTTCTTTCTTTAGCTCTTGATAGGCTGCACTTTCAACAAAACTCAAAGATACCGTATCTAATTCAGTCCATAATCCCAATAATTCAGAATAAAAAGTTCTTATATCTCTATCATCTTGAGAAAGTTTGGCAATCTCATACTCAATTTCAAATTGTCTAGCCTCATTTGTTTGTGAGTATACTTTCTTAAGGTGATCCCATATTGTGCTAGCAATATGAAATGACCTCTGACATAAAGCAATATCTTTTTCTATAGAATTCAAAATCCAAGTAATAATTCTAGCATTATTTACCTTCCATTTTTTCTTTTCTTTATCATCAGTTGGTTCTTTTAATGATCCATTTAAAATTCCAGATAACTCTTTCCCTTCTATGAGCATACAAAAATGAAATTCCCAAAGAGGATAGTTCCTCCCATTAAACTTGGTCGACATAGTATCAGATTTGTCACTATCCATGATATCTCAAGAGATAAAATTATATAGACTGCACCAGAATATTTGTTAAGTTTGAAGGCAGGATTTAGGAGGCATAAAGAGATTGCTTGTAATAGCCTAGAAGTTGAACTAAATATATTTATGGAAAAACAAAAGAATCTCATATTATCAATGGCTTTGATACCATGATATTTATATAGATTTAAGAAAATAATAAAAAGAAGACCAAAATTTGGTGGGATTCAAAATGCCTCCCCTTTACTGGTCTGTACGTATTTATATACAAAATAAGAAACTATACAAGGAAACTAACCAGGAAAGATGCATGATTATAGGAATATAATAAGGAAGAAATAATAATGAATTGACCATGAATTTAAGAAGGCCAGCTAATAATATCAAGGCAATATTACAGTTGACCATGAATTAAGGAGGCTAACTAGTAATATAAAGGTAATATTACTATTGACACCCCCTTGAAATTGATGTTAGGTGTCCACAAGCATCAATTTGGAAACCAAATACTG